>JAZHEH010002049.1:0-516307 GCA_036589455.1 Ateles fusciceps
TCCTTCACATCTTTTTGTTAGTTGTATTTCTAGGTATTTTATTCTCTTTGTAGCAATTGTAAATGGGAGTTCACTCATGATTTGGCTCTCTGTTTGTTGTTGCTGCTGTATAGGAATGCTCCTGATTTTTGCACATTGATTTTGTATCCTGAGACTTTGCTGAAGTTGCTTATCAGCTTAAGGAGATTTTGGGCTGAGACAATGGGGTCTTTTAAATACAAAGTCATGTCATCTGCAGATAGGGACAGTTTGATTTCCTCTTTTCCTAATTGAATACGCTTTATTTCTTTTAGCATTAAACCAGAGTGAGATGCACGTCTCAGGCAATCAGCTCAGAAATTGCAAAGACGGAAAAAGTCTCACCTCTTTATATAACAAGCAGATACAACTTTTAATGTACAATTTTCAAGGTAAGCAATAACTTGTCCTCAAGGGGACTTTACAGTACCATTTGTCACACACCTTTCATTTTAAATTTTCTTAGTAATTGGGGTAACCATTTGTGTTAGACAATTGGCTTTATCTAAAGAAAAAATAAACTTCTCATGTTCTTTAAAAAAGGAGGTTGTCTTGCAACTTGGAGTAAGATACCTGCTGAACTTACCCACCCAGCCTGCTACTAACCTGAGAAATGGAGGTGTCATCTTCCTTGATAATTTTCAAAGTATGATTCCCCAGGCTTGAGAACACCATCCTTGGGTCTTAAAACTACAACAAAGTTATCTTTTAAGAATATTTACATACATTTCAAAATGACAAAGATGTACAAGCTTTCTAAAGTAAATGCCAGGAGAAAAAGGTGTTTCTTTTTCTTATTTTTAACATGGAAAATATATTAGTCAGTTAGTCATTATAGGCTTCCTTACAAAATACTATGGATTGGGTAACTTAAACAACAGATGTTTATTCCCTCACTGTTCTCGGGGCTGCAAGGCCAAGATGAAGGTGCCAGTGGGGTTGGTTTTTGGTGAGACTGCTCTTTCTATCTTGCAGACAGTTAACTTTTCATTCTCTCCCACATAGCCTTTCCCTGGGCACAGAGGGGGAGAGATATCGTGTGTCTCTCTTCTTAGAACACCAGTCCTGTCATACTTAAGCCCCCATCCTTGTCATCTCATCTAACCTCAGTTAACTCTTTAAAGGCCCTTCTTCCAATAAAGTCATATTGGAGTGTAGGGCTTTCACATACAAATTTAGTGGGGTGCACAATTCGGTCCTTTACACAGAGTTGAGCTGTTTATTTTTCATTGGCATTTGTCCTTATGGGAATAACAAGCCAGGGCTGAGTCCTTCTCATCATGGGGCATGTGTTAGAAGAAGAGATGATGAAAAGCAAGTACATTTATCACTTGCAAGTAATAATCAAGGAAAGAAACAGTGATGAGTGAAGGCCCTTGGCTCAAGGATGAGAGGAGATCAGCCAGCTCCTGGTTAGCCAGGCAGTAAATCGAGCATTCCTGATGATTTGGAAAGAATGGAGCTAGAAAAATAAATTCATGGAAGCAGAATCATCTAGATAATCAGTGATATAACTAAGCTGTACAGGCTGTTAGGCCATCAATCAATAACTTACCAACATTCCACTTATGCATTAATTCATTTATGCACTCAACATTTAATCACCCCTAGATTCATTTTACACACCAGTATGGCTAAAACTACCCAGATAATTTTTTCCTTCCTGCAATCACTACCACTGTAGATTTTAGGAAACTATTAACTAGGTTTCAACTTCAATTTCAAACTGTTGTCATGTTGATTTTACACAAATACTTGGGAGGTGAAATGATGGATCTCCTCCTACCAGTACAGTTTACAAAACCCATGAAACATTTCTATGGCTTGAAGCATCGTATGCGCTCAGTTTATGGTGAGAAAACAGTTACCTGCATTTCTTCTCAGTTTTAAAAAACAACGATCAACTAACTGATATAGTGTAACTCACTCAACCTAACTGAAAAACAGTCTGGACAAATTTACAAGATTATGTAGTATGATAATGTCCACAGATCGATAGTAAACTTGCATCTAAGGAGTGTGGGATGAGTCATCAGGACCTCAGTACTTCACTTTTCTCAATTTATGGCCATTCTGTTGGTAGGGTGGATTTTCATCACTGGAGGCAGATGTTACACTGCTCCTCCCCTCAGGCAATCTGGCTTAGAGGAAGGCAAGTGAAGGCCAGAGGAGACTGAGCCTGCACCCAGCTCCCCATGCCCATCCAACCCTCTGATTCTCTACCCTGTGCATCTTGTCTCTACACAAACAGCAAGCATCTTTGTACTTTATTCAGTCAAATGAAAGGTAGACCTCTTCAGGTAAGATATTGACATGTTCAATAATAAAATATTTGAAGTCAAGTTAGGATGTTTTAATGACTGAGTCATATTTTAAAGAAATCAAAGAGATGATGTTTCATTGTGCATTTGTTATACCAAGTTTCAGACAAGACTAACATTGGCCCTGGGCACCAAGCATGGGTGAATCATTTTAGCCTCAGGAAGACAGGTTTTGTACTGTATTCTGTATTAGGCAGAATCAGAAAGTGAGAGAGACTGGAGAGTCCTAGATAAGATGATAAGAGAATGGGTAGGACACCCTTCTCCTGACCAGCAGACTGCTGGGTAACCTCGACTTTGGCCTCACCTAGCTTCCCACATGGTTCATCAATAGCAGTGGGCCACAATGCATTATTTGCTGAAATGCAAAGGAAATGCTAATATATTTTAAATTTATTTCCTCGAGTAAATTGAACTTTCCCCTAAAATATGGTCACATTATTAATTGCTTTAAATCTTGGCTTTGTCATGTATTACGTGTAACATTGAGTAAGTAATTTAACTTTTCTGTGTCTCACTCCCTCATCTGTAAAATGAGGTTGACAATAGTGTCTCCTGAGGGTGGTTGGTGAGAATATTAAATAAATCAATATATGAACAATGCCTAGTGCATAACAAATATCTCATAAGAAGATTCTTGTTATTTTATTTTTCCATAAGTTATTGGGGTACAGGTGGTATTTGGTTACGTGAGTGAATTCTTTAGTGATTTGTGAGCTCCTGGTGCACCCATCACCTGAGCAGTACACACTGCACTGTATTTGTTGCCTTTGTCCCTTGTGCCTCCCGCCTCCCGCAAGTCACTAAAGTCCACTGTGTCATTCTTAAGCCTTTGCGTCCTCATAGCTTAGTTCCCACATATCAGTGAGAACGTACAATATTTGGTTTTCCATTCTTGAATTGCTTCACTTAGAATAATAGTCACCAGTCTCATCTTGGTCATGGCAAATGCTGTTAATTTATTCCTTTTTTTGGCTGAGTAGTGTTCCATCATGTATATGTACATCAGTTTCTTTATCCACTCATTGACTGATGACCATTTGGGTTGGATCCATTATTTTGCGGTTGTGAATTGTGTTGCTATAAAAATGTATGTGCAAGTACCTTTTCAAATAGTGACTTTTTTCTGGGTAGATATTCAGTAGTGGTATTGCTTGATCAAATGGTAATTCTACTTTTAGTTCTTTAAGGAACTCCACCCCGTTTTCTGTAGTGGCTGTACTAGTTTATATTTCTTTCAGCAGTGTAGAAGTGTTCCCCCGATCGTCACAACCACGCCAACATTGACTGTTTTTTTTTTTCAAATTCTTTGATTATGGCCATTCTTGCAGGAGTAAGGTGGTATCACATTGCAGTTTTGATTTGCATTTCCCTGTTTGTTAGTGATGTTGGGCATTTTTTTACTGCTTGCTAGCCATTTGTATATCTTCTTTGGAGAATTGTCCATTCATGTCCTTAGCCCACTTTTTGATGGGGATGTTTGATTTTTTTCTTATTGATTTGTTTGACTTTGTTGTAGATTCTGGATATGAGTCCTTTGTCAGAAGTATATATTGTGAACATTTTCTTTCACTCTGTGGCTTAACTGTTTATTCTGCTGACTGTTCTTTTTGCCATGTAAGAGCTCTTTAGTTAGGTCCCAGCTATTTATCTTTGTTTATATTGCAGTTGGTTTTGGTTTTTTAGTCATAAAATCTTTGCCTAAACCAATGCCTAAAGGGTTTTTCCAGTGTTATCTTCTGGAATTTTTATAGTTTCAGGTTTTAGGTTTAAGTCCTTAATCTGTCCTGAGTTGATTTTTGTATAAGGTGAGAGATGAGGATCCAGGTTTATTCTCCTACATGTGGCTAGCCAGTTATCCCAGCACCATTTGTTGAAAAGGGTGTCCTTTCTCCACTTTATGGTTTTGTTTGCTTTATTGAAGATCAGTTGGCTGTAAGTATTTGGGTTTATTTCTGGGTTTTCTATTCTGTTCCATTGGTCTATGTGCCTACTTTTATACCAGTACCATGCTGTTTTGGTGACTATGGCCTTATAGTTTGAAATCAGGAAGGGCGATGCCTCCAGATTTGTTCCTTTTACTGAGTCTTGCTTTGGCTATGTTGGCTCTTGTTTGGTTCCATATGAATTTTAGAACTGTTTTGCTAACTCTGTGAAGAATGATGGTGAAATTTTGATGGGAATTGCATTGTAGTTGTACATTTCAGTATGCTCATTTTTACAATATTGATTCTACCCATCCAGGAGCATGGGATGTGTTTTCATTTGTTTGTGTCATCTATGATTTCTTTCATCAGTGTTATGTAGTTTTCCTACTAGGGGTCTTTCCACCCTTTTTGCTAGATATATTCCCTTTTTTTTTTTTTTTTTTTGCAGCAGTTGGAAAAGGGTTTGAGTTCTTGATTTGATTCTCCATTTTGTCGCTGTTGGTGTACAGAAAGGCTGATTTGTGTACATTAATCTTGTATTGGGGAAACTTTGCTAGATTCTTTTGTCCGTTCTATGAGCTTTCTGGAGGAGTCCTTTGGGTTTTCAAGGTAGATGATCATATTATTAGGAAACAGGGTCACTTTGACTTCCTCTTTACCTATTTGGATGCCCTTTGTTTCTTTCTCTTGTCTGATTGCCCTGGCTAGGATTTCCAATACTATCTGGAAGAGGAATGGTGAGAGTGGCTATCCGTGTCTTGTTTCCATTTTCAGAGGGAATGCTTTCAACTTTTCCCCATTCAGTATTATGTTGGCTGTGGGTATAACATAAATGGCTTTTATTAAATTAAGTGTGTCCCTTGTGTACTGATTTTGCTGAGGGTTTTAATCATAAAAGGATGCTGGATGTTGTTAAATGCTTTTTCTGCATCTATTGAGATGATCATGTAATTTTTATCCTCAATTCTGTTAATGTGGCACATCACATTTATTGACTTGCATATGTTACCCCATCCCTGCATCCCTGGTAGGAAACTCACTTGATCATGGCGGAGTATCTGTTTGATATGTTGTTTGATTTGGTTAGCAAGTATTTTATTAAGAATTTTAGCATGGATATTTATCAAGGATGTTGCTCTGTAGTTTTCTTTTTGTTTGTGTCCTTTCCTGGTTTCGGTAATAGAGTGATGCCGGCTTCACAGAATGAATTACGGTAGGTTCCTTCTTTCTCTATCTTGTGGAATAGTGTCAAAAGGATTGGTGCCAATTCTTCTTTGAATATCTGGTAGGATTCTGTAGTGAATCCGTCTGGTCCTGGACTTCTTTTTATTGTTGGTAATTTTAAAATTACCATTTCAGTCTTGCTACTTGTTATTAGTTTGTTTGGGGCATCTAATTCTTTCTGATAGAAGCTAAGGGGGCTGTATTTTCCAGGAATTTATGCATCTCTTCTAGGTTTTTTAGTTTATTTGTGTAAAGATGTTCATAATAGCCTTGAGTGATCTTTTGTATTTCAGTGGTGTCAGTTGTGATATCTCCTGTTGTGTTTCTCAGTGAGGTTATTTGGATTTTCTCTCTTTTCTTGCTTAATCTTGCTAATGGTCTATCAGTTTTATTTATCTTTTCAAAGAACCAGCTTTTTGTTTCATTTATCATTTGTATTTTTTGTTTGTTTGTTTCAATTACGTTTAGTCTGGTGTTGCTTATTTCCTTTCTTCTGCTGGGTTTGGGTTTGGTTTGTTACTTTCTTCTCTCGTTCCTTGAGGTATGACCTTAGATTGTCTGTCTGTGCTCTTTCAGACTTTCTGATGCAGGTGTTTAGGGCTATGAACTTTTCTCTTAGCAACACCTTAGTTGTATCTCAGAGGTTTTGGTAGGTTGTGTAATTATTGTCATTGAGTTTGATAAATTTTTAAATTTCTATCTCAATTTCCTTTTTGACCCAATGGTGATTAAGGGGCAGGTTATTTAATTTCCATGTATTTGTGTGGTGTTGAAGGTTCCTTTTGGAGTTTATTTCCAGTTTTATTCCACTGTTGGTATGAGAGAGTGCTTGATATAATTTCAGTTGTCTGAAACTTATTGAGGGTCGTTTTATGGCCTATCATATGGTCTATATTGGAGAAAGTTCCATGCGTTGTTGAATAGAATGTGTATTCTGCGGTTGTTGGATGAAATGTTCTGTATATATCTGTTAAGTCTGTCTATTCCAAGGTATAGTTTAAATCCATTGTATCTTTCTTGACTTTCTGTCTTGATGACCTGTCTAGTGCTGTCAGTGGAGTATTGAAGTCCTCCACTATTATGGTGTTGCTGTCTACCTCGTTTCTTAGGTCCATTAGTAATTGTTTTATAAATTTGGGAACTCCAGTGTTAGCTGCATATATGTTTAGGATTGTGATATTTTCCTGTTGGACAAGACCTTTTACCATTATATAATATCTCTTTGTCTCTTTTAACTGCTGTTGCTTTAAAGTTTGTTTTGTCTGATCTAAGAATAACTACCTCTGTTCAGTTTTGGTGTCCTTTTTGTATGAAATGCCTTTTTTCAGCCTTTTACTTTAAATTTCTGTGAGTCCTTATGTGTTAGGCGAGACTCCTGAATGCAGCAGATAGTTGGTTGTTGAGTTCTTATCCATTTTGCTGTTCTGTGTCCTTTAAGTGGAGCATTTAGGCCATTGACATTCAATGTTAGTATTGAAATGTGAGGTACCATTGCATTCATCATGCTCTTTGTTGCCTGCATACTTTGTGTTTTTTTGTTTTGTTTTTGCTTTTTAACTTGTATTTTTGTTTTATGGGTTTTGTGTGATTTATGCTTTAAAGAGATTCTGTTTGGATGTGATTCCAGGATTTTGTTTCAAGATTTAGAGCTCCTTTTAGCAGTTCTTGTAGTGATGGCTTGGTAATGGTGAATTCTGTCAGCGTGTGTTTGTCTAAAAATGACTGTATCTTTCCTTCTTATATAATGCTTAGTTTCACTGGATACAAAATTCTTGACATCTGTTTTGTTTGAGGAGGCTGAAGATAGGGCACCAATCCCTTCTAGCTTGTAGGGTTTATGCAGGTAAATCTGCTGTTAATTGGGTAAGTTTTCTTTTATAGGTTACCTGGTGCTTCTGTCTCACAGCTCTTAAGAGTCTTTCTTTTCTCTTAACTTTGGATAACTTGATGGCAATATGCCTAGGCAAAGACCTTTTCATGATGAATTTCCCAGGTCGTCTTTGTGCTTCCTGTATTTGCATGTCTAGGTCTCTACCAAGCCCAGGGAAGTTTTCCTCAATTATTTCCCTAAATATGTTTTCTAAACTTTTAGAATTGTCTTCCTCAGGAATACCAATTATTCTTAGGTTTAGTCATTTAACATAATCCCAAAATTTGTGGAGGCTTTGTTCATAATTTCTTATTCTTTTTCCTTTGTCTTTGTTGGGTTGGGTTAATTCAAAGTCCTTATCTTCAAGCTCTGAATTTCTTTCTTCTACTTGTTCAATTCTATTGCTGAAACTTTCCAGAGCATTTCATGTTTCTAAAAGTATGTATGAAGTTTCCTCAATTTTGGATCGTTTTTTTCTTTAAGCTATCTATTTCCTTTAATATTTCTCCATTCACTTCTAGTATCATATTTTGGATTCTTTTTACAGGGCTTTCCCTTTTTCTGGTCCCTCCCTGGGTAGCTTAACTAACCTTCTGAATTCTTTTTCAGGTGAATCAGGGATGTCTTCTTGGTTTGAATCCATTGCTGGTGAACTAGTGTGATTTTTGTGGGGTGTTGACAAGCCTTGTTTTGTTATATTACCAGGGTTGGTTTTCTGCTTCCTTCTCATTGGGCTGGGCTGTGTCACAGGTAAGGTCTAGGGCTGAAGGCTGTTATGATTTTTGTCCCATGGGGTATTCCTGTGGTGTACTATTCTCCCCATTTTCCTGTGGATGTGGCTACCTGTGAGCTGAACTGCAGTGATTGTTGTCTCTCTTCTGGGTCTAGCCACCCAGTGAGTCTACCTGGTTCTGGGCTGGTACTGGGGATTGTTTGCACAGAGTCCTGTGATGTGAACCATCTATAGGTCTCTTAGCACTGGATACCAGTGCCTGTTCTGGCAGAGGTGGTGTAGGGTGCAACGGACCCATGAGGGTTCTTAACTTTGTTGATTTAGAGATCTATTTTTGTGCTGTTTGGCCTCCTGCCAGGAGGTGGCGCATTCCAGAAAGCATCAGCTGTAGTAGTGTGGAGAGAAACCATTGGTGAGCAGGGCCTTAGAACTCCCAAGATTGTATGTCCTTTGTCTTTCCCTACCAGGGTGGCTAGGGAAGGACCTTCAGGTGGGGGGAAGGGATAGGTGTGTGTGAGCTCTGACTCTCCTTGGCCAGGTCTTGCTGTGGCTGCTGTGGTGGGTGGGGATGAGACTCCCAGGTCACAGTTGTTGTTTAGGAGGATTATGGCTACCTCTGCTGGGTCATGCAGGTTGTCAGGGAAGTGGGGAAAAGCTGGCAGTCACAGGCCTCACCCAGTTCCCAGGAAACCTGAAGGGCCAGTCTCACACTGACCATGCCTCCTGCAACATCCCTGAGTCTGTTTCAAGGTGAATGATGAGTGGGCTTGAAAACTTGCTCAAGGGTTTCCTTCTTTCAGCTTCAGCTTCTCCAGTGTGGATGTGTTCCACTTCCACAGCTGGGTCACTCATAGTATTTAGGCTGTCGCTGGGGTCCTGCAGAAGAAGTCTGTTTCTTCAGAGGGTGTTTGGGTCCTCTCAGGATTGCTGGTTTGTTCTTGGAGTCAATCTGGAGCTGTAATTCACAATGGAAGCCTCCACATGCTGCTCTGACTGGAGCTGCCACCTAGTCCTGCCTCTCATCTGCCTTGATCCATAAGTAGATTCCTAATTATGGAATTTGTGATTATTTTAAGTTATTTAAGACAATTGTGTTCAGATCTTACTTTGCCACTAAAACTGTATTGGAAATACGTTCCCTACCACTCATGCTAAGAGTGGTTTTAGTGATGCCATTGCATAACAGTTTCTCCAGAAATAATTCAGAATTCTTGGACAGTTTCTGTTTGTGTCATTCCTTGGTTTATTTGGACAGATTCCATTTTCCCATGAATTATACTTGATCTTGTATAGAAATGTAACCAAATAATTGAAAAGTAATCTTCCATTCATTTATACTAGTTATTTAATCTCTTAAATGATTATATAAAGTAGATAAATTTATTCAGAGCATAAGAAATACTACATATAAAAATGCCTTTAAGAACTTGAAAAAAATGTTTTCAGTAGGAGTTTTGGTTGTCTTATTGAGCTTGGTTTGAGTGTTTTAACTAAGCTCATTGGTAATTTTGGTCCAAGACCCAGCACAACTGAGTCTAGTTGAGTTGGACAGGGTTTGAGCTACTGAGTCTGAAGGTTAAAACCAGAAATACATGTTGAATTCCATCTCAGAGGTTATATTTACCACAAAGTTGTATGTTTTTCATGGCATATAAATATGCTTGTCCCAAGTGTGGGTATTCTTACAAGTACTACATTAAAAAGAATAATTTCTATATTAGATACCAAACATGCCTCCCTGTGAATTTTAGATCATTCATTTCCCACAAGGGGAGGTGACTGTGGAGGCCAGCTTTGTTGTTTTTAGTTTCATGGGATTTTCTTTTAGAAATTGGAATATAAAAAGTATGACCATGATGCAAACTTAAATGACTGTAAGTCCCAGGCTTGCTTTGAGGAGTTACCACTGATATACATATGCACACACCCATGCACAACAATAACTCAAGAGGCTGAATGAGAGCACCACCAGGTTCATATATGACCATGATTGGAGGCACTGCGGAGGTGGGAGAACTGGGGGATATTGTTCGGACGTTTTGTCTTTTCCAACTCTCATTATGACATGTGATTCGCCCACTGTTGGTGGTGGGGTCTAGTGGGAGGAGTTTGTGTTATGGGGAGCAGATCTCTCATGAATGGCTTGATGCCCTCCCCATGGAAATGAGTGATTTATTGCTCCCTTAGTTTAGCTGGTTAAGAGTCTGGGGTCTCCCTCTTCTCTTGCAATGTGAAACACATGCTTCCCCTTTGCTTTCCACCATGAGTAAAAGCTCCGAGAGGTCTCACCACTAGTTGAGCGAGTGGTGGTCCCACATTTGCATCGCCTGCAGAACTGTGAGCCAAATAAACCTCTTTTCCTAATAAGTTACCCAGTCTCAGATACTCCTTTACAGCAACACAAAATGAACTAACACAACTGGGAAGTCCCATCCTCAGGAAGAGCTGTCCCTAATCTTTTTGGCACCAGAGACTGGTTTTCATCTTGGGCAGCTTTATCCGAAAACCAGTTGGGATGGTTTTGGGATGAAACTGTTCTACTTCAGATCATCAGGCATTAGTTAGATTCTCATAAGGAGTGCACAGCCTAGATCCCTCACATGTGCAGTTTACAATAGAGTTTATGCTCCTGTGAGAATCTAATGCTGGCTGATGTAACAGGAGGCGGGTCTCAGGTGGTAATGCTCACTTGCCTGCCACTTACCTCCTGCTGTACAGCCCAGTTCCTAGCAGGCCACAGACCAGTCTCAGTCCATGGCCTGGGGGGTTAGGGACCCCTGCTCAGGAAGGTAAGAGCCAAGGGCAATAGCAATGTGCCAGTGAAGAATCCTACCAGGTGCATTAGGAGATGGCTTAACACCTTTGGAATCCAGGATCCTCTGGTAAGAGGACATTCCACCAAACCTGCAGGCCAAAGTTTCTGTGCATGAAAGGGGCTTATTCTATGTAGCCCAGGGGTTGTGGTCCTCCACTTACGAACTCCAAATATATCTGGGGTAAGACATGGAAGGGAAACAAAGATTGTTGGGCATGGAGAATCATCTCTGAGATGCTGCAGAGGAGGCAAGAGACTCACCCCTGTGTAAAATGTAATAATTACAAGAAAGGATTGAATTTTGATCTTTTTCATGGAGTAGTAACCTACATGACACATACTAAGAACTCAAAATATTTGAGTAAATAGATTAGTGAATAATGTATTAACGCATAGGGTAAGATGAGAGGAGACTACTAACATTAATTATAATTTCAGGTGTTAAGCAAATATGTACCTATTTTATTCTGAGGGTCTAAAAATACATTATGTCCAGCTAATAATGTAAAAAATCTTCCAATTCTACCTAATTTATATGGACCACAATAATGACATTTTTTCAAAATTGAGGCATTAAATGTGTTCCAGGAATACAGACTTTGTCTTAGTATTTTACCAACAAAATAATCATTTGAGCTACCTAATAAAAGAATATGATGCCCTTTTTAGATATTTACATAATAGAAAGCAGTCTAGCTTTAAGACTGGTCAAAATTTTCCATGAATATTTTAGAAGACTCCTACAATGAGTGGAAAATTTTAACCTCTAAGGTCCTTTTGTACTTCTAAAATTCTGATATTTCTTTGGGATTTAAAAATTGAGTGAAAAGCTGTTCATATACAGAGACAGTTCGATGCTCTCCAGAGGCACATCCAGGCACAGCACATATGATTTGGGTGGATTAAAGTTCTGTTGAATCAACCTGAAGGAAGAAATACTGGCAAGGGTTGAAGTTTTCTTAAAAGAATTCAATTTTTATTTATTTAGCTCAAGCACTGTAAAGTTTAAGTTGTAAAAACTGAGTCAATTTCTGTTAATGTAATGTCATAACTTTTACTAAGCATTCTAAATTTTCTACCTTTTTAAAAGACAACTTGGGTTCTTTCCATGTCAGAAAATAGTTTAAGCAAAAAGATTAAGCTCCGAAAGTTTATATAGAAATATTCATGCACTTGTAGTCTAGCCAGCACTGAGGAGATGTTAGCTGTATTGTACTGAGACACAAATATGTATTTGATAAGAGTCTGTTTTCCTCCAATAACAGCAGGAGTATTTGTTTTGTTCATTTCTGTACCCTGGGCACCTGGTGCTCAACAAGTATTAAACAGAAAATCAGCAATTGTGCTGTGGTAATAATAATATAGTAAAATACTATTCTAATCATATTCTACTTTTCCCCACCAAATTTCCCATAGTAATCATACATTTCAGTAATAGCTCACTTTACTTTAGCAAATATGTTCATATTCATGATAGTATCTGGTCACACCTATATAGGTAGATAAATATTATCATTCTCATCACTGGGGGAGAACAGGTTCAGAGAGATTAAGTAATCACGTTAGTGACGAGGATACACATCCCTGCTTCAAGATCCCATGTTCAGAATATTTTCTAATAAACTTGAGGGTTTATGCCAGCTTCCGAAATACAGATAAGAAAAGAGAAAGGCTGAACAATCTCTTCTGCATTTGATGACTTTTTTGCTGTCTTTTGCTTTGACTTTGTGTCTTCCTTCTATTTCTTCGGTACCTGTGTAATCTCTATTTCTTCGGTATCTGCTTGCAATCATTGTTACATTTTTATGTTATTTGTGAATAAAAATGGTAAGAACTATTTCTTTCACTCCAGTAAGACTATCCAACTTTCTAAATGTAAGATTTTTCCAAAGATACTTGTTCATGATGGATCTCGGGCACTGGAGGAGCCTCAAGAAAGCGATTGTTCCTGTAGTAGTAAAATGTTCCGGCTACCCAAAACACGTGGTTGTCTACACGGTTTTTGAAATTTCTTTTAAGTAGCTTACTTTAGTGGTTAGTTGTGCAGTGAAAAATTCTTCCCCACATATAAACAAATTTTCTCTGGGTCTGTGTGAAGCCTGTTATAGCGTATGTTTCTGTCCTGTGTGGTAATGAAGGACATCTGCTTCTTTGCTTCT
Source organism: Ateles fusciceps (assembly GCA_036589455.1). Taxonomy (NCBI): domain Eukaryota; kingdom Metazoa; phylum Chordata; class Mammalia; order Primates; family Atelidae; genus Ateles; species Ateles fusciceps. Next base: position 13,069 of record JAZHEH010002049.1, read on the forward strand.
TGAGTAGTACTTGGAACATTAAAAGATTACATTCTCCTCACTCCTGTCTCTCCAACCTCTGCCCAAGAATTGCAATGAAACTTGAAGAGAATAATGATTATCTAGGCCACTTAAGGTAAAGACGTTAGAAAGATTAACTTCTTTTCTTGCTTTTGTAGTAATTGTTTTGAGTAGTTTTGCTTTTTTAGGAAGAAATTTTTTAGGTCTGAAATAGCAGGTAAATGACCGTTTATTAACTTCGTATTCAGTCAGGTGATTTGGAACAAAGAGAATAGTGGACACCATTCTTAATCCAGAATAGTTTATGATCTCATTTGCCAGGGCACAATAAATAAGTGTGGTACAGTGAGAGAGTCATTGCATGCTAACACATATTTGTGTGAGAATGTGGCAGGCCCTGCACTGTTTCTTGATCTTATCAAAGGGAGACCTCTCTAAATTCTGCAAGAATAGTATTGTTATCTAGGGAACATTGTGTAGAAAGGCGTATCTAGGGAGTGATTTTAATGGAGGCATATGATTTAGGGATGAGAGGATTTTCCATGAACACCAAATGGTATCACCAAAGGCAAAGATGTTTGAATGAGCAAGCTGTATTCAGAGTATGGCGAAGTGGGCCAGATAAGCTGGAGCAGAAGGTCTAATTTGAGAACAAAATTAACAAGCTAGCTTATGTTAGATTATAGGGGGCCTTTGACATTCCTTTGTTCCTTTGGTACTATCCTATTGCTAAATGCACAATGATTGTCAGATCTGAATACTCAGTGTAACTCACTTTTTTGTAGCGTATTTTTCAGATATTTATCAATCAATAGCATGTCTGAATTATGGATTATTCTTACCAGTGTTTGGTTTCTATCTCTTCTACAAAAAAAGTATTTTATCTTTGAAAACAAGTCTTTTTGCTCTACATTGATTTCTTTATTTCATTTATTTATTTTATTGTACTTTAAGTTCTGGGGTACATGTACAGATCTTGCAGGATTGTTGCAAAGGTACACACGTGCCATGGTATTTTGCTGCCTCCATCCCCCAGTCACCCACATCAGGCGTTTCTCCCAATGTTATCCCTACCCCAGGCTCCCCCACTCCCTGCTGTCCCTCCCCTAGCTCCCCCACCCCCCCAACAGAACCCAGTGTGTGATGTTCACCTCCTGTGCCCATGTGATCTCATTGTTCTTCACTCGCCTAAGAGTGAGAACATGTGGTGTTTGGTTTTCTGTTCTTGTGTCAGTTTGCTGAGAATGATGGTTTCCAGATTGATCCATGTCTCTGCAAAGGGTATGAACTCATCCTTTTTCATGGCTGCATAGTATTCCATGGTGTATATGTGCCACATTTTCTTTATCCAGTCATCATCGATGGGGATTTGAGTTGGCTCAAGGTCTTTGCTATTGTAAACAGTGCTGCAAGGAACAAATGTGTGCATGTGTATTTATAATAGAACGATTTATAATCCTTTGGGTATATACTCAGTAATGGGATTGCTGGGTCAAAATGAATTTCTGTTTCTAGATCCTTGAGGAATCGCCATACTGTTTTCCACAATGGATGAACTAATTTAGACTCCCACTAACAGTGTAAAAGTGTTCCTTTTTCTCCACATCCTCTCTAGCATCTGTTGTCTCGAGATTTTTTAATGATCACCATTCTAAATGGCATGAGATGGTATCTCAATATGGTTCTGATTTGCATTTCTCTAATGACCAGAGATGATGAGCATTTTTTCATATATTTGCTAGTCTCATATATGTCTTCTTTTGAACAGTGTTTGTTCATATCCTTTGCCCACTTTTGAATGGGTTTGTTTTTTTCTTGTAAATCTGTTTTAGTTCTTTGTAGATTCTAGATATTAGTCCTTTGTCAGATGGGTAGATGGCAAAATTTTTTCCCATTCTGTTGGTTGCCAGTTCACCCCTGATGATTGTTTCTTTTGTGTACAGAAACTCTTAAGTTTAATTAGATCCCATTTGTCTATTTTGGCTTTTGTTGCCAGGGCTTTTGGTGTTTTAGTCATGAAGTCCTTGCCTATGCCTATGTCCTGAATGGTTTTGCCTAGGTTTTTTTTTGTAGGGTTTTTATGGTGTTAGGCCTTACGTTTCAATCTTTAATCCACCTGGAGTTAATTTGTGTATAAGGTGTAAGGAAGGGGTCCAGTTTCAGCTTTCTGCACATGGCTAGCCAGTTTTCCTAACACCATTTATTAAACATGGAATCCTTTCCCCATTGCTTGTTTTTGTCAAGTTTGTCAAAGATCAGATGGTTGTAGATGTGTGGCATTACTTCTGATGTCTTGGTTCTGTTCCATTGGTCTATATCTCTTTTTTGGTACCAGTACCATGCTGTTTTGATTACTGTAGTTTTGAGAATGTTTTGAAGTCAGGTAGTGTGATGCTTCCAGCTTTGTTTATTTTGCTTAGGATTGTCCTTGTTTTGTGGGCTCTTTTTGGTTCCATATGAAGTTTAAAGTGGTTTTTTCCAGTTCTGTGAAGCAGGTCAGTGGGAACTTGATGGGGATAGCATTGAATCTATAAATTACTTTGGGAAGTAGGGCCATTTTCATGATACTGATTTTTCCTGACCATGAGCATGGAATGTTTTTCCATCTGTTTGTGTCCTCTCTTATTTCCTTGAGCAGTGGTTTGTAGTTCTCCTTGAAGAGGTCCTTCACACCCTTCGTTAGTTGTATTCCTAGGCATTTCATTTTCTTTGTAGCAATTGTCAATGGCAATTCACTCATGATTTGGCTCTCTGTTTTTTGCCAGTGTATAGGAATGCTTGTGATTTTTGCACATTGATTTTGTATTGTGAGACTTTGTTGAAGTTGCTTATCAGCTTAAGGAGATTTTGGGCTGAGACGATGGGATCTTCTAAATATACAATCATGTCATCTGCAAATAGAGACAATTTGACTTCTTTTTTTCTTCCAGTTGAATACGCTTTATGTCTTCTTCTTGCCTGATTGCTCTGGCTAGAACTTCTAATACTATGTTGAATAGAAATGGTGAGAGAGGGCACCTTTGTCTAGTGCCAGTTTTCAAAGGGAATGCTTCCAGTTTTTGCCTGTTAAGTAAGATGTTGCCTGTGGGTTTGTCGTAAATAGCTTTCATTATTTTGAGATATGTTCCATCAATACCTAGTTTATTGAGAGTTTTTAGCTTAAAGTGCTGTAGAATTTTGTTGAAGGCCTTCTCTGCATCCTTTGAGATGATTATGTGGTTTTTTTCTTTGTTTATGTGATGGATTACGTTTAAAGATTTGTGTATGCTGAAGCAGCCTTGCATCCCCCGGGATGAAGCTGTCTTGATTGTGATGGACAAGCTTTTTGATGTGCTGTTGGATTCAGTTTGCCAGTATTTTATTGAAGATTTTTTCATCGATGTTCATCATGGATATTGGCCTGAAGTTTTTTCTTTTAGTTGTGTGTCTACCAGGTTTTGTATCAGGATGATGATGGTCTCATAAAATATGTTATGGATTATTCCTTCTTTTTTTATTGTTTGGAAGAGTTTTAGAGGAGTGGTATGAGCTCCTCTTTGTACATCTGGTAGAATTCTGCTGTGAACACATCTCTGCCAGGACTGTTTTTGGTTGGTAGGCTATTAATTGCTGCCTCAACTTCAGACCTTGTTGTTGGTCTATTCAGGGATTCAACTCCTTCTTGATTTAGTCTTGGGAGGTTGTAAGTGTCCAGGAGTTTATCATTTCTTCCAGATTTACTGATTTATATGCATAAAGTTGTATGTAGTAATCTCTGATGGTAGTTTGTATTTCTGTGGAATTGGTGGTGATATCCTTTTTATCATTTTTTTATTGCATCCATTTGATTCTTCTCTCTTTTCTTTTTTATTAGTATGGCTAGTGTTCTGTCTCTTTCGTTGATTTTTTCAAAAAACCAGCTGCTTGATTTACTGATTTTTTGAAGGGTTTTTTGTGTCTCTATCTCCTTCAGTTCTGCTCTGATCTTAGTTATTTCTCACCGTCTGCTAGCTTTGGAGTTTTTTGATCTTGCTCCTCTAGCTCTTTCAATTTTGATGATAGGGTGTCGATTTTAGATCTTTCCTCACTTCTAATGTGGGCATTTGTTGCTGTAATTTTCCCACTAGTCACTGCTTTAAATGTGTCCCAGAGATTTTGGTATGTTGTGTCTTTGTTCTCATTGGTTTTGAAGAACATCTTTATTTCTGCCTTCATTTCATTGTTTATCCTGTTGCTGTTCTGGAGCAAGTTGTTCAGTTTCCATGTAGCTGTGTGGTTTTGAGTGACTTTCTTAATCATGAGTTCTAATTTTATTTCACTGTGTTCTGAGAGATTGTTATGATTTCTGTTCTTTTGCATTTGCTGAGGAGTGACTTACTTCCGATTATGCAGTCAGTTTTAGACTAGGTACCATACAGTGTTGAGAAGAATATATATTCTGTGGATTTGGGGTGGAGATTTCTGTAGATGTCTGTTAGGTCCACTTGGTCCAGATCTGCATTAAATCCTGGATATCCTTGTTGATTTTCTGTCTTGTTGATCTGTCAAATATTGACAGTGGAGTGCTAAAATCTCCCACTGTTACTGTGTGTGAGTCCAAGTCTCTTTGTAGGTTGTTAAGAACTTGCTTTATGTATCTGGGTGCTTCTGTATTGGGTGCATACACATTCAGGATAGTTAGCTCTTCTTATTGCATTGATCCTTTTGCCATTATGTAAAAGACCTTGTCTCTTTTAATCTTTGTTGGCTGAAAGTCCATTTTATCAGACCAGGATTGCAACCCCTGCTTCTTTTTGCTCTCCCATTTGCTTGGTAAATCTTCTTCCATCCCTTTATTTTGAGTCTGTGTGTGTCTTTGCACATGAGATGGGTCTCCTGAATACAGCACAACAAAGGATCTTGACTTTTTATCCAGTTTGCCAGTCTGTGTCTTTTGATTGGTGCATTTATGCCATTTACATTTAACGTTAATATTGATAAGTGTGAATTTGATCCTGCCATTTTGTCACTGGCTGGTTGTTTTGCCTGTTAGTTGATGCAGTTTCTTCATTACATCCTTGGTCTTTACCATTTGATACGTTTTTTTCAGTGGCTGGTACTGGTTGTTCCTTTCCATGTTTAGTGCTTTCAGGAGCTCTTGTAAGGCAGGTCTCGTGGTGATAAAATCTCTCAGCAGTTGCTTGTCTGCAAAGGATTTTATTTCTCCTTCACTTATGAAGCTTAGCTTGACTGGATATGACATTCTGGGTTTGAAAGTTCTTTTCTTTAAAGATGTTGAATATTGGCCCTCACTCTCTTCTGGCTTGTAGGGTTTCTGCTGAGAGATCTACTGTGAGTCTGATGGGCTTCCCTTTGTTGGTTAACTGACCTTTCTCTCTAGCTGCGCTGAACATTTTTTCCTTCATTTCAACCCTGGTGAATCTGATGATTATGTGCCTTGGGGTTGCTCTTTTTAAGAAATATCTTTGTGGTGTTCTCTGTATTTCCTAATTTGAATGTTGGCGTGCCTTGCTAGGTTGGGGAAGTTCTCCTGGGTAATATTCTGACATGTGTTTTCCAGCTTGGATTCATTCTCCCTGTCACATTCAGGTACACCGATCAAGCATAGATTTCGTTTTTTTCACATAATCCCATATGTCTTGGAGGCTTTATTTATTTCTTTTCGCTCTTTTTCTCTAATGTTGCCTTCTCATTTTATTTCATTGAGTTAATCTTCAATCTCTGATATCTTTCTTCCACTTGATTGATTCAGCTATTGAAACTTGTGTGTGCTTTGTGAAGTTCTCATGCTGTGTTTTTCAGCTCCATTAAGTCGTTCGTCTTCTTCTCTAAGCTGGTTATTCTGTTAGCATTTCATCTAAGCTTTTTTCAAGGTTTTTAGTTTTTTTGCATTGGGTTAGAACACGTTTCTTAGCTCAGAGAAGTTTCTTATTACCCACCTTCTGAAGCCTGCTTCTGTCAATTCATCAAACTCATTGTCCATCCTGTTTGTTCCCTTGCCAGTGAGGAGTTGTTATCCCTTGGAGGAGGAGAGCTGTTCTGGTCTTTGATGATTTCATCCTTTTTGCACTGGTTTCTTCTCATCCTCATGGATTTAACTACCTTTGATCTTTGAAGTTGGTGATTTTGGATGGGGTCTCTGAGTGGACATCCTTGCTGTTGATGTTGAAGCTATTTCTTTTTTAAAAAATTTTTTCTTTCTAACAGTCAGTCCTCTGCTATAGGACTGCTGGAGGTCCACTCCAGACCTTGCTTGTCTAGGAATCACCCACGAGGGCTGCAGAACAGTAAGGATTGTTGCCTGATACTTCCTTTGGTAGCTTCATCCCAGAAGGGCACTCATCAGGTGTCAGCCAGAGCTCTCCTGTATGTGGTATCTTTTTGGTTATACAGGGGTCAGGGAGTCACTTGAGGAGGTAGTCTGTCCCTTGTCTGCCTGCAGAGGCACTGCTGGGCTGACACAGGCTCAGTCCAGCTGCTGTGTAAACTCCCTCTGGCTTCTGTTTACACAGGTAAGATCAGCTATGGCGGACACCCTTCCCCCCACCGAGTTTGATAGGTCCCAGGTCGACCTTGAACTGATGTGCTGGCTGCGAAACTCTCAAGTGAGAGGGCTTTAGTTTGCTGGTCTATGTGGGGGGGTGGGACCTGCCAAGCCATATCACTTGTCTCCCTTCTTTGAGCTCCCCTTCTTTCTGGGGTGTGGGGAGTTCCGTCCTGCAGGCGCTCTGGATGCTAGTCAAAATGTTCGCCCAGGTCTGTGCCAACAACCCATGGCATGGGCCAGAGCTGCAGCTCAGATCTCTGCTGGTAACTTGTGGCACTTTTCAGCCCAGTGGGGGATCTCCTTGTCTGTGGGTTGTAAAGGGAGAAGCACAGTATCTGAACTGTAGTACCAGAGGGGGAAGAGTTCCCGATCCTCTGGCCAGTTGCACTTCCTGGGTGAGGCAGCACCCCGCCCTGCCTCGGTTTGCCCTCCTTGGGCTATACCCACCGTCCAACCAGTCTCATTGAAATGAACCTGGTACCTTGGTTGGAAATGCAGAGATCACTTGCCTTTTGCAATGCTGTCTCTGGAAACTGCACTCCGGAGCTGTTCCTATTTGGCCATCTTGGCAGAAAAATCACAAACAAATCTTTTATACCTTAAGGAAACTCTACCCATAGATCATTTATTCATTCATGGGACTAATGTTAAGTGAGTGTCCATTACGGATAAAGCACCAGGCTAGTTGCTGATGATACAGCATTGGATATGTAAGCCATACTCTCAGGTAATCTATAACCGAATGCATGGGTGTCCAATCTTTTGGCTTCCCTGGGCCACATTGGAAGAAGAATTGTCTTGAGCCACACATGGAGTACATGAATACATCCACCTCCCTTTCCCTGTCCTCCACTCCAAAAGAGTTTTCTCATTAAATTTATCAACAGGAAGAATGAAGTAAAATCATCCAGGTGCCATCCTTAGGGTCACCACTATTCACTTAATACATTTAATACACGAACACTAACGGTAAGTGATGAGTCAAAAAAAAAAATCTTAAAAAAAAAAAATCATTGTTTTAAGAAAGTTTATAAATTTGAGTTGTGCTATATTAATAGTTACTCGGGGCCACATGCGGCCTCTGGCCCAAAGGTTGGACAAGCTTCATCTAATGGATTAAGTAGAATAAATACCTATGTTCTCACAATTCTTTAGTTCCAAAGAACACTTAATATGTCATGCAATGAATGTGAGTAAAATAAGTTAAATGAGTAACAAACATGTTTTGGTTGCCTATATACTAGAAACACTTCTGGATACAACAGGGCACCCAGAGGGTACTAGGGTCTTTAATGTCAAAGAGAAGATAATCTCCTAGTGCAAGAGGCCACAAACCAAATGACTCAAATCCCAAGCCAGACCTACAAGAATATTACAAGACAGTGATGTGGATTAGAGGAGAGGGAGAGCCCTTGATGGGAGAACTGAGAAGAGCCTAGGCGAACAGGGTAGGGAGCTTGGATAGGATTTGAATAGTCACCAATACACAGAAATAAAGACAGACACAAAATGTGGGCAAGAGGTGTAGAAATTGTCTTACTTGCATCAGAGTCTTGCGTAGGCTAATAACAATTAACTTTGACTCTGTCAGCAGGAAAAGTATCCAAGTTCTGATGATCGCAGAGAGTACAAGACTCTCCGTTCCTTATCCATATGCTTTTTGTCTTTGAGGACCTAGTAGAGTGGTTTGGACATCCACCTCCCTTTCCCTGGCCCCTACTCCAAAGGAGTTTTGTCACTAAATTAGCAACAGGAAGAAAGAAGGAAAATCATCCAGGTGCCACTGTCAGGGCCACTGCCATTCACTTAAGAAGCTGTTTTCCCTCAAAATGGGGGATGTAGAAGCAGGCAAAGGTAAAGAATTACTGGGGGATGAGCATGGCCTGGTCTCTGCAATCTCTTGCAGTGATTTCCAGTCTCTCCCATTCAATGCCACATCTGAGAAAAATCGGAGGATTGAGTTGCACTCTCCTCTTACTTCCCTCTCTCTGTGAGCCCACAGCCAGCTCCCCAGTCCTCTATTCTTGCCCTCCTTGCTAGTTCCTCCCTTTGCCATTTTATTCTGGCATAGACTGAACAGCCAACCAGTTCTTAACCAATCAGCAGCTGTTGAAAAGTAATGAGCTCTTCAAGGGCCTCTGAGGACCAAGAAAGCATCCAAAGAAAGCAAACCTGTAGTGGTTTCCATGGAGCTGTGGAGCCTGGAGGTAGAATGGGGTAACTTTATTTCTGAAACATTTTAATGACCATAGTAGCATATTAACACACGACTCAGAGCAACTAACACAATTGATTCCAATTCTCTGAGCACAATAGATTAATTTTACTGGGCTGACAGTGAGACAGAGTTAGAACAAGAATAGGAAGAAAATCTTCTCTCTCTCATATCTCTGTGCCTTCAATCCATACTTTTATGGAATTCGCACAGTGAAATAGCCTTTAAGTGGCCAATATAATTCTAACATCAAGGAAGTAGAATATTTTCATATTTAGAGATGATCAGTAGATTATATGCTTTTAAATATTATGTTTTCACTGTAAAAGCATGAGCATATTTTAGAGGATGCTGTACATATTCTACTATTTTATTTGGAGATGATCATTAGATGTTATATTTAGGTATTTAACCTTTATTGTAACATATAGCACAGAGTAAAGAGCCCCAAACAGCAAATGGAAGGCCCACCAAAGTCATCAGAGGAAACTGCCACTCACCCCCAAAGTTCCTCCATATGTCTCATTCCAGTCACAACCCCCACCCTCCCTCCAGAGGTAACCACTACCTTACCTTTGGTTGTAATCACTTCTTTGCATTTCTTGATAGTTTTTAGTGCCCAAGATTGGATCCTTACACATCATTTTCTTTTGCTCATTTAAAAAAAATGTAATGTCTTTTAAAGTCCCTTTAATTCACAAGTCCCTTCTGTACTTTCTTTGTAATTTATCTTTTTAATAGCAAGCATTGCTCAATTTTAGAGTCTCTGACAGCTTGGATGTTTCCAATTGAAGATGGACACAGTGCAATTCCACATATCCTTCTCTGTTCCCCCAAGTTGGCCTCTGCGTCCAGAGACTGGACTCGGGTTTCATTCTGGAGGCGAGATAATAGGTAGGATGAGTAGGGAGATGTCACAGAGGCTCTGGTGCTTCTGTTCTTTAGTCCTTCCTTCATTCCCATGTGCCTCTCCCACATAGATACCAGTCACACAAAGAACTCATGGAGGTTGTGGCACCACCTTTATTCTCGAACTTTGGGATTCAAGGAGCTACCTTCGCACCTGTCTCATGGTAAATGTTTTCCTTGGGTTTCTGGCTTCAGTAAGTAGTTGCTTTGTGTGTCACTGCGGATTTGGGAGGATCCAGATTTTAGGCTGGCATCTCTCACATGTCTTCCTAGAATTCTGTTCAGGAATTCTTTTAATCATATTGAATTAATCATATTGAATCATATTGACTCTTTTTAAATCATATTGATTGCATTTTGAAGACATTAATTCCTCAATTATTGATTAGAAAAACATTTGACACAAATCACTTTAGTGGCAGCTTTTGAAGATCATACTCTGTGTATTGAAAGATGCTTAATTGGTTGTTCGTTATTCCATAGTTAAATTGTTGCCAGAACTGTTCGTAGCACGGCATCCGTTGTTAGACATACATAGAAAATCACTACTGTTTAATATTCCAATATGGATTGATAAGCACTGCCACCCCTGAAACCATTCACATATAGATAATAAAAATACAAAGAAGTGGCCAGGTACAGTGGTTCATGCCTGTATTACCAACATTTTATGAGGCCAAGCCAGGCAGACCACTTGAGGTCAGGCATTCGAGACCATGCTGGGCAACATGGAGAAATATCCATCTCTACAAAAAGATACAAAAGCTAGTCGGCTGTAGTGGCAGGCACCTGAAACGCCAGCTACTTGGGAGGCTGAGTGAGGAGAATCACTTGAACCAGGAGGCAGAGGTTACAGTGAGCTGAGATTGCTCTACTGCACTCCAGTCTGGGAGATGGAGGGCGATGAAAAAACAAAGAACTTCTGTCTAGATAGACCTTAGTGAAAGCTTACACCTGAGCATGGCTTTTTTTTCTACCTGACTTTCTGAGTGCAGCCCTTTCACTCTTTGTTACCAACATCTAAATGTTTTTTTCCCACTTATTCAGAGCCTGTGATCTCCTCTGGCTTCAGATGCCTGGTACCTGGTTTTCCAGGCCTTGATCTGCCTCTGACACATTCACCCTCGGTTTGTTGATGTGAGAAGTGAACTCATGCCCATCTCTTTATGGAGTCAGCCTTTTCTTCACCCTACATTGGACTGGTTGGCCTCTATTGTCATCCATGTCCTGGCATTGTGTATATCACAATGCGGTCTGATGACACTGTCACATGTCAGCTAACATTTCTGAGAGTGTGAGTTAAACAATGCATAATTTCCCACCACACAGATGAACTAAAATGTATTTAGTTGTACATCTGATACCTGTAGATTACTTTCAGTTTTTCAATTAAGAAATACAGTAAAGTTTGAAATTACTTTTTTTCTTAAACCAGGAAAAATAAAATAAAAACAGCTGTAACACCTAAGAGTTTAGGTGCATAGTTTATTGTAAACACTTTATTTTGAAAGGGGCAGTAGCAGTTCTGGGGGATCACTGACACCTCTCTCCTCAAGGGGTTAACCTTTCTGGGGAACTCTGATTCCTCAGTTAAAGTTCCAATTCTAAATACTGATTCCAGAAAATGAGAGGCCATTCCTGTGAAGTCAGACTCCTGACTGATCTTGATCACTTCTATGGTCAGCAATTCCTCTGAGACCACTTGATTTCCGGTAGGATAATGCTTCCACTTCAACACCTCCTTCCAGGACCAGCACAGGGCAATACTGTGCCAGCAGTTTTCTGGAAGACTTTGAGTTGTTCATATGTTGTTATTCTGACAGGACATTGAAGAGAAATGCTGTCATAATGGACAACATGAGAAATCAAACAAAATGGAGTTCTCCTCATGCTTAACGTGTAAAGTCTAAAACCTAATAAACACTCTGAACCCAGGCATATCAAATTAGCAAACCCACACATTCTGCACATGTACCCTGGAACTTAAAAATAACTAATTAAAATACAACTGGGGGGAAAAAACAGCTTTGTTCTCTGGTGAGATGGGTACCTTTTTCATCTCCAGAGGATGCTGCATGAGCAGGAGAACTCATTGTGGGTTTATTCTCAACTGGAAATTAGGTTTCATTGCCTGAGACAAGAAACAAGACCTGCTGGGTAGTAAAGCTGGAGGGAGCAGTGATCAGTGGGAAGCTCACAGGTAAACAGTGACCCCAGAGGAGGGGGGTCAAATAATCGGCAACCAATCTGTCTGAATGGCAGCTTACTCTGTCCTAACTGCATCAGACAGCTGAGTTCCAAGAGGAGCCAGTGTCTGTAAAATGGCAGCTTGAACAGTACAATGTAGAATCACTGAAATTGGTTTTAAGCCTACCCTAGCACTCTGGGCCAATCCCCAGTCTTAATGAGGTGGTGCTCCTCTGTGCTTCCAAAGCCAGTGTGTTTCATATCGTAGCACAGATCCCACTGGATTTTGTCTACTTCTCTATCCTTCCCAGAGTTTAGAAGCTCTCAAAAAGACATTTTTGTCTTGCTTTGGAGCCCCTATAATTGTACTTCTTATCCTTGGCTATATGTCAAAACCACATGCAGCACCTTTTTTAAAAATGTAGATGCTGGAGCTCCGCTCCCAGAATTCTAATGTATTGTACTGGCTGGAGCCTACCCTTCTTTTAAAGTTGTTCAGGTGTTTCCAGTATACGGTGATTGTCAGGAATTATCCTAAACAAGTTTTAATGCTTGGTAGATGTAGGTGCCCAGTGAATATATGATGGATGATGACTGAGTTAGTCTTGGATTCAGTCAACGAGGATACAGCTAGAACACAGCAGGATCTGGTCAAACCTATATTATTCGATGGCTTAAATGCTTTGCTTGCAATATGCTGTTCCTCCTTCTCCTTAATAACAGGCAAAATTATGAACATTTCCTCTCAGTATAAACATCATTCACAGACATTAGGCCAGTGTTACTTGCAACTATGGATGACAAGTCTTTACAAACAGGAAAAATAAACTCGAGCTGACTGTCATACCCTGGGCAGAGCACTGGCTGACTCTGCTTTCTTTAAGAAGCCAAAGGTTTAATAAACTAGATATCTATGGAACTTATCTCAAAATAATAAAAGCTGTTTATGACAAACCCACAGCCAATATCATACTGAATGGGAAAACCTGGAAGCATTCCCTTTGAAAACTGGCATTAGACAAGGGTGGCCTCTTTCTCTCACCACTCCTATTCAATATAGTATTGGAAGTTCTAGCCAGAGCAATCAGGCAAGAAAAAGACATAAAGGGTATTCAATTAGGAAAAGAGGAAGTCAAATAGTCTCTGTGGATCAAATGATTGTATATTTAGAAGATCCCACTGTCTCAGCCCCAAATCTCCTTAAGCTGATAAGCAACTTTAGCAAAGTCTCAGGATAAAATCAGTGTGCAGATATCACAAGCATTCCTATACACCAATAACAGACAAACAGAGAGCCTAATCATGAGTGAACTCCATTCACAATTGCTACAAAGAGAACAAAATATGTAGGAATACAACTAACAAAGGGTATGAAGGACCTCTTCAAGGAGAACAACAAACCACTGCTCAAATAAATTAAAGAGGACACAAAGATATGGAAAAACAATCCATGCTCATGGTTAGGAAGAATCAATATTGTGAAAATGGTCATACTGCCCAAAGTAATTTATAGATTCAATGCTATCCCCATGTAACTACCATTGACCTTCTTCACAGAACTGGAAAAAAACACCTTAAACTTCATATGGAACCCAAAAAGAGCCTGCATAGCCAAGACAATGTTAAGCAAAAAGAACAAGACAGGAGGCATCATGCTACCTGACATCAAACTATATACTACAAGGCTACAGTAACCAAAACAACATGGTACTGCTACCAAAACAGAGATACAGACCAATGCCACAGGACAGAGACCTCAGAAGTAACGTCACACATCTACAATCATCTGATCTTTGACAAACTTAACAAAAACAATCAATGGGGAAAGGATTCCCTGTTTACTAAATAGTGTTGAGAAAACTGGCTAGCCATGTGCAGAAAGCTGAAACTGGACCCCCTCCTAACACCGTATACAAAAATTAACTCAAGATGGATTAAGCACGTAAACATAAGACCTAACACCATGAAAACCATAGAGGAAAACCTAGGCAATACCATTCAGGACATAGGCATAGCCAAGGACTTTATGACTAAAACACCAAAAGCAATGGCAACAAAAGGCAAAATAGACAAATGGGATCTAATTAAACTTAAGAGCTTCTGCACATAAAAAGAAGCTATGATTAAAGTGAACCAGCAACGAACAGAATGGGAAAAAATTTTTGCCATCTACCCATCTGACAAAGTGCTAATATCCAGAATCTACAAATAACTAAAACAAATATACAAGAAAAAAACAACCCCATCAAAAAGTAGGTGAAGGATATGAACAAACATTTTTCTAAAGAAGATATTTATGCAGCCAACAAATACAGGAAAAAATGCTCATCATCACTAGTCATTAGAGAAATGCAAATCAAAACTACAATGAGATACCATCTCATGCCAGTTAAAATGGCCATCATTAAAAAATCTGGAGACAGCAGATGATAGAGAGGATGTGGAGAAATAGGAATGCTTTTATGCTGTTGATGGGAGTGTATATTAGTTCAACCACTGTGGAAGACAGTGTGGCGATTCCTCAAGGATCTAGAAGTAGAAATAGCATTTGACCCCAGAATTCCCATTACTGGGTATATGCCCAAAGGATTATAAATCAATCTATTATAAAGACCCATGCACACGTATGTTCATTGCAGCACTATTTACAATAGCAAAGACCTGGAACTGAGACAAATGCCCATCAAAGATAGACTAGATAAAGAAAATGTGACAAATATACACGGAATATTATGTAGCCATAAAAGGGATGAGTTCATGTAATTTGCTTGATGTGGCTTAATCTAGAAACCATCATTCTGAGCGAACTGACACAAGAACAGAAAACCAAACGCTGCATGTTCTCACTCGTAAGTGGGTGTTGAACAATGAGAACATATGGACACAGGGAGGGGAACATCCCATACTGGGGTCTGTTGGTGGGTGGGGGGCTAGGGGAGGGATAGAAGGGGGTGCAGAGATTGCGGAGGGATAAAATTAGGGGAAATACTTAATGTAGGTGACTGGGGATGGAGGCAGCAAACCACCATGGCATGTGTATATCTATGTAACAATCCTGCAAGAGCTGCACATGTACCCCAGAACTTAAAGTACAATATATATATTTAAAAAAAGCCAAAGGCATCTGTCTGTAAAACCATCATTTGGCATTGCTAGGCTACTCCTGTTTCCCACTTTGGATAAGAAAGACTTTGGAAAATAAAACAGATCTTTCTGCTAATGGTTTGTTATTGTCATGAAAGTATAAAAGAAAAGCACATTTAGTGAGCACATATTCTCCTGTCATTGTAACATGTCTATTTAGATTCTGCATTACATTCGTCTGACATTGAATTAATATCTTGCTTCTCAGCACAGATTTCTAGCAAGCACCTAAGACTTGGAGTTTTATTCAAAATGACAGAATATGATATGACACACTTTGCAAAGATTTTCAAGATTTTACAAAATTGTAACTTGAAAATATTAATTTTAAAATAAATTTAAAAATGCATGTGTTCTACATGTGATCAGTAGATAACTACAAGGGTCATAGGTTCCTGTGAATTATCTGTGGGTTCCTTAGGGAGAAGCAGGAGCGGCCCTGAGAAACGGACTTCTCAAACACCAAACTGGGAAGGAAGAGGTGATTTATTCATCTGGGAGCCAGGCGGCATAGTTTTCTAACAGCTAAGCTCGTGTAACAAAGAGAAGCTCTACCTTTATATAGGCTTACAACTCTAGCTATTACACGTGAAAGGGTCTTGGGTTTACAGCCTTAGAAATTACAAGTAAAAGGGTCTTCGGTTTACAGTTTTAGAAATGACATGTGAAAGGGTCTTGGTGCATGGAGTAGGCATGGAGTGGGGGTTTTATCTTGTTTAAGTAAAACCAACGCCTTCCAGAAAGATTCCCCATACTATGCCTGCTATTTATAGGAAGGTGATTAAGGAGGCACAGTTTGGCCAGCCTTTTCTTCTATTGAAATGCAGTGTGGAAGTTAAGCGGGAGGTGATTCTAGATGCTTGGGTCTCTTTCCTAACTCCCCCACTTTGAGAACCTCACCTATAACATTAGTGAGAGTTCTCACTCTTTATTCTTATTTTCATGATCCTCTGAAGAAACTGATTGATAATGATGGATATAAATCATTTGTGATGTGGTTCTCTGGTCTATTACAGCAGTAAAGAATTTCTTAGCCATTTAGAAGAAGAAGGGGAGAAAACGGGAGTGGTAAACAAACACCTACTATTGTTACCACACTTACGATGATGGTTTTTATCCTCCTAAGGCTGAGGACCAATCTTTAAACAAGAACTCAGGGTTGAATCTGTGCCACACTTGCGCAGGCACGTGTGTTAGTGTGGTTATATTCTTAACTGCATCACCCTGGTTGTGTATGTGTAGGCAGCAGTCAGTGAGTTTGAATTTTCTACAGACTCCTCCTTCAGCCGCTAACAAATAATCTAAGGCCAACTGGTTCTGAAAAATTGCATTTCTCATTTGAGTTTCTTGTCTAGCCAAAATGGACAGAGCTTTGCCCATTTCATTAACAAGTACATCCAAGGTGGCCTGCAACCGGATGATGTGGTTGAGTATATAGATAGGAGTCCGGTGTCCCCATAAGCCACCCTGTGCCCATGTGGCCGGCCCACAGTACTTAATAATTCTTTCCAGTGGCCACTTACTATTTTTACATTTACCTATCTTTAGACTTCTTTTCTCCTTGGTGGAGTAGACTGGATGTTTTAACAGCCCACCTGTCTTGGCAGACAATAGGAAAAAGAAAGGCTTAGTGATGTCAGGTCAGGGTCAGAGGGTAATAACTCACGGGCTTCCCATGGCCACCTATTACCCATGGTAATTCCCCCAAATACATAGCAAGAAGTGACATTAACGGAATGGGGTACATTTTCAGCAAGTTGGAGAAACGAGTTCTTTGTCTTTTTCAGAAGCTCCATCACTGGCTCATTTAATGTATTATAAAAGTGCTGGTACACCGGCTGCACTGAGTCGTTTTGGATTTTTCCCTGAATCTGGATACTGACTCTGGGGTCAAGCCCTTTCCCATCAATTCCTAGCATTACACTCTCACCTTTTTCCCATTTAGGGTCTTGAGGGTCTGTGGTTATTCTACTGAGTTACAATGTCCTGAGACACAAGGGATATTACTCCCTGGAATGGTATCTCTCCCTTTACAAGATGAACAGGATTATTTGTATTATTTTTCCAAGTGGCCCAGATGACACATTACCCAAAAATGCATTTACTGCACCAGTAGGTTTTCTGGCAGATATACTTATGATCTTTCACATAAATTTGTTACCATCTGAGGGGGCCCACACTCCCCTCTACTGGAATGATAGGCATTGATGGCTGCACAGGCATCTAACCTTAGGGTAAGCTGTTTTGGGCTTCCCTTCTCCTCTGTTTATGCTATTAACTTAGTAGGGCTGTTCTCTCACCCTGTTAGGAGTTTAATTTCAACAGTCGTATGCGTAGGGGGCTTTGATGGATTGTAGCAGACATCGGACTATACACCTTATACTGAGTACCGTTATATAAACAGGTTCCTTTCTGTGTCCCTGTACATTCATAGTAACTGTAGAATGAAAGAATGACAGTAACTTTATGTCTTATCTTTGTAACCTGGTGTACACACTGAAAGCATTCTTCAAAATTAGTTAATGTCCCTAATGTTCAAGTCCAAATATTAAGAAGAATAAGTTCCACCATGAACTTCCTCATGCTTTGGCCATGAGTGGACCAGTCAGCTTCTGGGATGTGGCTGGAGGGGGGCTTGTTGTCCTTCCTAAGGTGATTTCGCAGTTCTTGTCCAGGTCTGGTCTAGCTTCCCAAGTTTCAGCTGCTGCTGGTTTGATGTCACTTTTGTGGATCCAGGTTGAGACTCCCTCTACCTTTATGGCTGTGGGAGTGGTCAGGATTAAGGTCTGGGGTCCTTTACACTATGGTCTCAGAGGGATTGCATTCCAGTCCTTTATTCACACGTGATTACCTGGTGAGAAAGGGTGAACTGGGGAGAATAAGCTTCCAGGACATCTCTCATTTACCCAGGTTGAAATATCCTGAGTGATTTTCCCTAGAGCTTGTAACTGTCATCCTAACTCAATCTCTCCCCCACTCCCAAGGAGCTCCCAGGAGTGCCTGCAGTATGGGAGGGGGCCTATGATTTAAGACTTGATAAGGGGAATATGCTGTCTCCTTAGAGGGAGTGCATCTAATTTTGAATAACACCAAGGGAAGCGCCTGCTCCCACTTTAATCCTGTTTCCTGACACATTTTCCCCAAGCTATTATTGATGGTCTGGTTCATTCTCTCTACCTTTCTGGAACTCTGAGGTCGGTAGGCAGTGTGCAGTTTCCAAGTAATACCTGAGGCCATTGCTGTTTCTGGACCAAATCCACCACAAATGTTGGTCTGGTGCCTGATCTGATGTGCAATGGTAGTCCAAACCTAGGGATGAGATCTTGAAGCAGCACACGGGTTACTTCATGGGCCTTCTGGCACCAGGGGCAAAGTGGCAGGGTTTAAGGTGTTGCACAGACCTCAATGGTGATGCAGGGATTCTTTAGTAGTCTCAGGTATTTGGTTGGCCTAGCATTTGTTAACCAATGACGTCCTTTAGTATTCATTAGAGTCACTACTGTGTGGGGTGATTTGATATTTCAGTTTTGTCCCAGAGTTGATGTTACAACTTCAGTTACCATTTTTTCCTCTTTCTGACACATACAGTATGAGAAGCCTTGTTAAATTGGGTAGCCCCAAAGCCAGGGCTGACAAGAGTTTCTCTGTCCATTCCTGCCGCTGCCGGAATCCCCATTCAAAGTGTTCCTTGTCTCCTTGCCCTTTGTCACTTTGTGTAGGGGTTTGGTCAGTACTGTGAAGTTTGTAATCCACAATATATAGAAACCTACAGCTCCCAGGAACTCTCTCTCCTGCCTCTTAGTCTTGGGCTCTGGCAGGTTGCAATGACTTGTTTCCTCTCTGCTCCCAGGCTGCGCTCTCCCTGCTGGCTAGTGAACTCCAGATTGCACTTGCTGTTGGCAAATCTGGGCTTTCTTTTCAGACACTTTATTCCCACAGTCCTCCAGGTGCCAAAATCAGGCATCAGTTTCTTTAGTGCACACGACTGCCATGGGGTGTCCCCATAAAAGGATACCAGCATATTGGAGCAGCATGCAGCCTAAGTCCTTAGCAAGAATCTTCTGGTGGTGGTGGGGGGTCATGGACTAGTGCCTCCCCAAAGATGGTGAGAGTTTTTTGAGCCCCTGGGAAGCCGTGTCCAGGTGTACTGGGTGGTCACACCTGTTTCTGGATTTTCCCATTGAAATGCAAATAGTTTCTGACCCTCTGAGGCCAGACCAATGCTAAAGAAGTATTCTTTAAGTTCAATCACGTGAACCAACTATCCTCCATTGGCAATAATCCCAGCCACATGCATGAGTTTGGTACAAGTGGGTGCAAAGTCACTGTAGTTTGATTAACCAAATGCAAGCCCTGCACTGGCCAGCAGTCTTTAGTCCCTGGTTAAAAAGGGTCTTCACTGGGAACCCTGATAATCCCTGCCTGTTTCTGCAATTTCTTCTAATATCTTCTGCACACTGACTGAATGCATTGGTTTTCGGGGCTGTCAGGATCTAAAGGAGTATACATGCAATAGGTGTCACACAGCCTTTCATAAAATTGGGCAGGGCTTTCCTCTTTTCCTTGAGTAACCTCAGAGACTTTATTACTGTTTTCTGGGCTCCCTTTTTCAATTCTTCCAGTAAGGCTTCTCTGTATAGGATTAGCCATTGCAAGCCCTCCAGGGTGTTTGGATCCCACTGAGGGTCAGTCCCTGGTAACTGGACCCTGACATACTCTTGGGGGCTCTGGTAATCTGCAGGTGCAATTCTGGCAGGGGTGCTGAGGCTTCAGGCCCACAGGCAGGGAGTCCTTGAGGAGGAGGGTGCATTACTGGCAAAAACTCTTCTGCCGTCGGATCTGTCAGAACCTTAAGAGTCGGTGTCTCTGCCACTGAATCTGCTGGGACCTTGGGAGTCCATGTCTCTGATACTGAATCTACCAGGGCCTTGGGAGTCCTTATCTCTTGGCGGGTGGAGTGGGGTTTGGGTTTTTTTCTAGCTGTCTGTCCCTTCACCACTAAAACAGTTGTGGCTTGTCCTCTTAACCACTGCAGAGGGTTTAAAACTAAGTGTAACCACGAGTCTATGTACGGAAATTGATCAAGGTGTTCTGGCTCACTGCATATAACCTCATGCCACACTTTGGAGACAAGAGACCTGTCTAGAGTCCCTTCTGAGGGCCAGTCCACCTGACATGCTGGACAGTCCACCTCACATAAAGTCCTTAGCTTCCCTGGTGTCATAGTTACTCCATAATCCCCACTAAAGCCCTTCTTGAAATTTTTCAGCATAGTCCTTGAAGGAGTGGGCTTGCTATGAGTGTGACCCATGCCTACAACACCAAAAAACAGTCCTCACAGTTAAGAGGGTGTTACTCTGTCCATAGCAGTTCCTGCCCAGCAAGGCGCACTACAGAGTCTCTGATTCACATTCGCTTCAGGCTGGTAGAATAGCCTTTCTTTCAAAAGTATTTCAGATGCCACTTGGCATAAGAGAGATTATTAATCCTCTCACAACACCTAGATTGTGAGAGCTCCTCCATTTAACCTTATGTGGTCATCTCTAATTCCAACCAGCCCCACAAGTCGCTTGAAGCTTAAGGCTTCCTCTAATGGGCCTGCTGCTCCCACATTTCACAGCTGATGAGTCCAGTTGGACCCCTTCATTCACTCACACAACCGTTCTCCTCCCTCCACCCAAATAGAAACCAAAAGCAAAACTTCCAAGGTTAGTTGCAGAAGGAGAGAGAGCAAGCCAAGTTCAAGAGTGCCAAATCTGGTGCCCATGGGTGATCAGGCCATGCTTCCACCTAAAGGAGGCGGGCAAGTTTCCTGGGATCAGTCCTACCGTGTTTGTGTTGTGTGGACCTCCCAAGTACCCATTCCTTCTCAGTGTTCAGCCACTGGGTGGATCCACACTATGGGGGCTTCTTGGCTCTGCTCTGGTGAGGCTTTCCACCAGGCCAATACCTGCCTGGGAGTGCTCTGAGAAATTGTGTCACCCAAGCAGGTGGGAGCCCCCTGCAGGGATGCTCCAAAGGGCTAGGCAAACCACCTGAGAGGCTGTGTCAGCTGTCGGCCAACTGAAACTCACTTCCCAGTCAGGGAACCAAAATGAAGCAGGAGCGGACGCTAGAAACTGAGCTCTCAGACACTGAACCAGGAAGGGAGAGGTGATTTATTTGGCCAGGAGCAAGGCAACATAGTTGTCTAACAGCCAAGCTCATCTAACAAAGAGAAGTTCTGCCTTTATATAGGCTTGTAACTCTAGATATGACATGTGAAAGGGTCTTGGGGTTACAGCCTTAGAAGTTACATGTGAAAGGGTCTTGGGTTTACAGTTTTAGAAATTACATGTGAAAGGATCTTGGTCCATGGAGTAGGAGTAGCGTAGGGATTTGATCTTAAGTAAAAACAACACCTTCCGGAAAGATTCCCCGATACTATGCCTGCCATCTACAGGAAGGCGATTAAGGAGGCATTGGTTGGCCAGCCTTTTCGTCTATTGAAATGCAGTGTGGAAGTCAAGGGTGAGGTGGTTCTAGATACTTGGGTCTCTTTCCTCAAGGGGAACCTAGGGATTCAAACTTAATTTGTATTTCAGTTAGCTTTAATTTTTAAAAAAGAAAAACTTCAGCTATGCAAGTACACTACACAAACCCAGAGTTCTGAAAGTGTCTGGTTTCAGAGTGAGTACACTTTAGAAATAATCGGGTGGATCACGAGGTCAAGAGATCGAGACCATCCTGGTCAACATGGTGAAACCCCGTCTCTACTAAAAATACAAAAAAAAATTAGCTGGGCATGGTGGCATGTGCCTGTAGTCCCAGCTACTTGGGAGGCTGAGGCAGGAGAATTGCTTGAACCCAGGAGGCGGAGGTTGCGGTGAGCCGAGATCGTGCCATTGCACTCCAGCCTGGGTAAGAAGAGCGAAACTCCGTCTCAAAAAAAAAAAAAAGAAAGAATGTTAAGCACCAATGTTTGAGGATTTGTATGCACTGTACTAAGGGCTTTACATTGTTCAATGCTTGCAGTACCATTAACAGGAAAAAACTGTTACTTCATTTTTCAAATGAGAAACTAAGAGTTAAAGAGGTGAAGGAACTGCTCAAAGTCATGCTGAATTAGGAGCTAAATCTCAGTCTTGGGCTTCTGACCCCAGAGCCTGTGGTTCTCAAACCCTCCACTGTGCTTTATTACGACTGGGACAATGTTGAGTTGAAGGTGCTGAGTCAGCCACAGGAACCACACAGATGCATGAGTCGCATACTCTGTCCTTAGAGAGCTTACAGTTTACCGAATTAGAAATATATGTAGTTTGTAGTCAAATGACTATAATCAAAATAGAAAATACTAAGCTTTAAAGGAGTTATAAACAGTCATGGTTTATAAAGAGACTGTTTCCTGTGGAGAAATCATGGAAGGTTTTTTGGGGAAAAAATGTTTTACATTAGCTTCAAATCCTAAATTTACTTTTTTAAAGCTTTAAAAATACATATTCAATATGACTTTAAGGAGTTGATACCTAGTTCTATGACAAATCCTGTTTTACGAATGCAACTAATGGTTGATGGTGAAAGAGGTATGATACCCAATAGTTTAAGAGTAGAATGAATTTAAGAATGTGGGAGAATCTTAGTTCTCAACTGAGAACCAAGTCACAGATCACAGGGATGTACTGGGCCACATAAATTACTAGCTGCCAGTATTTAAACTTCAGAACACTGTTTCTTATCTTTATTTCTCCATGCTTGTTTGTCCCTTTTGAGAGTCAGTTCAATACGTTATTTAGAAAGAAAAAATATTTTTAATCCTATCTTCTACCTGGAAGTTCCTCAGCACATTTTAAATTTAGGAAGTTGTTAGAGTGACATGCTTTGTAGAGGATATAGTCTTTGATAGTTGAGGTCTATTATTTTTTATTTTTTAAATGCTTCAGATAGTGTATTTGTCCATTCTCACACTACTATAAAGAACTAGCTGAGACTGGGTAGTTTATGAAGAAAAGAGGTTTAATTGAGTCAGAGTTATGCAGGCTGTACATGAAGCATGGCTGGGAGATTGCAGGAAGCTTATTATTCTGGCAAACGGCTGAGGAGAAGCAAGCACACCTTTCCATGGCACAGCAGGAGAGACAGAGTGAAGGGGGAGTCGCTAGACACTTTTAAAGGAGCAGATCTCTTGAGAACCCACTCACTATCCCACGAACAGCAGGAAATTGCCCCCATGATCCAATGAACTCCCACCGGGTCCCTTTCCCAACACTTGGAATTACAATTCACTCTGAGATTTGGCTGGGACAAACAGCCAAACATATCAGACAAACAGTTGTTTTTGTTTGGGTTTATTTCATAACTTAAGATCTCCTCAAAAGGTATGTGCTTTCCTTGCATTTATCTGAAAAACATAAAGGCAGTTTCTCTCCACTAAACAGATGAAGTTGAAGATTTTTGGAAAAAGATAGCATTATCAGATAAGTTAAAGAAGTGAAATCATATCTTTGTATTCCAGATCTTTTCCCAAAAAACAACTTAAAGTTTACTATAAACATTACATGAGTCGCTAAAACTAATTTAACATAAATTAAATAGATTATCTTATTCAAATCAAAAGAAAAGGACATAAAGGACTTAACATTTAAAAGCACCAAATATGTGTTAGACTGTGACTTAAACCAATGTCATCTCATTTTGTTCTCATAATCTTGTGAAGGGAATGTGATTATTTTACTGCCAAAGATAATGAAACATGAATCTTAAAAATGTTAAATGATTGCCCAGAGAACAGATATTCTGTGGTATAGCTAGAATTCAACGCCAACCTTTCAGATCACAAAAGTATCTTCCAGTAGAGTTATTTATGTATATATTTTATTTACTTCTCTGGAAGTAAAGGATGTGATGCACTCATTTTCTTTTTTTACGTTTTTGTTTATATTTCTCAACAGGTAGCAAACTGGCAGGTTTTATGTGTTAAACAAATGAAATCGTGTTTATTTTTAGTCTATATTTTTTATATCTTTCAGTTTGCAAAGTCTTATTCAGGACTGTGTAATGACTAAGAACATAATACACTCAGGAAGAAAAGGAAACTCTGAGGGTTTACTGCATTACATCCTCTGTTTTTTGTATTTGCTGAAAAAAGAAACTATATGTATTCTCCATTTCTCTTCTGACAAATGTGATTCATTCTTTTCATTACAGTTCCTTATCTTGCTATGCTGTCCTTCTTAACTATGTTAGA
Organism: Ateles fusciceps; assembly: GCA_036589455.1. NCBI lineage: Eukaryota > Metazoa > Chordata > Mammalia > Primates > Atelidae > Ateles > Ateles fusciceps. Next base: position 37,273 of record JAZHEH010002049.1, read on the forward strand.
TTAGACCAATTCTTGATTTAAAAGGTCAGAGCAGTACATTACCAAGCCCTGTGGCCTTTTCTGTAGCATAGTTGATTTGTGTATGCCTGCTTCCTGCAGAATGGCTGCTCCAAAGTGAAGGTGAGGGTTACATTTTACTATTTCAAGATTAGCTTCTCGTGTTTCTGGGGCACTTTTTCTTTCTCACAATGAAGTCTCTGGTATTAAATGAGTTCTCAGCCAAATGTTCTGAACCCTGAGAACTACCGCTGATAATTGTTGTCATCTCTTAGATGTATTTGCATTGTTGTCCATAACGAAGCTGATGTCTTTTAATTTTTTTAAATGGCTTTCTTACTGCTGCTTCTTGAGTATTTTGCTGGGTGAGCATTCTTGATTGATTACTGGAATGAAGTCAGTTCTGTCTTCTGCTGTCACCCTGGTACCAATTATTGGATCACTGTGGACACTGCTCCATCGATGCACATTACCAATTTTCCTCTCAACACTGTCCAGTTACTCACTCACATGCTCACAAATTTAGCAATTTGTTCATAATAGCTGCTTGGCAGGGTAGATAACATCCTGGTCAAAATGACTGAGCCACATCAGTGATGTATATATTCTCCAGATAGAGAAAGCACAGGGTTTTAAATCAGTGAACTGAATTTGTCATCTATATTTTCCTGAGACTATCTGGTTCTTTTTTATATATTTAAACATTTTAATTAACAAGTGCTAGATGTCTCTTAGAAGCAATTCAGATAATATGAGAGTGTACGATAGCAAAGCTAATACACTCAGTCAACACCATCTCTGCGTGCATTATTCTTCCAGACCTTCAATCATACATATATAATACTTCCTTCTTCCCCAGAAAATTGTGTAATATGCATGTCCAGTCTCATGCTGCTAATAAAGACCTATGTGAGACTGGGTAATTTATAAAGAAAAAAGGTTTAATTGACTCACAGTTCATCATGGCTGAAGAGGCCTCAGGAAATTTACAATCATGACAGAAGAGGAAGCAAACATGTCCTTCTTTGTATGGTGACAGGAAAGAGAAGTGCTGAGCCGCAGATCTTGTGACAACTCGCTCACTGTCATTAGATCAGCATGGCAGTAACTGCCCCATGACTCAGTTACCTCCTACCATGTCCCTCCCATGACATGAGGAGATGATGGGAACTACAATTCAGGATGAGATTTGGGAGGGGGTACAGCCAAACCGTATCAGTGCATACTGAATTACCTTAAAATAGATCTTCATATTTTACATAGAAAAGAGTTCCTTCACTCTTTAGTGAGGAAACTAAGAGTGTGTGAATTCACATCATATCATATGATATATGATGATGTACTCACTATTTTACTACTTACAGACATATAGGTTGTCTTTAATATATATCTATTTTTGAGATGGAGTCTCCCTCTGTTGCCAAGTCTGGAGTGCAGTGGCATGATCTCAACTCACTGCAGCCACCACCTCCCGGGTTCAAGCAATTCTCGTGTTTCCACCTCCCGAGTAGCTGGAATTACAGGCATGCGCCACTATGCGTGGCTAATTTTTTGTATTTTTAGTAGAGATGGGGTTTCACGTTGTTGGCCAGGCTGGTCTTGAACTCCTCACCTCAGGTAATCCACCCCCTCTAAAAATGTTAGTTATATGTGTCTTTGCGTATTTATGCAAGTGTTTCTGTAAGACAGGTTTATAGAAAAGAAATTGCTAGGTAAAAAGGGTGAATAGCTTAATATTTTAATAAACGACCACCAAAATAATAATAGCTAGCAACTGGACTTTTTACATTCCTTACAAGTGATAATGCATTTAATGTTTACAATAATTGAATTAGGTAAGTACTATTACTCGTGCTTTACAGATGTGGGAATTGAGATTAAGTAACTTGCTCAAGGTCACCTAGCTGATATGTAGCAAAGCCCGGATTCAAACCCAGGCAGCATGGCCCAGAGACCATCCTGTACGTCCTCCATACACTGCATCACGATTAGGTTTCTTCTCCAAAATTGGCATTTCAGTGTCCAGTTTTTGTATCAGTTATTTCATCAATTTGACCAATAGTAAGTTTTATTAAAAATGTTAGGTTTGATCTGCAGAAAATCACAGGAATACACAATAAGGTGGAGCATCAGGTGACAAAATGGGTGGGATGGAGAGAATAGAGTAGCTACGAGTGTCTATCCGTAGTTTTGGTTGGAGTGATTGGGGGAAGTTATGAGAGATGGCAGAGCTTGGAAGTGGAATAGTATTTGTGTATGTGGAAGGAAGTCTTGTAAAAAGGGATATTGTTGAGTGTGATAAGAGGCAAATTTAGTTATAATTGATAGGGGAACAACTTATAAAACTTAGGCTTAAATTTAAAATTTTACTCAAATCAGCAAGAGCCCTTGGGTTTAGAAGGAGTTAACAGGATGCAATTTGTATACTGGGAACCTTTGTCCTGCTACACTAAAGAAAATGAAATACATACAGACTAAAACTATGAAACGAACAGTGGACATGATTTAGTTTCTGGAAAATTATATGCATATATTGTTTGAAACCCCTATGATTGTGAGTTATAAATCCCTATTTCTTGATAACTGTTATGCTTTAGCCATTATTAAATCAAGCTCTCTTAATACAAGTTTTGAAATATTTTAACTACATTTATTTTATTTTTATTAAAAAAGTAAGCTGCAATTGGGAAACAATAGAAAACAGAATATCAAGATACTACTCAAAAAAAGCTTTTGCTACATTTTCTTGTAGTTTAATCTTGAAATGCTTCAGCAGGCTTATACACAACTATGTATCCATTTACACTACCTTGCAACGGATTTGACATAATAACTCTGCGAACTGTCATGTTACAATTGTTGCACTGATCACAGGGCTATCTCATCATTTAATGATTTACTCAGCAATTACAAAATCAGTTTCTCATTTTCAACCAGACTTTTATAAAACACCAACTTTCACATGTGTTTTGAACAGAATTTCGTAATTGAAATTACTAAAGTTAAATATGCAGGAAGCGTTATACCTAAGTTGCTTTCCACCTTGAATCATTGTTTTGTCTTCGCATCAGTAGTGTACTTGAGAGTTATGTTTTTCACCAATCTTTACCATTAAGTGGTTGTATTTGTTTAAAATATATGCTGATGCAATAGGCAATACTAGATACCTTATTTAAATGTTACACATTTATTGACCACTTAAATTTCTTTCTGTGAAATGCCTATTACTTCATTTATGCTGGCAACTTAGAGTTTATCTATTTATATGACTTCTTTATACATTAAGGATAGTAACCCTCTGTCTGTAACATCTCTTGCAAACATTTTCCCAGTCGACAAATTGATCTACACGTTTTCTGTTTTAAAGTTTGTGTTTTGATTTCAAGTTGCAAAAGATTTTCCATATACATATATCAAATGTTTCTTCTATATTGTCTTTTTCACAGTTCCATTTTGCAAGTTTAAGTTTTTCCCCTGGTATTGAAAAATTCTCCGAGAACATTTAATTGAATAATTGCGCTCTTTCTCACTGATTCTGTTGCCACTGCTATCTTAAGCATGGTGGATTTCTGTGCCACTCATGCTAGTCTGTCTTGCTATTTAAGTCCAGTATTAGACTAATGTAATCATTCTTGCTTAACAAAATGCTTAAATATTTTATACAAATAATGCTTTTCTTCTTTAATAAGTTCTTATTTTCATCACATTTCTTAATGAGCTTTGGATGTTTTGGAGGAAATTCTGATGAGAACTCAATAAAACAACAACTAAATATACAAATAAATGACATCCATGAGGTATTTTTTAAACGATACATAGATTTCTTTCTTAATTATTCTTTTATGTCTAAACCAAATTTCAGTGTCTTACCACATTCATGATCCTCATTTTTTGTAACTTAAACTCTTTTGTTTTTCCATTTTTTAATATAAGCATATTGTCACAAAACTGTTGCTATTTGCAAGAATTATATCAATTTTTATTACTGCCTTTATATATATTTTCAGACTAATTTATTCTAATTTCACATAGTCTTGCTTTAAAGTGCAATTTTTAATGATTTACATGTGGATATAAAATTGGTTGTTGCAGAAGAAGTGGATATTTTTGAAAAATCACATTTAAAAGCTACCCTCTAAATAGAAATAATCTAAGTTTTGAACAAGAATGAGCATTGAATTTTACCCAGTGCTTTATTATAATGTGAGATATTTATTAGGTTAATAGTTTAAACTAACCTTTTCTTGTTACTGTAAGTTTTGATAAGCTTTATTGGGTCAAAGGCTTGCATGTTTTTTATTACATTTTAAGTTCTGGGGTACATGTGCAGAACATGCAGGTTTGTTACATAGGTATACACATGCCATGGTGGTTCGCTGTATCCATCACCCCGTCATCTACATTAGGTGTTTGTTCTAATATTATTCCTCCCCCACCCCCACCATACCCCATGCTATCCCTCCGCAATCCCCCCATCTCCCAACAGGCCCTGGTGTGTGATGTTCCCCCTCCCTGTGTCCATGCGTTCTCACTGTTCAACACCCACTTATGAGTGAGAACACGCGGTGTTTGTTTTTCTGTTCTTGTGTCAGTTTGCTGAGAATGATGGTTTCCAGCTTCATCCATGTCCCTGCAAAGGACATGAACTCATCTTTTTTATATCTGCACAGTATTCCATGATGTGTATGTGCCACATTGTCTTTGTCCAGTCTATCATTGCTGGGCATTTAGGTTGGTTCCAAGTCTTTGCTATTGTCAAGAGTGCCATAATTTACATATGTGTGCATGTGTCTTTATAATAGAATCATTTGTAATCCTTTGAGTATATACCCAGTAATGGGATTGCTGGGTGAAATGGTACTTCCGTTTCTAGGTCCCTGAGGAATCATCACACTGACTTCCACAAAAGCTTGCGTTTTATGAGTATTTCACTTAGGATTTTTGCACTTCTATGAATTAGCTCGGTGGGGTCCTAATTTCATGCTCTCCATGTCACTTTTATTTAAATGTTATATTCACATAAGATAGGGGATTATTACTTTCTACATAAAAACAAGACTATTTAAAAAAATTATAGAAGCAGACAACATAATTATCCACATAGAAAGCATAAATAGATCAAACCACCTTGCCATTAAGTCCCTATGCAATAACTCTGCATGATCTGCACACGTACCCCAGAACCTACAGTACAAAAAACAAAAAAAACCACAGCCATTAGGAGAGTGTTTACTCACTACAGAACAGCTTTTTTTTTTCCTGCATAATAGCAAATTCATATATAATATTATTTGATAAGGGTTCCGACTGCTACCTCAGAATAATCTCATTTGTTTAAAATGTTGCATAAGAGAGAAAGGCTTAGGCCTTCTGGGATATGAGGTCTGTGATGTTCAGTGTCATTTCAGAGATATCAAGAGGACCTGAATTAGATGATGATAATATAGCAATAGGAGAATGGTGGCACCGTTTTTTGTACCTATCATCTTGTATTGATCAAATTGTATTATTCCAATTGAACTTCTCTATTACAGTAATAAATTCCTTCTTCCAATACTTACTTTTAAATGCCTCTGCTTATTGTTTTTCTTTGTAGCAATACTTTCATGCAGGAGAAAATTGCCTGAAAAAGAATTTCTTGGAGAAAAGCCCAGATCTTTAGTCTCTGAAATGTGCTCTCAGTCTTTATATCCAAACTAAACCTGGTATTTTTGTTTTTAGTTCTGGTGATGTGATGAGTCATAGTTATTGACTTGAATATGTTGAACCAACCTTGCATTCTACAGATAAAGAATATTTGATCTTTATTAATTAGTGGTTTGATGTGGTGTTAGATTCAGTTTGCCAATTTTTGTTGAGAATTTTAGCATTAATATTCATCAAAGATTTCAACCTGAAGTTTTCTTTTTTTGTGTATCTCTGCTGGGTTTTTGTATCAGGATGATGCTGGCCTTATAAAATGACTTAGGGAGAAGACCCTCCTCCTTAAGTTTTTGGAATAGTTTCAGTAAAAATGGTGCTAGCTCGTCTTTGTATATTTGGGAGACTTTGTCTGTGAACCCAGCTGGTTCTGGGCTTTTTCTGGTTGGTAGGCCTTTTATTAATAATTCAGGATTTGCTTGTCTGAAATGGATCTTATTTTGTTTTCCTTTTTTTGCTGCTGTTGTTAATGAAAAATGAAATGGATCTTCTCTTTCACTGATGAAGCTTCGTGTGGCTGGATATAAAATTCTTAAAGAATTTGCATTCAAGAATGCTGAACATAGGACACCCATTACTTCTGGCTTGTGGGGTTTCTGCTCAGAGGTTTGCTGTTTGCCTGATGGGTTTCCCTGCCTGGGTGACGTATCCCTTCTCTCCAGCTGTCCTCAACATTTTTTATTTTGACCTTGGACAATGTGATGAATATGTGTTTTGGGGGATGGGCTTCTTATTTAGTATTTTCCATGGATTTTAGGCATTTTTTGCATTTGAATGTTGGCCTCCAACAAGGCTGAGGAAATTTTCATGAAAGATATTCTGAAATATATTTTCCAAATTGCTTTCTTTCTTGCCTTCTCTTTAGGGATGCCATTGAGTCATAAGCTTGGTGTCTTTACATAATCCCATATTTCTCAGAGGTTCTGTTAATTCTTCTTGTTTTTTTTTTTTTTTCTTTTTCTGACTGAATTATCTAAGAGAACTGGTCTTTGAGCTCTGAGATTCTTTTCTAGCTTGGTCTATTCTGCTCTCAATACCTGCAGTTGTGTTGCGAAATTCTCAACAGGAGTTTCTCAGCTATATCAGATCAGTTTGGTCCTTCTTAAAATAACCATGTCACCTTTATCTCCTGGATTGTTTTATTGTATTCCTCGAATTCTTGGCTTGGGTTTTGACTTTCTCCTGAATCTTGATGGTCTGCATTCCTATCCATATCTGAATTCTATTTTTGTCATTTCAGTCATTTCAGCCTGGTTAAGAACCATTGCTGGGGAAGTAGTACCGTTGTTTGGAGGTGAGAAGACACTCCAGCTCTTTGAGTTGCCTAAATTCTTGTGCTAGTCCTTTTCATTATTGTGGGCTGATGTTCCTTTAATCTTTGAAGTTGCTGTCCTTTGGATTTTGTTTTTCTTTTATCTTTTTGATGTTCCTGGGGGTTTAATTGTGTTATGTGGTAGGTTCAGTGCTGGACGCGCTCTGGTTGGGCATCCAAGGATGTACTGCAAGCGCACACAGCCAGGCTGGGGCCTGGAACAGGCCAGCTGACAAGGGGGGAACTGAAATCGGACTGCTTCATCTTACAGGCAAGGCCACCTTGCTCTGTTCAGGTCTAACAGTCCCTCCAAGGCTAAAGTCTCCTGAGGACACATGGCAAGCCTTGGGATATAAGCATTCCTGGTCATACTCCACTGAAGACATTTCTGCACCAAACCCCCTGGGCAATGCAGAGGCTGGAGCCCTACCCCAGCCCCTCTCTAAGCAGCTCACCCTGCTAGCTCAGGTGTCTGTGGGCATCATGGGATCTGTTGCTGCCATGATTCCAGAGGTCCATAGCAAGAGGAGGTCATTCCTTGACTGTTCAATTCACCCATTCCCCAGTAGTCACTGGGGCCCAGGAAGGAATCCTGGTGTGTGGTAGCCCCAGGCAGAGTTTTCAGCTTCCTCTTCCTTCAGCCCAGCATCTGTGTTCTCCCTCTATTCCCAATGCCTTCCCTCTGAAGATCTGCTCAGACTGCACCAGTGTTTCCTATGTCTTAGCCTCTCCATGGCGTATGCTGTTGCTGGCTCTGACTAGTCAGCCATCTCCATCTTGTCCAGGAAACATTTTTGTTTGTTTGCTTGTTTCGTTTAAGTCAGGGTCTCGCTGTGTCCCTAGGCTGGAGTCCAGTAGCCAGATCATAGTTCACTGCAGTCTCAGCCTCAAACCCCTGGGCTTGTGTAATTCTCCTGTCCCAGCCTCTGGAGTAGCAGGAACTACAGGCACACAATACCACTCTGGGCTTTTTTTTCTTTTCTTTTCTTTTTTTTTTTTGAGACATTGTCTCCTTATGTTGCCCAGTTTGGTCTCAAACTCCTGGCTGGAAGTAATTCTCTTTGACCTTCCAAAGCACTGAGATTATAGGCGTGATCCAGGGTACTTAGCTCCATTCTTTTATGTTCAGCATTTATTTTTATTTTATTTATATAAGTACATGAGGATATACATTTTTCTCTTATCAGTATTTATATTTTATCCAATAGGTATTGATGTGGAGTGTTTCCATTATGAATTTTAGAAACTCTACATGTTGTCATTAGTCTGTTCAACAAATTGTTTGATAGGTTTTTACTTTTGAAGTGAGATTTACAATTAAAAATTAATTCCTAGTTTTATTGCAATGTGTTAAGATAATGTTTCCATCATTTGTATTTTGTAGAATGAATTGATTTTTCTTTGTAATTCATTTTTCATGAATGTTTCATATGTGGTTAGGAACAAGTGGTGATGGATTGTTAATTTGATTGTGATAATCATTACAGAATATGCATCAAATCATAACATTGTACATCTTAATATATACAATCTGTTTGCCAATTACTTTAAAATACGTATTTTTCTTTTTAAGGTTATATATTCCAAATATACATAGATATAGATTCGATCTACCTTGCTGTTTCTTTTATGTATGTATGTATATTTTCTTTATATATATATTATTACGTTTTAGGTTTTGGGGTACATGTGAAGAACATGGACGATTGTTGCATAGGTACATACATGGCAATGTGGTTTGCTGCCTTCCTCCCCATCACCTATATCTGGCATTTCTCCCCATGTTATCCCTCCCCCAACTCCCCCACCACCCCGCTGTCCCTCCCCTAGTTCCCCCACAGACCCCAGTATGTGATGTTCCCCTCCCTGTGTCAATGTGTTCTCATTGTTCAACACCCGCCTATGAGTGAGAACATGTGGTGTTGATATTCTGTTCTTGTGTCAGTTTGCTGAGAATGATGGTTTCCAGGTTCATCTATGTCCCTACAAAGGACACAAACTCATTGTTTTTTATGGCTGCATAGTATTCCATGGTGTATATGTGCCACATTTTCCCTGTCCAGTCTATCATCAATGGACATTTGGGTTGGTTCCAGGTCTTTGCTATTGTAAACAGTGCTGCAGTGAACACTCGTGTGCATGTATCATTATAATAGAATGATTTATAATTCTTAGGATATATACCCAGTAATGGGATTGCTGGGTCAAATGGAATTTCTATTTCTAGGTTCTTGAGGAATCGCCACACTGTCTTCCACAATGGTTGAACTAATTTATACTCCCGCCAACAGTGTAAAAGTGTTCCTATTTCTCCACATCTTCTCCAGCATCTGTCTCCAGAGTTTTTAATGATCGCCATTGTAACTGGCATGAGATGGTATCTCAGTATGGTTTTGATTTGCATTTCTCTAACGACCAGTGATGATGAGCATTTTTTCATATGTTTGTTGGCCTCGTGTATGTCTTCTTTGTAAAGTGTCTGTTCATATCCTTTGTCCACTTTTGAATGGGCTTGTTTTTTTCTTATAAATCTGTTTTAGTTCTTTGTAGATTCTGGATATTAGCCCTTTGTCAGATGGGTAGATTGCAAAATTTTTTTTCCCATTCTGTTGGTTGCCGATTCACTCTCATGATTGTTTCTTTTGCTGTGCAGAAGCTCTGGAGTTTAATTAGGTACGATTTGTCTATTTTGGCTTTTGTTGCCAATGCTTTTGGTGTGTTAGTCATGAAGTCCTTGCCTATGCCTATGTCCTGAATGGTTTTACCTAGGTTTTCTTCTAGAGTTTTTATGGCGTTAGGTCTTACGTTTAAGTCTTTAATCCATCTGGAGTTAATTCTAGTGTAAGGTGTCAGGAAGGGGTCCAGTTTCTGCTTTCTGCACATGGCTAGCCATTTTTCCCAACACCATTTATTAAACAGGGGAATCCTTTCCCCATTGCTTGTTTTTGTCAGTTTGTCAAAGATCAGATGGTTGTAGATGTGTGGCATTGCCTCCAAGGCCTCTGTTGTGTTCCATTGGTCTATACCTCCGTTTTGGTATCAGTACCATGCTGTTTTGATTACTGTAGCCTTGTAGTATAGCTTGAAGTCAGGTAGTGTGATGCCTCCAGCTTTGTTCTTTTTGCTTAGAATTGACTTGGCTATGCAGGCTCTCTTTTGTTTCCATCTGAAGTTTAAGGTAGTTTTTTCAGTCCTGTGAAGAGGTTCATAGATAGCTTGATGGGGATAGCATTGAATCTGTAAATTACTTTGGGCAGTATGACCATTTTCCTAATATTGATTCTTCTTAACCATGAGCATGGAATGTTTTTTTCATCTGTTTTTGTCCTCTCTTATTTTCTTGAGCAGTGGTTTTTAGTTCTCCTTGAAGAGGTCCTTTACATCCTTTGCAAGCTGTATTCCTAGGTATTTTATTCTCTTTGTAGCAATTTTGAATGGGAGTTCATTCTTGATTTGGCTCTCTTTAAGTCTGTTGTTATTGGTGTATAGGAATGCTTGTGATTTTTGCACACTGATTTTGTATCCTGAGACTTTGCTGAAGTTGCTTATCAGTTTCAGGAGATTTTGGACTGAGATGATGGGGTCTTCTAAATATATAATCATATCCTCTGCAAATAGAGACAATTTGACTTCCTCCTTTCCTATCTGAATACCCTTTATTTCTTTTTCTTGCTTGATTGCTCTGGCCAGAACTTCCAATACTATATTGAATAGGAGTGGTGAGAGAGGGCATCCTTGTCTAGTGCCAGACTCCAAAGGGAATGCTTCCAGTTTTTGCTCATTCAGTATGATATTGGCTGTGGGTTTGTCATAAATAGCTTTTATTATTTTGAGATACCTTCCATTGATACCTAGTTTACTGAGAGTTTTTAGCATAAAGGGCTGTTGAATTTTGTTGAAGGCCTTCTCTGTATCTATAGTTTTTGTCTTTGGTTCTGTTTATGTGATGGATTATGTTTATAGACTTCTGTATTTTAAACCAGCCTTGCATCCCCAGGATGAAGCCTACTTGATCATGATGGATAAGCTTTTTGATGTGCTGTTGCAATCGGTTTGCCAGTATTTTATTCAGGATTTTTGCATCTATGTTCATCATGGATATTGGTCTGAAGTTTTCTTTTTCTGTTGATCCTCTGCTGGGTTTTGGTATCAGGATGATGTTGGTCTCATAAAATGATTTGGGAAGGATTCCCCTCTTTTCGGATTGTTTGGAATAGTTTCAGAAGGAATGGTACCAGCTCCTCTTTGTATGTCTGGTAGAATTCAGCTGTGAACCCTCTGGAGCTGGGCTTTTTTTGGTTGGTAGGCTATTAGTTGCTGCCTCAACTTCTGCCTTTGTTATTGGTCTATTCAGGGTTTCAACTTTTTCCTGGTTTAGGCTTGGGAGGATGCAAGTGTCCAGGAATTTATCCATTTCTTCCAGGTTTACTGGTTTATGTGTACAGAGTTGTTTGTAGTAATCTCTGATGGTGGTTTGTATTTCTATGGAATCTGTGGTCATCTCCCCTTTATGATTTTTATTGCATCTATTTCATTATTATCTCTTTTTTAATCTGGCTAGTGGTCTATCAATTTTGTTGATCTTTTCAAAAAACCAGCTCCTGGATTTATTGATTTTTTGAAGGGTTTTTTGTGTCTCTCTCTCCTTCAGTTCTGCTCTGATCTTAGTTATTTCTTGTCTTCTGCTAGTTTTTGAGTTTTTTTGATCTTGCTCCTCTAGCTCTTTCAATTTTGATGATAGGGTGTTGATTTTAGATATTTCCTTGCTTATGTGAGCATCTATTGCTATAAATTTTCCTCTAGACACTGCTTTAAATGTGTCCCAGAGATTCTGGTACGTTATGTCTTTGGTTTTGAAGAACATCTTTATTTCTGCCTTCATTTCATTGTTTATCCAGTCAACATTCAAGAGCCAGTTGCTCAGTTTCCATGAAGTTGTACAGTTCTGAGTTACTTTCTTTTTATTTATTTTTTGTTTTGAGACAGAGTCTCACTCTGTCACCAGGTGCCAGGCTGGAGTGCAGTGGCACGACCTCAGCTCACTGCAACCTCCGCCTCCTGGGTTCAAGCAATTCTCCTACGTCAACCTCCTGAGTAGCTGGGACTACAGGCGCACGCCACCATGCCCAGCTATTTTTTTTTTTGTATTTTTAGTAGACATGGGGTTTCACCATGTTGGCCAGGATGGTCTCGATCTCTTGACCTCATGATCCACCCACCTCTGCCTCCCAAAGTGCTGGGATTACAAGCATGAGCCACTGCACCCGGCCGAGTTAGTTTCTTAATCCTGAGTTCTAATTTGATTTCACTGTGGTCTGAGAGACTGTTATGATTTCTGTTCTTTTGCATTTGCTGAGGAGTGATTTACTTCCAATTATGTGATCAATTTTAGAGTACGTGTGATGTGGTGCTGAGAAGAATGTATACTCTGTGGATTTGAGGTTCTGTAAATGTCTATTAGGTCTGCTTGGTCCAGATCTGAGCTGAAGTCCTGGATATCCTTGTTTCCTGTCACATTGATCTGTCCAGTATTATCAGTGGAGTGTTAAAGTCTCCCACTATTATTGTGTGGGAGTCTAAGTCTCTTTGTAGGTTAAGAACTTGCTTTATGTATCTGGGTGCTCCTGTATTGGGTGCATATATATTTAGGATCGTTAGCTCTTCTTGTTGCATTGATCCTTTTACCATTATGTAATGCCCTTCTTTGTCTCTTTTGATCTTTATTAGTTTAAAGTCTATTTTATCAGAGACTAGGATTTCAACTCCTGCTTTTTTTTTTGCTCTCCATTTGCTTGGTAATTCTTCCTCCGTCCCTTTAATTTGACCCTATGTGTATCCTTGCACATGAGATGGGTTTCCTGGATACAGCGCACCAAGGGGTTTTGACTTTTTATGCAATTTGCCAGTCGGTGCCTTTTGATTGGGGCATTTAGCCCATTTACATTTAGGGTTCATATTGGTATGTGTGAATTTGATCCTGCCATTTTGATGCTAGCTGGCTGTTTTGCCCATTAGTTGATGCAGTTTCTTCATTGTGTCTATGCTCTTTACCATTTGGTGTGTTTTTGGAGTGGCTGGTATTGGTTGTTTACTGCTTCTTTCAGGAGCTCTTGTAAGGAAGGCCTGGTGATGATGAAATCTCTGAGCAATTGCTTGTTCATAAAGGATTTTACTTCTCCTTCACTTATGAAGCTTAGTTTGGCTGGATATGAAATTCAAGGTTGAAAGTTCTTTAAGGATGTTGAATATTGGCCCCCACTCTCTTCTGGCTTGTAGGGTTTCTGCTGAGAGATCTGCTGTGAGTCTGATGGGCTTCCCTTTGTGGATAACCCGACCTTTCTCTCTTGCTGACGTTAGCATTTTTTCCTTCATTTCAACCCTGGTGAATCTGATGATTATGTGCCTTGGGGTTGCTCTTCTTGAGGAATATCTTCGTGGTGTTCTCTGTATTTCCTGGACTTGAATATTGGCCTGCCTTGCTAGGTTGGGGAAGTTTTCCTGGACAATAACCTGAAGAGTGTTTTCCAGCTTGGATTCGTTCTCTCCATCACATTCAGGTACACCTATCAAATGTAAATTAGGTCTTTTCACATAGTCCCATAGTTCTTGGAGGCTGCCTTCATTTCTTTTTACTCTTTTTTCTCTAATCGTGCTTTCTCATTTTATTTCGTTGAATTGATCTTCAATCTCTGATATCCTTTCTTCTACTTAGTCGATTTGGCTATTGAAACTTGTGTATGCTTCACGAAGTTCTCGTATTGTGTTTTTCAGCTCCATCAGTTCATTTATATTCCTCTCTAAGCTGTTTATTCTCATTAGCATTTCATCAAACCTTTCTTCAAGGTTCTTAGTTTCTTTGCATTGGGTTAGAACATGTTCTTTTAGCTCAGAGAAGTTTGTTATTACCCAACTTCTGAAGCCTATTTCTGTCAATTCATCAGATTCCTTCTCCATCCAGCCTACTTCCCTTGCTGGTGAGGAGTTGTGACCCCTTGGAGAAGGAAAGGCATTGTGGTTTTGGGTGTTTTCATCCTTTTTATACTGGTTTCTTCCCATCTTTGTGGATTTATCTACCTGTGGTTGTTGTATTTGGTGACTTTCACATGGGGTCTCTGAGTGGACATCCTTTTCGTTGATGATGAAGTTATTTCTGTTTTTTAGTTTTCCTTCTAACAGTCAGGGACCCCTGCTGTAGGACTGCTGGAGGTCCACTCCAGACCCTGCTTGCCTGGGGATCACCTGCAGTGGCTGCAGAACAGTAAGAGTTGCTGCCAGTTGTTTCTGTTATCTTTGTCCCAGAAGGATACCTGCCAGATGTCAGCCAGAGCTCTCCTTTATGAGGTGTGTCTTTGGATATACAGGGGTCGGGGAGCTGCTTGAGGAGAGAGTCTGTCCACTATAGGAGCTCAAGTGCTGAGCTGTGAGCCCTGTTGTTTCATTTAGAGCTGCTGGGCAGGTATATTTAAGTCTGCTGCAGCAGAACTCATAACTGCCTTTTTTTCCCCAGGTGCTCTGTTCTAGGAAGGTGGGGCTTTATTTGTAAGTTCTTGTCATGCTCCTGCCTTTTTAGAGATGCCTGCCCTGCCCATTGAGGAGGTAGCCTAGTCACAGTCTGCCAGCAGACGCACTGCTGAGCTGCCGTGGGCTCTGCTGTGTGAACTTCCTTGCAGTTTTGTTTATAGAAGTATAGTGCAGACTGCTTCAGTAATGGCGGACTGCCTCAGTGGTGGCGGACTGCCTCGGTAATTGCGGGACACCCTTACCCCCCACAGAGCTGGACTGTCCTGGGTCCAGCTGTGCTTGCTGTGAAAGTTTCAGTCCAGGGTGTTTCAGATTTCTGGTCTTTGTGGGGCTGGAACTGGCCGAGCCAGATCACCTGGCTCCCTGTTTCAGCTCCTTTTTTTCAGTTGAATGGGTGACTCTGTCTCCCAGGTGTTCTAGGTGCCAGTTGAAACAGCACCCAGATTTGTCTGAGTTTTTGTGCAGAGACCCACTGTGCTGGCTAAAACAGCTGTGCTGGAGACTCCTGGTGTTCTTTCACCTGGTAATCTCCTGGTTTGTGGGCAGTAAAAATTCATTTGGAAATGCAGTGATCACTCACCCTCTGCCTTTTCACTGGGAACTGCAATCCAGAGCTGTTCCTATTGGCCCATCTTGGATCGTCCTCTGGAATGTCATATGCAGTGGTGAAAAGTTCAAAGCTTTCCGCTGAAGTCAGGAATAAGACAAGGATGCCCACTTTTGTCACTTCTATTCAACATATTACTAAACGTCATAGTCTGAGCTACTAGTTGAGAAAAAAAATAAAGGGATCCATATAAAAAAGAATTAAAACTATATTTGTTTGCATACGACATGATCTTATACATACAAATTTTAAAGATTCCACCAAAAACCTTCTAGACTTAATAAACAAATTTAGTACATTTGCAGGATACGTAAGTCTATTGGGTTCATTTAATTTATAATGGCATTCAGGTCGGCTGTTTCCTCATTGATTTTCTATCTGCATGATCTATCTACTGTTAAAAATGGGGTCTTGAAGTCCCCTACTATTATTATCTTACTATTTCTCCATCCAGTTCTGTTAATATTTGCTTTATACATTTAGGTGTTCCAGTGTTTGGTGTGTTTATATTTATGATTGTCAAATTGTCCTGGTGAATTGAGCCTTTTATAATCACTTCTGTGTCTCGTGTGACAGTATGTGATTTAAAGTCTATCTGTATGACCTAACTGCTCTTGCTCTCTTTTGTTTACTGTTTGCATAGAGTCTTTTTCAGCCCTTTCAGGTTTTGTGTGTCTTTAAAGCTAATGTGAGACTGTTGTAGGTAGCACATAGTTGGATCTTGTTTTTAAATTCATTCAGCCACTCTATGTCTTTTGATTGGAGAATGTAGCCCATTTAAAGTATACTGTTGCCATTTTGTTAATTGTTTTCTTACTATCTTGTAGTTTCTTGTTCTATTATTTTTCTCTTGCTGGACTTCCTTTCTGATTTGGTAAATTTTTTGTAATGGTATACTTTGTTATTTCTCTTTATCTTTTGTGTTTCTACTACAGGCTTTTTTCTTTGTGCTCACCATAAGGCTTACATAGATTGTTACAACTATATCTTATTTAAAGCTCATAACCACTTCAACCACATATAAAAAATCCACATGCTGAGGCGTGCCAAGATGGCCAAGAGGAGGTAACACCAGAATGCAGCTCCCAGCAAATGAGATGCAGAGGGCTAGAGGACTTCACGATTCCAAGTGCTGGGTTCGTTTCAGTGGGACTTGTAGGACTCTAAAAATAGCCCAGAGAAGGAGCCGAAGCAGGGCGAGAGCCACCCAGGGAGGGTGAACTGAGACAGGGTGGGGGTGCATCCCCCACCTGGAATGTGCAGCCAGCTCGGAGGGTCAGGGACTTCACCCACTCAGTGTTCTGATTCAGATCCTGTGCTTACCTCAACCCTCCTGCAACCCCCCTGTGCCCCACCAGACTGAGGGGCATTGTGGGTTGTCGATGCAAATCTGAGTGACGGCTACCACCTGGTGCCTCAAGTTGCCGGCACAGACGTGGGTGGAAGTTTGGACTAATGTCAGCAGGACAGAACAACCTGTCCCATAGAAAGAGGCAGAGTTGAAAGCAGGAAAACAAGCCATAAGGCCTGGCAGGCCCCACTCCCACAAAACTCAAACTGAAGCCTGTGCACTAGAGAGGTTCACAGTGAATACACCAGTTTGACCCCAACCGGGAAAACTGAGCTTAGGGAAGGAGAGATGCCATTAGGAAGGCTGGGGTAATCTCACCTGCAAAGAAACTCCAGGGGAAGACCACCCACCCAGCAACCTGACTGAATCCAAGATAGCCCAAAAGTGCCTCTACAGGCCAAAAAAGACACAGCTCCAACTGCAACAGAAAGCATGTCCTCTCAGAGATTCCTTTGGAAATCACCAACTTCAAAGATCAAAGGGAGATAAATCCACAAAGATGAGAAGAAACCAGCACAAAAATATGAAACCATCAAAGACCAGAACACCTCTTCCACTCCCAGGGATCATAACTCCTCACCAGCAAACGAACAAAACAAGACAGAAAATGAGTTTGACGAATTGACAGAAGCAGGCTTCAGAAGGTGGGTAGCAACAAACTTCTCTGAGTTAAAAGACCATGTTGTAACCCAATGCAAAAAAACTAAGAACATTCAAAAAACGTTAGACAAAATGCTAACTAGAATGACCAACATAGAGAAGAACATAAATGACTTGATGGAGCTGAAAAACACAGCACAAGAACTTCAAGAGGAATACAGAAGTTTCAACCACCAAATCAATCCAGCAGAAGAAAGGATATCAGATAGAAGATCAAATCAATGAAATAAAATGAGAAGGCAAGATTAGATAAAAAAAGAGTAAGAAGAAATGAACAAAGCCTCCAAGAACTATGGGACGATGAAGAAAAACCTAATCTATGCTTGATCTGTGTACCTGAATGTGATGGGGAGAATGAATCCAAGTTGGAAAACACTCTTCAGGATATTATGCAAGAGAACTTCCCCAAACTAACAAGGCAGGCCAACATTCAATTCCAGGAAATACAAAGACATTCCTCGTCAGATTCACCAGGGTTGAAATGAAGGAAAATTCCTAAGGGCAGCTAGAGAGAAAGGTCGAGTCACCCACAAAGGAAAGACCATCAGACTCACAGTGGATCTCTCAGCAGAAACTCTACAAGCTAGAAGGGGATGGGGGCCAATATTCGACATCCTTAAAGAAAAGAATTTTCAACCCAGAATTTCATAACCAGCCAAACTAAGCTTCTTAAGTGAAGGAGAAATAAAATCCTTTACCAACACGCAATTGCTGACACATTTCATTGCTACAAGACCTTCCTTACAAGAGCTCCTGAAGTAAGTACTAAATATGGAAAGGAACAACCAGTACCAGCCACTGCAAAAACATACCACATAGTAAAGAACAATGATGCAATGAAGAAACTGTGTCAACTAATGGGCAAAACAACCAGCCAGTAACAAAATGGCAGGATCAAATTCAAACATAACAATATTCATGTTGAATGTAAATGGCCTAAATGCCCCAATCAAAAGACACAGACTGGCAAACTGGATAAAAAGTGGCAAACTGGATAAAAAGTCAAGACCCATTGGTGTGTTGTATTCAGGAGACCCATCTCACATGCAAAGACTCACATAGACTCAAAGGGATGGAAGAAGATTTACCAAGCAACTGGAGAACAGAAAAAAAGCATGGGTAGCAATCCTAGTCTCTGATAAAATGGATTTTAAACAAAGAAAAGAGACAAAGAAGGGCATTATATAACAGGATCAATGCAACAAGAAGAGCTAACTATCCTAAATATATATGCACCCAATGCAGGAGCACCCAGATACATAAATCAAGTTCTTAATGACTTACAAAAAGAGTTAGACTCCCACACAATAATAGTGGGAC
Source organism: Ateles fusciceps (assembly GCA_036589455.1). NCBI lineage: Eukaryota > Metazoa > Chordata > Mammalia > Primates > Atelidae > Ateles > Ateles fusciceps. The sequence continues at coordinate 55,741 of JAZHEH010002049.1, forward strand.
ACTTTTAACACTCCACTGATAATATTGGACAGATCAATGAGACAGAAAGTCAACAAGGATATCCAGGACTTGAACACAGATCTGGACCAAGCAGACCTAATAGACATTTACAGAACTCTCCACCCCAAATCCACATTCTTCTCAGCACCACATCACACTTACTCTAAAACTGATCACATAATTGGAAGTAAATCACTTCTCAGCAAATGAAAAAGAACAGAAATTAAATTAGAACTCAGGACTAAGAAAAGCACTCAAAACTGCACAAATGGAAACTGAACAACTTGCTCCTGAATGACAAATGGATAAACAATGAAATGAAGGCAGAAATAAAAATGTTCTTTGAAACTAACGAGAATGAAGACACAATGTACCAGATCCTATGGGACACATTTAAAGCAGTGTCTAGAGGAAAATGTATAGCAATAAATGCCCACATGAGAAACAAGAAAAGATCTAAAATTGACACCCTATCGTCAAAATTGAAAGAGGAGAGGAGCGAGATCAAAAAACTCAAAAGCAAGCAGAAGACAAGAAATAAGGTCAGAGCAGAACTGAAGGAGATAGAGACACAAAAAATCCTTCAAAAAATCAATAAATCCAGGACCTGGTTTTTTGAAAAGATCAATGAAATATAGACTGCTAGTTAGACCAATAAAAATAAAAGAGAGAAGAATCGAATAGATGCAATAAAAAATGATAAAGGGGAGATGACCACCAATTCCGCGGAAATACAAACTACCATCAGAGATTACTACAAACAGCTCTATGTAGATAAACCAGTAAATCTGGAAGACATGGATAAATTCTTGGACACTTGCACACTCCCAAGACTAAGTCAGGAAGAGGTTGAAACCCTGAATAGACAATAACAAGGGCTGAAGTTGAGGCAGCAATTAACAGAATACCAACCAAAAAAATCCAGATCCAGACGGGTTCACAGCTGAATTCTACCAGACATACAAAGAGGAGCTGGTACTACTCATTCTGAAACTATTCCAAACAATCCAAAAAGAAAGAATCCTCCCTAACCCTTTCTATGAGACCAACATCATCCTGATACCAAAACCTGAAAGAGACACAACCAAAAAAGAGAACTAAAGGCCAATATCCATGATGAACATTGATGCAAAAATCTTCAATAAAACACTGGCAAGCCAAATCCAACAGCACATCAGAAAGCTTATCCACCATGATCAAGTGGGCTTCATCCTGGGGCTGCAAGGCTGGTTCAACATATGGAAATCTATAAACGTAATTCACCACATAAACAGAACCAAAGACAAAAACCACATGATTATCTCAATAGATTCAGAGAAGGCCTTTCACAAAATTCAACAAAGACTCAAAGACATTCTGACTTCAGGTGTGACCCCAGACATTCCAAGCTGTGATCCCTTCTGCTTGAGAAAGGAGAGACAGGAGTAAAGGGGGCTTTGTCTTGCAGTGTGGGTACCAGTTCAGGTGCAATGGAGTAGAGCACCAAGCGAGCCCTTGGGGTCCCTGATTCCAGGTCTTCACCCTTGAATGACATTTCTGGACATGCCCTGGGCAAGAGGGGAGCCTCATGCCCTGAAAGGAGAGTCACAGGCCTGGCAGCATACACCACAACCTAACTGAAGAGCGTTTGGTCCCTGAGTGGACATCAGTGACCCAGACAGTACTCACCATGGGCCTTAGGCAGTCATGACCATAAGGAGAGACTCCCTGCTTGTAGAAAGAAGGAATAGTGAGAAGAATTTTGTCTTATGATTTGGGTGCCAGCTCAGCCACAGTAGAATAGAGCACAAGGTAGACTCCTAAGGTTCCCAACTCCAGGACCTGGTTCCCATATGGCATCACTAAAGCCACCCACGACCAAGAAAAACTTGCCACCTTGAAGGGAAAGACACAGCCTGGCTGGCTTCACCATCTGCTAATTGTGGAGCCCGAGGGCCTTGAGAAAACACAGGACATTGCCAGGCAGTGGTTGGCACAGGCCTTGAGTGAGAACCAGTGCTGTGCTGGCTTCAGGTCTGACCAAGCATGGTCCCAGTAGTAGTGGCCACATGGGTGCTTTTGTTATCCATCCCCCCCAGCTCAAAACCACTTAGGGGAGAGCGAGGGAGGAAGAGAGAAGGTGGGGAGGTAGAAAGAAGAGGAAGGGAAGGGGGGAGGGAGAGAGAGAGAGACTTCTTTTATTTGGGGAAAGGGTAGGGAAGGGAAGGAAACAAGAATCGCTGCCTGGTAATCCAGGGAATTCACCCAGATCTACCCAAGACCACTCAGGCAGGACCTCTAAGAGTCTGCAAGAGCTACAGTGTTACAGGGTGGCTTGGTGTGTCCCCTGAAGCAGATATAGCTGCAGTGACCAAAGATGTAGATTGCAACACCCAATTCCATTTGAATAACTGGAAAGCCTTCCCAAGAAAGATAGGTAAAAAGAAACCGAAACTGCAAAAACTACAATTAATACCTAACTACTTAATGCCCAGACATTGATGAACATTTAAAAGCATAAAGACAATCCAGAAAAACATGACCTCACCAAACAAGCTAAGTAAAGCACCAGTGACCAATCCTGGAGAGCCAGAGATAGGTCACCTTTCAGACAAAAAATTCAAAATTGCTCTTTTGAGGAAACTCAACAAAATCCAAGATAACACAGAAAATGCATTCAGAACCCTATCAGTGAGTAATTTTAAAGTATCAGGCAGAATTCTGGAGTTAAAAAACTCAACATACTGAAGAATGCATCAGAGTCTCTTAACAGCAGAATAGATCAAGCAAAAAAAAAATTAGTGAGTTGAAGGCAGGCTATTTGAAAAAACACAGTCATAAGAGACAAACAGAATAAAAAAGAATGAAGCACTCCTATAAGAACTGGAAAATAACCTCAAAAGGGCAAATATAGGAATTATTGGCCTCAAAGAGGAGACAGAGAGATGGGGGGTAAATGGTATAGAACACCAAGCAGATTTGATGCAAATATCAATACCTAAAGACATTTAATATTCAAACTTCCAAAGATCAAGGATAAAGAAAGGACCCTAAAGCAAAAAGAAAATAAACAAATAACATACAAAGGAGCTCCATTATGTGTAGCAGCAGTCTTTTTAGTGGAAACCTTACAGACCAATACAGAGTGGCATGACATATTTAAAGTTCTGAAAGAAAAAAGCCTTTTATCCTAGAATAGTATATCCAACTAAAATATCCTTCAAGCATGAAGGAGAAATAGACTTTCCCAAACAAAAACTGTGGGATTTCATCAACACCAGACCTATCCTACAAGAAATGCTAGAGGAAATTATTCAGTCTTAAAAAAACGGATGTTAATGTGCAATAAGAAATCATCCAAAGGTATAAAACTCACTAGTAAGTCCACAGAAAACCACAGAACACTGTAATTGTGATGCATAAACTATTCGTATTTTACACAGAAAGACTAAAGATGAATCAATCAAAAATAAAAACTACAACTTTTAAAGACAGAGGCTGTCACATAAGATATAAATAGAAACAAAAAGTTAGAAAGCACGGTGGGGGACAAAGTTAGTGTACAACTTTATAAGTTTGCTTATTCCTTGTTAGTTTCTTTTTTAATGCAATCCGTGTTAAGTTGTCATCAGTTTAAAATGATGAGCTATGTTACTTGCAAGCCTCATGGTAACATTGAATCAAAAACTATACAAAAGATACAGAAAAATAAAAAGCAAGAAATTAAAACATTCCACTAGAGAAAATCACTCCTTTCCTTCCTATCACAAAGGGAGGTAGGAAGGAAAGGAGGAGGAAGAGAAGACCACAAAACACATGGAAGACAAGTAACAAAATGGCAGGAGTAAGTTCTTACTTATCAATAGTAACTTTGAATATAAATGGACTAAACTTCCATTCTGCTGGAGCTTGAGGATAAAAAAAGGAAAAAGAAATAAACATACAAATAAATAAACTCTTTAATCAAAAGACAGAGTGGCTGAATGGATTTAAAAAAACAAAAAAGACCCAGAAGTCTGTTTTCTACAAGAAACACACTTTACCTATAACGACACACATAGACTGAAAATAAGGGATGAAAAAAGACATTCCATGCAAGTGGAAACCAAAAAGGAGCACAAGCATCTATACTTAGACAAAACAGATTTCCAGACAGATCTGTAAGAAGAGAAAAAGGTCATTATGTAATAAAGTGATCAATTCAGCAAGAGGATACAACAGTTGTAAATATATATGCACCCAACACTGAAGCACCCAGATATATAAAGCAAATATTATAGAGCTAAAGAGAGAGATATACTCTACTACAATAACAGCTGGAGACTGCAACACCTCATTTTCAGCACTGGATAGATCACCCAGACAGAAAATCAACAAAGAAACATCAAACTTAATCTGCACTACAAATCAAGTGGACCTAACCGATATTTAAGGAACATTTCATTCAATGGCTGCAGAATATAAATTATTCTCCTCAGCACATGGATTACTCTTAAGGATAGAAAATATGTTAGGCCCAATATATGCTTTTTAAAAAAAAAGCAAAAAAATTGTCTCCTCTGACCACTGTAGAATAAAACTAGAAATCAATAACAATAGCAATACTGGAAACTAGACAAACACATGGAAATTTAGAAATATGCTCCTGAATGAACACTGAGGAAATGGACATTAGGAAGGACATTTAAAAAGTTTTCTTCAAACAAATCATAATGGAAACAAAACTTATCAAATCTATGGGGTACAGCACAAGCTGTATACTTTACTAAAAGTAATGTTTATAGCTATAAGCACCTACATCAAAAAAGTAGAAAATTTTCCAATAAAAAACCTCTCTATGTACCTTAACTAGAAAAGCAAGAGCAAATCAAGCCCAAAATTATTACAATGAGAGAAATTTACATAAAAATGCAGAAATAAATGAAATTGAAATGAAAACAATACAAAAGATTAATGAGACAAAACGTTGATTTTTTGAAAAGAGAAACAATCTTGACAAACTTTTAACCAGACTGAGAAAAAAGACCCAAATAAATAAAATGAGAGATGAAAAAAGGAGACATTATAACCAATATGAAAAAAATTCAAAGGATCTTTAGAGGCTGGAATGAGCAATTACATGCCAATAAACTGGAGAACCTAGAAGAAATGAATGAATTCCTGGACACATATAACCCACCACGATTGAACCATGAAGAAATCCAAAACCTGAACAGACCAGTAATAAGTAGTGAAATCAAAGCCATAATAAAAAGTCTCTCAGCAAAGAGAAGCCCAGGATCTGAAGGCTTCATTGCTGAATTTTACCAAACATTTAAAGAACTGATACCAATCCTACTCAAACTATTCTGAAAAATAGAGGGGAAGAGGATACTTCTAAATTCATTCTATGTGGCCAGTATGACCCTGATACCAAAACCAAAAAAGACACATCAAAAATAATAATAATAAATATAAGAAAGAAAACAACAGATCAATATCCCCAAGAATACTGATGCAAAAATCCTGAATGAAATACTAGCGAATCAAATTCAGCAACACATTAGAAAGATCACTGATCTTGACCAAGCAGGATTTATCCCTGGTATGTGACAATATTTCAACATATTCGAATCAATCAGTGTGATATAACATATTAATAGAATGAAGAATAAAAACCTTGTCATTTCAATTGATGCTGAAAAAGCATTTGATAAATTCAACATCCCTTCATGATAAAAAACTCACAAAACCTGCATACAGAAGGAACATACCTCAGTACAATGAAAGTCAGTATGACAGACCCACAGCCAGTATCGTACTGATGGGGAAAACCAAACGCCTTTTCTCTAAGATTTGGAACAAGACAAGGATGCTCACTGTCACTATTGTTATTCAACATAGTACTGGAAGCCCTAGATAATCACATGAGAAAAAGAAAGAAAAGGAATCCAAATTGGAAAGGAAGAAATCAAATTATCCTTGTTTGCAGATGATATAATCTTATATCTGGGGAAACCTGAAGACTCCATCAAATAACTATTAGAACTGACAAAAAAATTCAGTAAAGTTGTAGGACACAAAATTAACATACAAAAAATTAATGGCATTTTTATATGCCAACAGCCAACATAAAAAATGGAAAAAAATATATTCATGGATTAGAAGAATAAATATTGTTAAAATGCCCGTAAGACCCAAAGCAATCTACAGATTCAATGCAGTTCCTATCAAATTAAATTCTTAACATAAATAGAAAAAAAAATCTTAAAATTTACCTGAAGCCACAAAAGACCCAGAATAGCCAAAGCTATCTTGAGCAAAAGGGATACAACAAGGAGGCCAGGGGTAGTGGCTCAATCCTGTGATCCCTGTACTTTGGGAGGCTGAGGCTGACAGATCACTTGAGGTCAGGAGTTCAAGACCAGCCTGGCCAACATGGTGAAACCCTGTCTCTACTAAAAATATGAAAATAATTATGGGCATGGTGGCAGGTGCCTATAATCCCAGCTGCTCGGGAGGCTGAGGCATCAGAATTGCTTGAACCAGAAAGGTGGAGGTTGCAGTGAGCTGAAATTGCACCCCTGCCCTGTAGTCTGGGCAATAGAGCAAAACTTCGTCCAAAAAAAAAAAAAAAAAAAGAATGACAATAAAGAATCAAACTACCTGACTTCAAATTATACTACAGAGCTATAGTAGCCAAAACAGCATGGTAATGCCATAAAAACAGACACATAGACCAATGGAATAGAATACAGAACACAGAAAAATATCCATATATCTATAGTGAACTCATTTTTGACAAAGGTACCAGAACACATATTGGAGAAAAGACAGTCTCTTCAACAAATGATGCTGGAGAAACTGGATCCCCATATGCAGAAGAATGAAGCTACACCCTTATCTCTTGCCACATACAAAAATCAAATCAAAATGGATTAAAGACTTAAATCTAACACCTTAATCTATGAATCTACTACAAGAAAACATTGGAGAAACTCTCCAGGACAATGGACTGGGCAAATATTTCTTGAGAAATACATCAGAAGCACAGGCAACCAAGGCAAAAGTGGACAAATGGGATTATATCAAGTTTAAAAAGCTTGGCATTGCAAAGGACATAGTTGACAAAGTGAAGAGACAACTCCCAGATGGGAGAAAATATCTGCAAACTATCCATCTTACAAAGAACAAATAACCAGGATATATAAGAAGTTCAAACAACTCAATAGGAAAAAAATCTAATATTCCAATTTTAAAATGGGCAGAAACTCTGAATAACCACATCTTAAGAAAAGATGATATACAAATGGCAGTCATATCAAAAGGCACTCAACATCACTGACTATCACAAACATGCAAATCAAAACTACACTGAAATACCATCTCACCCCAGTTCAAATGGCTTTTATCCTAAAGACAGGTAATAACAAATGCTGGTGAGGATGTGGAGAAAAGGGAACCTGCACACACTGTTGGTGAGAATGTAAATTAGTACAACCACTATAGAGAATAGTTTGGAAGCTCCTCAAAAAACTAAAACTAGATCTACCATATGATCCAGAAATCTGCTGGGTATATACCCAAAAGAAAGAAAATCAGTATATTGAAGATAGATCAGCATTCCCATGTTTATTGCAGCAACTATTTACAATAACCAAGATTTGGAAGTAACTTCAGTGTCCATCGACAGATGAATTAATAAAGAAAATGTGGCACAAATACACAATGGAGTAGTATTCAGCCATAAAAAAGAATGAGAGCAATGACGTAGATGGAACTGGAGGTCACTGTGATAAGTGAAATAAGCCAGGGACAGAAAGACTGCCCTAGCAAAGTAATTAATCATGTTGAAACTCAACTTGGCAGTGCATTAAAAAAGTAAGAAAAATGCACAACCTAGTGAATGAGAAAATAAAATGTGCTTGTTAAAGAAATAAGTAAATCTTCAGGGCCAGCCAGGCACTCTTCTAAGCCGTCTACATACAGAAGTTCTTTAACCTGGTTGAGACGACTGCTATTACACAAGAGGGTTCTGCAACACTAAGATGTTAAATAATTTCCCTGACATCACGTGGCTAGCAAACAGATCATCTTTCATTTGAAAAATAGTCTTTCCCAGAACTTTCTGCTGTACTGCCTCACATAGCTGGTTTAAGAAAGGAAGAAAGAATGGAGGGCTTAGCTGAAGGACACCTGTTAAAATCAATTAAGTAATTTCCTACTTTTTCTAATTCAGACTTATCACTAGGCCTTCTTTTTTTATTTATTTATTATTATTATTTTTTTGAGACGGGGTTTCACGGTGTTGGCCAGGATGGTCTCGAACTCCTGACCTTGTGATCCGCCCGCCTCGGCCTCCCAAAGTGCTGGGATTACAGCATGAGCCACCACGCCCGGCCCATCACTAGGCCTTCTAATTATACTTTGATTTTCTCTGTGCATCAGCTCATTGTGTGGATGGGTAGAGAAATTATGTAATCAGGACAGTTCATATGGTGTGTTCTACTAGAAATAAAATGGCAAACTAACAAATTCACATTGATGTTTATTTACCAGTCTCTACACTTGGTTAATATGAGTCAGTCCATGAGAGGAACCCACATTGGGAAACTGAAAGTCAATTTTCCATTCCCCATATTAATTTTGTGACTACCTTTGTATAGTTCCTTGTATGAAGTATATGCTCAATTAATGTTTATTTGCTTGTTGAATTGAACTGAGTTGCAGTTTTCTAATGCACAAAAAAGTAAAGAAAATGCACAATCTAGTGAATGGGAGAAGGAAATCTGCACATTAAAGGGTTATGTAAATCATCAGTGCCAGGCACTCTTCTAAGCCATGTATGTACGGTAACTTCTTTAACATGGTTGAGATGAGTGCTATTATACAAGAGGGCTCTGTGGGCTTTCAACCTACATTTATAAGACAAGCCAATTTTAAGAACATATAAGATTAGACTGTGGGCCATGGTGAATCTACCTTGGTAAAGCCAACCTTGGAGTCTGTACAGCCTGTCAGCCTGCCTGTCACAGAAGAGACACAAGCTTTCCTTCTACTTCCTTTAGAGCCAGTACCCTGTTTGTAACAGAGGTTGGGGAGATATACAAAGAGCACTCACTCTGTGAGATTGTCTGTGTAGAGAGAGAGAGTCAAATAATTCACTTTAGAAAACTAAACAAATGTTTAAATCCTTGCAAAAACATTATTCAGATAAAATTCAAATGTTTCCCAAACTTCTCATCAATGGAACCATTTTTTCCACATGACTTTAATTAATATATACTAGAATAGTAATTCCTCTGGCTTACTTTATTTCAACATGCAAATAAACATTAATTGAGTATGTATTTCATAAAAGGAATGATAATAGGTTCTAGGAAAGTCTTAAAATTAATCTGAAAGATGGAATTTATATTTTGAAAGCTCAAAGTTTGTAAGATACTTTAATCTTGAATTTAATCTTCACCAAAAAAATCTCTGAAGGAGATCTTATTAGCGTCATCTCACAGTAAGGAGACTGAGATTCAAAAAGGTCAAGTCTTTTGCTTAATGTCACCCATATTTGAAGCCTGTGTTTGAAGCCATGTTTGATTTCACTACAGATTCCATTTATAGTTCTTTAACATGGACTTTTTCTTAAGTAACTTGCAATATTGAGTGGAATACAAGACAGGTATATGGCTGTATAACACACGCTGCAAAACCCAGAGAGGGACATAAAGTGTGTTGTAGAGCATTCAGAGAAAGTTAACATTACTTTCATCTGGGAAGATTCAAGAAATATTTTATCTGTGATGTGCATTTGAGTGGAGCCTCAAGGGAAAATAAAAATTATCCCACGTGGTAGAAATATGGAAATAAATTTAGAAAATCTTAACCTGTATCCAGAGAGAACCACCAAAAACCTATATAAGGGTAAGTGTTGTTCTCTTTGACAAAGTAATACAATTGTTGTGTACCTAATAGTACAAAACATGAAGGTAGAGAGGTAGACGGGAAGTCCCTGAACTCAAGATGGTTCACAACACAGTACAACGACCTTCCCCGAATGCTCCCACTGGAAACACAGAGGAGGTCCAGCTTGGCTTCTAGTGGAGCAAATTATGAAGCGCTTCCTGGCAGATGTGGAATTTAGAGTGGAGCTGGATTTGCACCCAAGATACTAGAGAAGCTAAGTCCAAGCAGCAACAGCAGCAGCAGCAGCAAATCCAACTGAGCGACAGAGTCTGAGAAACAGATAAAAATGAAACACTGAGACTAGCGAGAACAATCTGGAACTTGGAGTCAGTGGCTGTGTGGCCAAAGCACAAAGAAGACAAGGCATCTGAGTTCTGGATTCTCTTAACCACTCGCAACGGGACCAGTTCTGCGTTGATGTGTTATATTTTGAAGTTCTAATGTTTTGTTTTTATTAAAAAGGACTGTTAGGCTTAACAGCTCGAAGTTGGAGCTTCGTCGTAGGAATTGACTGTAACGGTAGGCAAGTGTGGAGGAAGAGCGTGACTTGCTAGGGAATTACAGAAGCTATCTCAGCTTGGGTCAAATATTAGGGTATGAGCTTCCCATTAACAGAAATTTTGTCTAATGACCTTAAATGTCATGCCATGGATTCTTGGTTGATTTCATAGGTAATGGGTAGCATTATTTTTTAAACAAGAATGTAAAATAGATATAAACCGACAAAGCAAAAGCTGTAGGAAGAAAAAAAGAGTGTGAAATAGAGAAAAGTGCCTCACGGTTGGTCATGTTCAGTACTTTCTTGCTGGAGAATATTCTATGATCTGGAGCTATGGAATCACTCTCCCTTAAAATTTGCTGCTTGTTACACCCATAATCTTTGTGTGCCAGTAAAACAAAGTGAGGCCAGGCCGGAGTATTCCTGTATGTCCGCCTTTGTCAGACAACCATTACTTTTCAGCCATTATTACTCCAGCAAGAAATAAGAGACCAATGTTATAAAATAGGACTATCCAGCTGAACTAGTGAGCGTCCCAGGAATATACTACGACATAAAATTTACCCTCTTTAGTGTCCCTCCTCTGTATTTAATTCCTTAGATTAAAATGGAGAATAGCTATCTTTAAGAAGAAAAGAAACTGTCCAACCTAAGTTTAAATTTTTCTCTATGAGAAAAGTGCTTGCTAGGGAACTAATAGCAACTATCTCAGCTTGGGTGAAATATTAGGGCATGAGCTTCCCATTAACAGGAATTTTATCTTATCTATTCTAGTATTCCCAGTACCTAATTCAGTGGTGTTCCATAAATCATAATAATTAAAAGAGTATCAGTAATGGAAAAATTCAATGCCATTTGGCTCTAGACACACTTTAAGAATTACTATCAAATAACGGAGATATTCCAAGTAGGAATATAAATTGCTGTTTCAGTTTCAAACACGGTATCTCTGGGGCATGAGAAATGTCCTAATGAGTAGTAGCAGAACATTCCAGCAGGCTTCTAAAATGCTGAGATTTCAACCCATGCACACCAATGCCAATATTAATAAAATCACCAATATGAAAAAAATTTTCTCTTTCGAAAAATCATATTCAAAGATGAATAAAAAGCCAGAATCAGAGGATAAATAAACCAATTTTCAATCCTAAGAAACATGAATTTTCAAGTAAAGTGCATTAAATTAACTCAAACATGAATTTTTAAGTGAAGTGCATAGATTAACTCAATAGTACAGCTTTGTCGTAAAATATATGTATTCTACAGAGAAACAGCCTGGCTATATCACTTTCCAGCTGTACAGGAGTCACTGGCAAGAGATAAGAAGACTGGAAGAAAGAGGATGGCAGTTGCTGGAGATTGCTAAAGTGGTTTCATCTGGGTCATTTCAGAATCGCGCAGCCTGAGCCAATTCCAGCAACAACAACCAAAATCGAACTGAGCAGTGGACAGTCAAAGACACAGACACAAAGGAAACACTGAGACTAGCGAGAACAGCCTGGAACTTACTTCTCTGGTGTCCTTCTCCAAGTATCACCTTCTCCTCCTGTTACCCTCCAGTCCTCCAATTTCTTTGTCACCAGCTCCCTGACTCCTGATGGAGCCAGTGGCTATCTAATCTCTCTGAATTGCAGTTTCCTCAGTTCTTAAACTGGGCTAATTAATACATGGGGTAAGAGGGTGTAAAATTAAGACTTTTAGAAATCCTCTGCACTAGAAAGGTGGTAGTAATCCTCTATGTAATTCAAATTTTAAAAAACAGTAGGCTGGGTAAGGTGGCTCATGCCTGTAATCCCAGCACTTTGGGAGGCCGAGGTGGGTGGATCACAATGTCAGGAGATTGAGACCATCCTGGTCAAGATAGTGAAACCCATCTCTACTAAAAATACAAAAACTTAGCTGGGTGTGGTGGGAGGTGCCAGTAGTCCCAGCTACTTGGGAGACGGAGGCAGGAGAATTGCTTGAACCCAAGAGGCGGAGGTTGCAGTGAGCCGAGATGGGGCCACTGCACTCTAGCCTGTGGGCGACAGAGCGAGACTCCATCTCAAAATAATAATAATAGTAAATATAAAATTTCCATAAAATTCTGATTTTCAACATATTTTAATGCTATTTTTAAAATATCAAAAAATACCTATCAGTGCCCTTATTTTGCCGTTATCCTAATTACATACTTTGTCAACCTATTGTGTACCAACCACTTACAGCATCCCCCCTTATCGGGTCATTTGAGGGACTGGTAATAAAGTACGTAAAGCTCCTAGGACAGTGCCTGTCCTGTTATAGGTAACAGATACCTGACAGCAATTATTATTATTTTTTTGTAGATGATTTTAACAACTAACCATGTTTTCTCTGATACTTTCTTCACTTTCTAGTATCACAATTATTATGACATCTCAGGTTCTACCATCATTATACCTCTTCACAGCTGAGCTTCATAATCTTGGGAAGCCTCAAGTAGAGTTACACAGATAATAACTGCAGAAATCTCATTGATTCATGAAAATGTGTTACAAGCCATAAACAAGAAACACTCTTCCTAATAAAATATACAGAGCCTACTGAATCTTAAGGGGAAATTGACATTTATTGTGGCCCATTATATGTCAGACAGTTTGCTAGGTACCTTCATCTGGATAATCTCCTTTAGTCTTGTTTAATTAGTTAGAAGAATATTTGCTTTATTAATTGAATGAACATAAACAAAGACCATGGGCACTGTCTATTTTAATTAACAAGTGAGTAAGTATTATATTAGGAAGAGACTCCCTCATGTAGCAAAGATTTATTGTATGCTTACTGAATGCCAGAAACTGTACTCGGAACCAAGGATACAGAGATTAAAATAAAAAGCCATAATAGAACTGCCTTACCCCAACCCCAGCTGCTTAGTAATGGGTACCAAAGGCTCCCCCGGTGGCTTCAGCCCGGGGAAGCAGCCTCATCCAGAAAAGCCTGTGAGGCCATGCCTTCCTGCATGAGCAGCCCAGGCCAGTGACTGATACATGGAACAGAAAGCTCAGGCCCTTGCCTCAAGGTGGGGCAAGTCTATAGTGTTATTTACATTTCAGAGCACCCCAAGGAATCACAGTGAAGTTAGACTCCAGTGCAGCCACAACATATTTGCTTACCTTCTTCCTCCAGCTGGTCCTGCTTTCCTCCTTTTCTTCCAGGTTCTCCCAGAGAGCACTCCTTCAATGACTCATTCACCAAGAATCCCATTCCATGCTCTGCTTCTAGGGAGCCTGGTCTCATCTGCCTTCAAGAGCCTTTTGCCTAGTAGAAAACCCTACCTGTAAACATACAAACACAATCTAAATCATCAGGTGAAACACAATATAAATCACAATGTGAAGTCATGAATGTGACTGCGCAGAACGCTGTGAGTGCGCAGAAGCGGCAGAATGACAGAATCAGCACTCAACTCCATGCCCATGGTACATGGGTAAAAGCAAGATTAAATATCCACCCAAACCTCAAGTACAGTTAAGGCATAGGTTCTGCAGCAGAGGTCAGCAAATTTTTTCTTAATGAATGTACAGTTAGTGTTCTAGGCTTTTCAGGAGCATAGGAGAACTTATGTACATTGTGTAGGTACTTGTAAAACCGTTTCGGGGTAGGGGGAGAGACAGCAGGGGGTGGGGGAGGGAGGGAAGGGTGGGGAGGGATAACATGGGGAGAAATGCCAGATATAGTATGCACCTAAAGTAAAATAAATAAATTTTTTAAAAAACCCATTTCAAATGTGCTGACAGGCATCTGACCAGACTTATCCTTTGGGCATATCTGGAACACTGTTTTACAAACAATACGCATAGTAACCACCACATGATGTGAAAATAGATTCTGGTTTGGTAGGTCTGGGGTGGGGCCTGAGAATCTGTATTTCTAATAAACACCTAGGTGATGTTGACACTGCTGGTCCTTAGTCCACACATCAAGGAACAAGCCTTTTGAGAGATAAGTATGGTAAAAGCAGAAATCCTAAAAGAAAAACAGTGGAGTAAAGCTGCAGGAGTTTTAGGAGCAGAGGAAGCAATAGCGAGGGCTCTAGGCTGAGTTCAGAGGGAATGCCAAGTAATTTAATTAATGGACATTTATTGACCATCAACTCACTGCAAATCATTGCTCTGAGGGAGCCAATTGTCCAGCAGAAAACTGCTGTATCAAGGGCTCAGATACACATGGATAGAGGAACTCAACAAATACATGCTTTGTATGCCCAGCAACCACCTGTCCAACTTCAGATTGCCATAACCCTGGCTATTGATCTCTGTAGCCAAGATTATTTCTTTTAAAACAACTACGTAAACTTTGTCATTTTTTTTTCTTTAAAAAAACCTGGGGTGTTCTTGTAATCCCAGCATTTTGGGAGGCCGAGGCAGGAGGATCACAAGGTCAGGAGTTCAAGACCAGCGTGGCCAACATAGTGAAACCCCGTCTCCACTGCAAAAACAAAAAATTAGCTGGGCATGTGGGTGCCTGTAATCCTGGCTACTCAGGATGCTGAGGCAGGAGAATCACTTCAACCCAGGAGGTGGAGGTTGCAGTGAGCCAGCGTCGCACCACTGCACACCAGCCTGGGCGACAGTGCAAGACTCCATCTCAAAAAAAAAAAAAAACAAACCTGTGTCTTCTTTTACCTTCCCAAATACACATATAGTTTACTATGGCATGTGTATTCCCAATGCAATGCTCTATTCCCAAACAAACTTCATTTTTTTAAAAATTGTACTTTAGGTTCTGGGGTACATGTGCAGATCATGCAGGATTGTTGCATAGGTACACACATGCATCACACTTTGCTGAAGTTGCTTATCATCTTTAGGAGATTTTTGGGCTGATATGATGGAATCTTCTAGATACACAATCACGTCGTCTGCAAATAGAGACAATTTGACTTTGTCTTTTTTTAATTGAGTACTCTTTTTTTTTTTTTTTTTTTGCCTGATTGCTCTAAAACTTCCAGTACTATGTTGAACAGGAATGGTGACAGCATTTCCTTTGAAAACTGGCAACCTTCTCAATCATTCAGGACATAGGCATAGGCAAGGACTTCATGACTAAAACACCAAAAGCATTGGCAACGAAAGCCAAAATACACAAACGGGATCTAATTAAACTCCAGACCTTCTGCACAGCAAAAGAAACAATCATTAGAGTGAACCAGCAACCAACAGAATGGGGGAAAAAATGTTGCTATTTACCCATCTGACAAAGGGCTAATACCCAGAATCTACAAAGAACTAAAATCACCTTGAAAATCAAACACCACATGTTCTCACTCATAGGCAGGTGTTAAAATGAGAACATATGGGCAGAAGGAGGGGGAGCATCACACACTGAGGTCTGTTGCGGGGGGGGGGGGACTAGGGGAGGGATGGGGGGGGGTAGGGAGTTAGGGAGGGATAACATGGGGAGAAATGCCAGATAGAAGTGATGAGGATGGAGGCAGCAACCACATTGCCATGTGTGTACCTATGTAACAATCCTGCATGTTCTTCACATGTACCCCAGAACCTAAAGTGCAATAAAATATATATTTTTAAGAAAAGATACACAAAGACTGAAAATAAAGGGTTTTAAAAAGGCATTTCATGTAAATGAAAACCAAAAAAGAGTAGAAGTAACTATAGTTACATCAGACAAAACAGATTTTAAGTGAAAAACTTATTAGGTTCGTGCTAAAGTAATTGTAGTTTTTCCCATTACTTCTAATATAAGAAGAGACAAAAAAAAAGTCATTTTATAATTATAAAGGGGTCACTGTGGCAAAAGGACATAATAATTGCAAATACATATGCATCCAACATTGGAGCACCCAGCTATATGAAGCAATTATTATTAAAGCTAAGGAGAGAGGCAGACCCCAGTACAATAGTAACTGGAATCTTCAAATCGTCCTTTCAGCATTGGACAGATCAGACAGACAGACCAAATGGAACTAATGGATATTTAAGGAACATTACATCCAACGGCTACAGAATACACATTGTTCTCCTCAGCACATCGATCATTCTCAAAGATAGAAGATACATTAGGTCACAAAACAAGTATTTAAAAAGAAACCTGAAACTATATCAAGTATCTTCTCTGACCACAAGAAAATAAAACTAGAAATCAATAAGCAGAGAATTTTGGAAACTCTAGTAACACATGAAAATTAAACAGTACACACCTGAATGAACAGTAGATCAATGAATAAATTAAAAATAAAATCAACACACTTTTTGAAACAAATGATAATGGAAACACAACATACCAAAACCTATGGGATACAGTGAAAACAGCACTAAGAGGAACATTTATAGCAGTAAGTGTCTACATCAAAAAAGTAGAAAAACTTTAAACAACCTAATAATGCATCTTAAAGGACTAGAAAAGCAAGGGCAAACATAGTAAAAAGCAAACTATTAAAGATCAGAGCAAAATAAATAAAATTGGAACAAGCAAAACAATACCAAAGAACAATGAATTTGAAAGCTGTTTCTTAAAAAAAAATTGACAAACCTTTAGCCCAACTAAGAAGAGAGACAACCCACATAAATCAGAGAGAAAAAGGAGACATTACAATCAATACTACAGAAATTCAAAGGATCATTAGAGGCTACTATGAGAAACTATCTGCCAATAAATTGGAAAACTTTGAAGAAATAAATAAATTTCTAGACACATACAACTTACTAAGATTGAACCATGAAGAAATTCAAAACCTGACAGACCAACAGCAAGTTACAAGATTAACACCATAATAAAAAGTATCCCAGCAAAGAAAAGCTTGGGAACCGATGGCTTCACTGCTGAATTTTACCAAACATTTGTAGAAGATCTAATATCAACTCTACTTAAACTATTTTGAAAAACAGAGGTTGAGTGAGTACTTTCAAAGCTAAGGAGACAGACCCCAATACAATAGTAACTGAAGACTTCACACCCTCCTTTGAGCATTGGACAGATCATCCAGACAGAAAATCACAAAGACACACTGAATTTTATGAGGCTACTATTACTGTGATATCCACACCAGACAAAGACACATAAAACAAAATTACACACCAATAACCCTGTTGAATAGTGAAGCAAAAAGTTCTCAACAAAATACCAGCAAACTGAATTTGACAACACATTAAAAAGATCATTCATTATGACCAAGCGGGATTTATCCCAGGGATGCAAGGATGGTTCAATATATGCAAATCAATCAATGTGATACATCATATCAAGAGAATGGACAAAAACTACATAATCCTTTCCATTGATGCTGAAAAAGTATTTGATAAAATTCAACATCTCTTCATGATTAAAAATCCTTAAAATCTAGCTATAGAAGAAACATACATCAACACAATAAAAGCCATATATGACAGACATACAACTAATATCATACTGAATGGACAAAAACTGAATACCTTTCTTCTAAGATCTGAAACAAGCCAAGGATGCCCACCTTCACCACTGTTATTCAACATACTACTGGAAGTTCTAGCTATGGAAAAGAAGAAGTGAAGTTATCCTTGTTTGAGAACTAAAGGGAAAAAACACATGGTCATCTCAGTAGATGCAGAAGAGGCTCTCAATAAAATTCAACATCCCTTTCTTTTGAAAACTCTCAAGAAACTAGGTGGTGAAGGAACATACCTCAAAATAATAAGAGACATCTATAACAAACCCAAACATTATACTGAATGGGCAAAAGCTAGAAGCATTCCCCTTGAAAACAAGCACAAGACAAGGATGCCCTCTTTCACCATTCCTATTCAACATAATATTGGAAGTCCTCACCAGATCAATCAGGCAAGAGAAAAAAATAAAGGACGTCTAAATAAATAGAGAGGACGTCAAACTAAACCAAACATCACATGTTCTCATTTATAACTGGGGGCTAAATGATGAAAACACATGGAGACAAAGAGGGGAACACCCGACACTATGGCTTACCTTAGGGTGGAGAGCAGGAGAAGGGACAGAAGCAGAAAGAATAACTATTGAGTACTA
Source organism: Ateles fusciceps (assembly GCA_036589455.1). Taxonomy (NCBI): domain Eukaryota; kingdom Metazoa; phylum Chordata; class Mammalia; order Primates; family Atelidae; genus Ateles; species Ateles fusciceps. Next base: position 74,156 of record JAZHEH010002049.1, read on the forward strand.
GGCTTAGTACCTGCATCATAATCTTTACAACAAAGTCCCTTAACACAAGTTTACTTACATAACAAGCTTGCACATGTACTCCTGAACCTAAAATAAAAGTTTTAAAAGGAGAGAGAGATTCACTTCTTGAGAGAGATTTTTCTGAGCTCCAAAGCAGACTGCAAGTAATTCTAAGAAAAGGTGACACTGTTTTAAAAAAGATTTTAAAAGATAATTTAAAAAAAGTATCCTTGTTTACAGATGGTATAATCTTACATTTGGAAAAACCTGAAGACACCACCAAAAACCTATTAGAACTGACAAATTCAGTAAAGCTGTAAGGTATGAAATCAACACAAAAACATGTTGCATTACTATGTGCCAATAGCAAACAATCTGAAAAATAAATCAACAAAGTAATCTAATTTACAAGAGCAACAAATAAAATTAAATTTTATGCATAAATTTAGACGAAGAAGTTAGGCCTCTACAATAAAAACTGTAAAACATTTATGAATGAAATTGAAGAGGACACAAAAGAATAGAAAGATATTCCATGTTCATGGATTAGAAGAATCAGTATTGTTAAAATGTGCATACTACACAAAACAATCTGCAGATTCAATTCAATCCCTATCAAAATACCAGTGACATTCTTCAGAGAAACAGAGTAACAATTCCAAAATTTGTTTGGAACCACAAAAGACCCAGAATAGCCAAATCTAGCCCAATCAAGAAGTACAACACTGGAAAAATCACATTACCTAACTTCAAATTACACTACAGCGCTATATCAATCAAAACAGCTTGATACTGGCCTTACAAAAAAGACACATAGACCAATGGAATAGAAGAGAGAATCCAGAAACAAATCTATACATCTACAGTGAACTTATCTTCAACAAAGGTGCCAAGAACATATTCTACGGGAAGGACAGTCTTTTCAAAACTTGTGCTGTGAAAACTGGGTATTCATATGCAGAATCATAAAACTGAACTCTATCTCTTGCATATACAAAAATCAAATCAAAATGGATTACAGACTTAAATGTAAGACTTCAAACTATGAAACTACTACAAGAAAACATTAGGAAAACTCTCCAGGACATTGGACTGGGCAGATTTCCACAAGCACAGGCAACCAAAGCTGAAGTGTACTGATGGGATCACATCAAGTTAAAAAAGCTTCTGCACAGCAAAGAAAAGAATCAACAAAGTCAAAATATAACCCATTGAATGGGAGAATATATTTGTAAACTATCCATTTGATGAATAATTAAATAACTAGATTATATAAGGAACTCAAACAACAGGAACAATAATCTAGTAATTCGATTTGAAAATGGGCAAAAGATCTGAATAGATATTTCTCAAAAGAAGACATACAACTGGCAAGCTGGTATATAAAAAGGTGTGCAACACTATTGATTATTAGAGAAATGCAAACCAAAATTATGATGAGATATCATTTCACCTCAGTTAAAATGGCTTTTATCCAAAAGACAGGAAATAATAAATGCTGGTGAGAATGGGGGAGAAAAGGTAGCTCTTGTACATTGTTGTGGAAATGTAAACGAGTGCAACCACTATGGAGATGAGTTTAGAGGTTCCCAAAAAGCTAAAAATAGAACTATCAAATGATCCACCAATCCACTGCTGGGTATATACCCAAGAGAAAGGAAATTGGTATATCAAAGACCTATCTGCACTCCCATATTTATTGCAGCAACTATTCACAAAATCCAAGATCTGGAAGCAACCTAAGTGTCCATCGACAGATGAATGGATAAAGAAAATGTGACATATATACACAGTGGAGTACTATTCAGCCATAAAAAGAATGAGATCCTGTCATGTGCAACAGTATGGATGGAACTGGAGGTCATTATGTTAGGTGAAATAAGGCAGGCATCAAAAGACAAACTTTGCATGTCCTCACTGATTTGTGGGAGCTAAAAATTAGAACGATTGAACTCATGGAGATAGAGAATAGAAAAATAGTTACTAGAGGCTGGGAAGTGTAGTAGTTGTGTAGGGGAATTGGGGATGGTTAATGGGTACAAAAATATAGTCAGATACAATGAATAAGACCTAGTAATTGCTGGCAAAACAGGGTGACTACAGTCAACATTAACCCAAAGGATTATAAATCATTCTATTATAAAGACACACGCACATGTATGTTTATTGCGGCACTCTTCACAATAGCAAAGACTTTGAATCAACCCAAATGCCCATCAGTGATAGACTGGATAAAGAACATGTGGCACATATACACCATGGAATACTATGCAGCCATAAAAAGGATGAGTTCATGTCCTTTGCAGCGACATGGATGAAGCTGGAAACCATCATTCGCAGCAAACTGACACAAGAACAGAAAACCAAACACCACATGTTCTCACTCATAAGTGGGTGTTGAACATTGAGAACACATCGACACAGGGAGGGGAACATCATACACCAGGGCCTGTCAGGGGGTCGGGGGTTAGAGGAGGGATAGCAGGGGGTGGGGGCATTGCAGAGGGATAGCATTAGGAGAAATACCTAAGTGGATGACAGGGTGATGGAGGCAGCAAAGCACCATGGCACGTGTGTACCTATTGTAACAAACCTGCATGTTCTGTACATGTACCCCAGAACTTAGAGTATAATAAAAATAAAATAATAAAATATCTAAAATAGAATTGGATTGTTTGTAACACACAGAAAGAATAAATGTTTAGGTGATGGATACCCCATTTACCCTGATGTGATGATTATGCATTGTATGCCTTATAAAAATATCTTATGCACCTTGTAAATATATATACCTACTATGTACCCACAAAAATAAAAATCAACAAAAATACAAATTCTTTAAATCCCACATATACATTGAAATAAGTATATCAAAGGGCCACAGGAGGTAACAGAAAGAGCTCCCAGTGGCCAAATGGAAAAATTTGAGCAACAAAATTAAGTAGTATTATATTAAAACCCAAAATAAACACACATAGTATCCATAAGTCCATAAATACATAATTGATGTATCTATAAATACATAATAGAATAAATTAATTAAATGGGGAAGAAAAGGCCAATCTTCTATGTGGAAGAATTCTAAATAATTTATGTAGACAATCTTTCCTCAAGGAAGGGGAACATAACTCCTCACGTTTAAAGTGTGGTCTGTATATGGCGCTTTTCTTCCAAAGAGTGCAGCATGGAGAGGGAGGAAAACAGTGACTTTACAGCAGAAAATCCTGGCAGACACTACCTCAGCCTAGTGATCAAGGTCAACATCAATAGTCATAAACCATGCTGATGGTACGTATCCTTTAGATGATCAGGTGAAAATGGCACTTTGCCTCTGTGGTCTTCCCCCAAAAAATGGTAAGGCCACTTTAATCCTGAGGGAAACCGTCAAATAAATGTCAATAAAAAAGGCATCCTATGAAACATGTGACCAGTAATCCTCAAAACTGTCAAGGTCACCAAAAACAAGGAGAGTCTGCAAAACTGTCATAGCTAAGAGGAGTCTAGAAAGACAATAATGACTAAATACAACATGGAATCCTGAATGGGATCCCCGTGGAGAAGGACTTAGGCAAAAATTGCAATAAATGTGATTAAACTGTAGATTTAATAAAAATGTGCCAATCTTAGTGTACCAACTGTGACATATGTTCCCTACTAACACGAGATGTTAGGAGAGACTTGTGTGAGCGTGTGTGTGGTTCAAAGACACACGTAACAGTAGTAACACTATACAAAGAAACTAAAGAAAACTAAAACGAAAAAATAAATAATAATGATTACCTAAGGGGAAGAAAGAAGGCTCTGATCACTTAGGTGTTTTCTGGGGTGCCTATAATGTATTTCTTAATCTGAATGAGTAATAAGTTGGTGTTAACACAGGCATTTGGTTTAGTAATATTCATTAAGCATTATTACTATATGTTAAGCCTACGTATCTATTTTACATACTTTCATCACCATAAAAGTATAAAAAAAAAGAATGTAATGAAATATACTGAAATAATAAAGGAGACTGTCTCTGAGGTGAGATTATGCATTTTTATTCTTTTTTCCTACTTTTAAAACATTTTTAAAATTTTTCTATAATAAATGTTATTTATAATCTTATAAGTTCAGCGTATTAAAGAAGGAAAGAAAAGCAGACTCCCAGTGAATATTTGCCGAGGAATAGCCTTGTTCTTTGCATTTGCAGCTTTATGTTGTGCTAAAAGCTGAGGAGAAAAATACTAGTTATGGTCATTTAATTGCATACCAAATGGAAATGTATGATAGAGCACAATGCCTGAAAAATCTAGAAATGCTATATTACCTATAAAAGAAAACTTACGAGATTAACAGCAGAGTTACCTGCATAAACCCTACAAGCTAGAAGGGATTGGTGCCCTATCTTCAGCCTCCTCAAACAAAACACTTATCAGCCAAGAATTTTGTATCCAGTGAAACTAAGCATTACGTAAGAAGGAAAGATACAGTCATTTTCAGACAAACACACACTGACAGAAATCACCATTTCTAAGTCACCACTACAAGAACTGCTAAAAAGAGCTCTAAATCTTGAAACAAAATCCTGAAATCACATCCAAACAGAATCTCTTTAAAGCATAAATCACACAAAACCCATAAAACAAAAATACAAGGTAAAAAGCAAAAACAAAAAACAAAAAAACACAAAGTATGCAGGCAACAAAGAGCATGATGAATGCAATGGTACCTCACATTTCAATACTAACATTGAATGTAAATGGCCTAAATGCTCCACTTAAAAGATACAGAACTGCAAAATGGATAAGAACTCACCAACCATCTGCTGCCTTCTGGAGTATCACCTAACACATGAGGGTTCACAGAAACTTAAAGTAAAAGGCTGAAAAAAGGCATTTCATACAAAAGGACACCAAAACTGAGCAGGGGCAGTTATTCTCAGATCAGACAAAACAAACTTTAAAGCAACAGCAGTTAAAAGAGACAAAGAGAGATATTATATAATGGGAAAAGGTCTTGTCCAACAGGAAAATATCACAATCCTAAACATATATGCAGCTAACACTGGAGTTCCTAAATTTATAAAATAATCACTAATAGACCTAAGAAATGAGGTAGACAGCAACACCATAATAGTGGGGGGACTTCAGTACTCCACTGACAGCACTAGACAGGTCATCAAGACAGAAAGTCAAGAAAGATACAATGGATTTAAACTATACCTTGGAATAAATAGACTTAACAGATATATACAGAACATTTCATCCAACAACCACAGATTCTATTCAACAATGTATGGAACTTTCTCCAATACAGACCATATGATAGACCATAAAATGACCCTCAGTAAGTTTCAGACAACTGAAATTATATCAAGCACTTTCTCATACTAACAGTGGAATAAAACTGGAAATAAACTCCAAAAGGAACCTCCAACACCACACAAATACATGGAAATTAAATAAGCTGCCCCTAAATGAGCATAGGGTCAAAAAGGAAATTGAGATAGAAATTTTAAAATTTAACAAACTCAATGACAGTAATTACACAACCCATCAAAACCTCTGCGATAAAATTAAGGTGGTACTAAGAGAAAAGTTCATAGCCCTAAACACCTACATCAAAAAGTCTGAAAGAGCACAAACAGACAATCTAAGGTCATGCCTCAAAAAACAAGAGAAAAAAATAACAAACCAAACCCAAACTCAGCAGAAGAAATGAAATAACCAACACCAGACTAAATGTAACTGAAACAAACAAACAAAAATACAAACGATAAATGAAACAAAAAGCTGGTTCGTTGAAAAGATAAATAAAACTGATAGACCATTAGCAAGATTAACCAAGAAGAGAGAGAAATCCAAATAACCTCACTGAGAAACACAACAGGAGATACCACAACTGACACCACTGAAATACAAAAGATCACTCAAGGCTATTATGAACACCTTTACACAAATAAGCTAGAAAACCTAGAAGAGATGGATAAATTCCTGGAAAAACATAGCCCTCTTAGCTTCAGACAGAAAGAATTAGATGCCCCAAACAAACTAATAACAAGTAGCAAGACTGAAATGATAATTTAAAAATTACCAGCAATAAAAAGAAGTTCAGGAGCAGACGGATTCACCACAGAATCCTACCAGATATTCAAAGAATTGGCACCAATCCTTTTGACACTATTCCACAAGACAGAGAAAGAAGGAACCCTCCTTAATTCATTCTATGAAGCCGGAATCACCCTATTACCAAAACCAGGAAAGGACACAAACAAAAAAGAAAACTACAGAGCAATATCCTTGATAAATATACATGCTAAAATTCTTAATAAAATGCTTGCTAACCAAATCAAACAACATATCAAACAGATACTCCACCATGATCAAGTAAGTTTCCTACCAGAGATGCAGGGATAGGGTAACATGCAAGTCAATAAATGTGATGTGCCACATTAACAGAATTAAAGACAAAAATTACATGATCATCTCAATAGATGCAGAAAAAGCATTTAACAACATCCCAGCATCCTTTTACGATTAAAACCCTCAGCAAAATCAGTACACAAGGGACATACGTTAATTTACTAAAAGCCATCTGTGTCATACCCACAGCCAACATAATACTAAATGGGGGAAAAGATGAAAGCATTCCCTTTGAGAATGGAAACAAGACAAGGATGGCGACTGTCACCATTTCTCTTCCAGATAGTACTGGAAATCCTAGCCAGGGCAATCAGACAAGAGAAAGAAATAAAGGGCATCCAAATAGGTAAAGAGGAAGTCATACTGACCCTGTTGGCTAAAAATATGATTGTCTACCTTGAGAACCCAAAGGACTCCTCCAGAAAGCTCATAGAACTGATAAAATAATTTAGCAAAGTTTCCCAATAGAAGATTAATGTACACAAATTAGCTCTTCTATACACCAGCATAGACGAAATGGAGAATAAAATCAAGAACTCAACCCCTTTACAATTGCTGGGAAAAAAAACCCAAAAACTTAGGAATATATCTAACAAAAGAGTGGAAAGACCTCTACTAGGAAAACTACATAACACTGATGAAAGAAATTACGGATGACACAAACAAATGAAAACACATCCCGTGCTCCTGGATGGGTAGAATCAGTACTGTGAAAATGAGCATACTGCCAAAGCAATTCCCATCAAAATTTCACCATCATTCTTCACAGAGTTAGAAAAAAGAATTCTAAAATTCATATGGAACAAATCAAGAGCCCACATAGCCAAAGCAAGACTAAGTAAAAGGAACAAATCTGGAGGCATCACACTTCCCGATTTCAAACTATACTATAAGGCCATAGTTACCAAAATAGCATGGTACTGGTATAAAAATAGGCACAAAAAGCAACAGAACAGAATAGAAAACCCAGAAATAAACCCAAATACTTACAGCCAACTGATCTTCAATAAAGCAAACAAAAACATAAAGTGGGGAGAGCACACCCTTTTCAACAAATGGTGCTGGGAAAATTGGCTACCTACACGTAGGAGAATCAAAGTGGACCTTCATCTCTCACCTTATACAAAAATTAACTGAGCACACATTAAGGACTTAAACCTAAGACCTGAAACTATAAAAATTCCAGAAGATAACACTGGACAAACCCTTCTAGGCATTGGCTTAGGCAAAGATTTTATGACTAAAATCCCAAAAGCAATTGCAATATAAAGAACGATAAATAGCTGGGATCTAACTGAAGTAAACAGCTTTTGCATGACAAAAAGAATAGTCAGCAGAGTAAACAGTTAAGCCACAGAGTGGGAGAAAGTGTTCACAATATACGCTTCTGACAATGGACTAATATCCAGAATCTACAACAAACTCAAAGAAATCAGTAAGAAAAAAAATCAAACATCCCCATCAAAAAGTGGGCTAAGGACATGAATGGACAATTCTCCAAAGAAGTTATATAAATGGCTAGCAAGCAGTAAAAAAATGCTCAGCATCACTAATGATCAGGGAAATGCAAATCAAAACTACAATGTAGTATCACCTTACTCCTGCAAGAATGGCCACAATCAAAGAATAAAACAAAAACAAAAACAAAAACAAAAACAAAACAAAACAAAAAACAGATGTTGGCATGGTTGTGGCGATTAGGGAACACTTCTACACTGCTGGAAGGAATGAAAACTAGTACAGCCACTATGGAAAACAGTGTGGAGATTTCTTAAAGAACTAAAAGTAGAATTACCATTTAATCAAGCAATCCCACTACTGGGTATCTACCCAGAAAAAAAGAAGTTATTATTCAAAAAAGATTCTTGCATTTGCATATTTATAGCAGCGCAATTTACAATTGCAAAATCGTGGCCCCAACCCAAATATCCATCAATCAATGAGTTGATAAACTGCCATACACACACACACACACACACATGATGCAATGCTACTCAGCCATATAAAGGAATAAATTAACAGCAATATATACACAATGGAATACTACTCAGCCATAAAAAGGAATAAATTAACAGCATTTGCCATGACCTAGATGAGACTGGTGACTATTATTCTAAGTGAAGCAATTCAAGAATGGAAACCAAATATTGTACATTCTCACTGATATGTGGGAACTAAGCTATGAGGACGCAAAGGCTTAAGAATGACACAGTGGACTTTGGTGACTTGGGGGAGGGGGGGGAGGCACAAGGGACAAAGGCAACAAATACAGTGCAGTGTGTACTGCTCAGGTGATGGGTGCACCAGGAGCTCACAAATCACTAAAGAATTTACTCACGTAACCAAACACCACCTGTACCCCCATAAGTTATGGAAAATAAAATAACAAAGAATCTACTTATGAAGTATTTGTTATGCACTAGGCATTGTTCTAGGAGGTTTACATATCTTGATTTATTTAATATTCTCACCAATCACCCTCAGGGGACACTATTGTCAATTTCATTTTATAGATGAGGGAATAAGACATAGAAAAGTTAAATTACTTAATGTTACACATAGTAAGTGGCAGAGGCAAGATTTAAAGTAATAATGTGACCATATTTTAAGAGAAAGTTCAATTTACTCGAGGAAATAAATTTAAAATGTATCATGTTTCCTTTGCATTTCAGCAGATAATGCGCTGTGGCCCACTGCTATTGATGAACCATGTGGGAAGCTAGGTGAGGTCAAAGTCGAGGTTACCCAGCAGTCTGCTGGTCAGGAGAAGGGTGTCCTACCCATTCTCTATCATCTTATCTAGGACTCTCCAATCTCTCTACTTTCTGATTCTGCCTAATACAGAATACAGTACAAAACCTGTCTTCCTGAGGCTAAAATGATTCACCCATGCTTGGTGCCCAGGGCCAATGTTAGTCTTGTCTGAAACTTGGTATAACAAATGCACAATGAATCATCATCTCTTTGATTTCTTTAAAATATGACTCAGTCATTAAAACATCCTAACTTGACTTCAAATATTTTATTACTGAACATGTCAATATCTTACCTGAAGAGGTCTACCTTTCATTTGACTGAATAAAGTACAAAGATGCTTGCTGTTTGTGTAGAGACAAGATGCACAGGGTAGAGAATCAGAGGGTTGGATGGGCATGGGGAGCTGGGTGCAGGCTCAGTCTCCTCTGGCCTTCACTTGCCTTCCTCTAAGCCAGATTGCCTGAGGGGAGGAGCAGTGTAACATCTGCCTCCAGTGATGAAAATCCACCCTACCAACAGAATGGCCATAAATTGAGAAAAGTGAAGTACTGAGGTCCTGATGACTGGTTCCAGACTCCTTAGATGCAAGTTTACTATCGATCTGTGGATGTTATCAGATTACATAATCTTGTAAATTTGTCCAGACTGTCTTTTAATTATGTTGAGTGAGTTATACTATATCAGTTAGTTGGTGGTTGTTTTTTTAGAGCTAAAAAGAAATGCAGATAACTGTTTTCTCACCATAAACTGAGCACATATGATGCTTCAAGCCATATAAACATTTCAAGGTTTTTGTGAACTGTACTGGTAGAAGGAGAATTCTGTCATTTCATCTCGTATTTGTGCAAAATCAACATGACACAACAGTTTGAAATTGAAATCTAAGTTGAAACCTAATTAATAGTTTCATAAAATCTACAGTGATAGTAAGTGATTGCTGGAAGGAAAAAATTATCTGCGTAGTTTTCAGCCATACTGATGAGTAAAATGAATCTAGCGGTGATTAAATGTTGTGTGCATAAATAAGTGAATTAATCTGTAAGTGGAACGTTGATCAATTATTGATTGATGGCCTAATAGTCTGTACAGCTTAGTTATATCACTGATTATCTGGATGATTCTGCTTCTATGAATTTACTTTTCTAGCTCCATTCTTTTCCAATCATAATTAACTGTCTAACCAGGAGCTGGCTGGTCTCTTCTCATCCTTGAGCCAAGGGCCTTCATTCATCACTGTTTCTTTCCTTGATTATTACTTGCAAGTGATAAATGTATTTGATTATGATCATCTCTTCTTCTAACACATGCCCCATGATGAGAAGGACTCAGCCTGACTTGTTATTCCCATAAGGACAAATGCCAACTAAAAATAAGAAGCTCACCTCTATGTAAAGGACTGAACTGTGCCCCCCATTAAATTTGTATGTGAAAGTCCTACCCTCCAGTGTGACTTTACTGGAAGAAAGGGCCTTTAAAGAGTTAACTGAGGTTAGATGAGATGACAAGGATGGGGCTTCAGTATGATAGCACTGGTGTTCTACGAGGAGGAAGAGTCACCAGAGATCTCTCCCCCCGTGCCCAGGGAAAGGCTTTGTGGGAGAGAATGAAAAGGTAACTGTCTGCAAGATAGAAAGAGCAGTCTCACCAAAACCAACCCCACTGGCACCTTCATTTTGGCCTTTCAGCCTCAAGAACAGTGAGGGAATAAATATCTGTTGTTTGTTACCCAATCCGTAGTATTTTGTTAGGAAGCCTATGATGACTATCTGACTAATATATTCTCCATGGTAAAAATAAGAAAGGAAACACCCTTTTTTTTAAAGGGCATTTAGTTTAGAAAGCTTGTAGAGCTTTGTCATTTTGAAATGAATATAAATATTTTTAAAGATAACTTAGTCTTTTGCTAGTTTTAAGACAAGAATGCTCTTCACAAAGACCAGGAAATCATCGCTTTGGAAATTATCAAGGAAGATAACACCTCCATTTCTCAGGGTCAGTAGGAGTCTGGGAGGGTAAGTTCAGCAGGTATCTTACTCCAAGTTGCAAGACAACCTCCTTTTATAAATATATGAAAAGTTTATTTTTTCTTTGGATAAAGTCAATTGTCTAACACAGATGGTTACCCCAATTACTAAGAAAATTTAAAATGAAAGGTGTGTGACAAATGGTACTATACCTTGAAGACAAGTTATTGCTTACCTTGAGAATTTTTATATTAAAGGTTATATCTGCTTGTTATATAAAAATGTGAGATTTCTTTCTGTCTTAACAATTTCTGAGCTGATTTCCTGAGTCATGCATCTCACTCTAGTTTAATGCTAAAAGAAATAAAGGGTATTCGACTAGGAAAAGAGGAAGTCAAACTGTCTCTATTTTCAGATGACATGATTGTGTATTTAGAAGACACCATAGTTTCAGCCCCAAATCTCCTTAAGCTGATTAGCAACTTCAGCAAAGTCTCTGAATACAAAATCAATATGCAGAAATCACACGCATTCCTAAACACCAATAGCAGACAGAGAGCCAAATCATGAGTGAACTCCCATTCACAACTGCTACAGAGAGAATTAAATACCTGGAAATACAACTAACAAAACATGTGAAGGACCTCTTCAAAAAGAACTACAAACCACTGCTCATAAAAATAAGAGAGGACACACACAGATGGAAAAACACTTTATACTCATGGTTAGAAAGAATCAATATCATGAAAATGGCCATACTGCCCAAAATAATTTATAGATTCAATGCTATCCCCATCAAGCTAACATTGACTTTCTTCACAGAATTGGAAAAAACCACCTTAAACTTCATATGGAACCAAAAGAGAGCCCACATAGACAAGACAATCCTAAGCAAACAAAGCTGGAGGCATCACGCTACCTGACTTCAAAATATACTACAATGCTACAGTAATCAAAACAGTATGGTACTGGTACCAAAACAGAGATATAGACCCATGGAACAGAACAGAGGCCTCAGAAGTAACACCACACTGTCTGATCTTTGACAAACCTGACAAAAGCAACAGGGAAAGGATTCCCTATTTAATAAATGGTGTTGGAAAAACTGGCTAGCCATATACAGAAAGCTAAAACTGGATCCCTTTCTTGCATCTTATACAAAAAATAACTCCAGATGCACTAAAGATTTAAACATAAGACCTAACACCCTACAAACCCTAGAAGAAAACCTAGGCAATACCATTCTGGACATAAGCATGGGCTAGGACTTCATGACTACAACACCAAAAGCAACGGCAACAAAAGCCAAAATAGATAAGTGAGATCTAATTAAACTTAAGAGCTTCTGCACATAAAAAGAAGCTATGATTAAAGTGAACCAGCAACCAACAGAATGGGAAAATAATTTTGCAATCTACCTATCTGACAAAGGACTAATAACCAGATTTTACAAATACAAATTTACAACAAAAAAAAAACTTCATTAAAAAATGGGCAAAGGAGTTCAACAGACACTTTTCAAAAGATGACATTTATGCAGCCAACAAACATATCAAAAAAGCTTATCATCACTGGTCATTAGAGAAACGCAAACCGCATTGAGATACCATCTCACACAAGTTAGAATGGCAATCATTAAAAAATCTGGAGAAAACAGATGCTGGAGAGGATGTGGAGAAATAGAAATGCTTTTACATTGCTGGTGAGAGTGTAAATTAGTTCAACCATTGCAGAATCCAGTGTGATGATTCCTCAAGGATATAGAAATAGAAATACCATTTGACCTAACAATCCCATTATTGGGTATATACCCAAAGGATTCTAAACATTCAATTATAAAGACATATGCACACATATGTTTACTGCAGCACTGTTTACAATAACAAAGACTCTGAACCAACCCAAATGCCCATCATAGATAGACTGGATAAGGAAAATATGCCACATATACACCATGGAATACTATGCAGCCATAAAAAATGATGACTTCATGTCCTTTACAGCAACATGGATGAAGCTGAAAACCATCATTCTCAGCAAACTGACACAAGAACAGAAAACCAAACACCACATGTTCTCATTCGTAAGTAGATACTGAACAATGAGAACACATAGACACAGAGAGGGAACCGGGGCCTGGAGGTTGGGGGACTAGGGGAGGAATAGCAGAGGGGGTGAGTTGGGGAGGGATAGCATTAGGAGAAATACCTAATGTAGATGAGGGGGCAATGCATGCAGCAAACCACCACCATGGCACGTGTGTACTAATGTAACAAACCTGCACGATCTGCACATGTACCCCAGAACTTAAAGTATAATAAATAAATTTTTTAAAAATAAGCAGATGTTGAACAATGAAAACACATGGACACAGGGAAGAGAACATCACACATGAGGGCCTATTGGGAGGGTGGGGGGAGCTTGGGGAGGGGACAGCAGGGAGTGGGGGGATTGGGAAGGGATAACATTAGGAGAAATACCTAATGTAGATGACGGGGGTTGGATGCAACAAATCACCAAGACACGTGTATGCCTGTGTAACAAACCTGCACGTTCTGCACATGTACCCCGGAACTTAAAGTATAATCATATAAAAAAACTGTTTTCCTCTTCTACCGTTGTGGAGAAGTTATCTGGGTTAGGAGGAGATTTTGTTTTCAATTATATGTCTCTAACACTTCCCAGTCTCAGTGAGAATATTAGGCAATATATAAACATCTTTTAAATTAATATTTGTGTCTCTTCATCTGTATTAGTCCAATTTGCATTGCTGTAATAAGGGGTACCTGAGGCTGGGTAATTTAAAGGCAAATGAGGGTGATTAGACTCCTGGTTGTGCAAACTGCCCAAGAAGCATGGCACCAGCATCTGCTCCTTGTGAGGCCTTGGGGGAGCTTACAATCACGGCAGAAGGCAAAGGGGAGCTGGCACCTAACATGGTGAGACAGGAAGCAGGAGAGAGATAGGGGCAGTACCACACTTTACCAACCAGATCTCAGTGAGGGAAGAGAGCAAGAATTCAGCTATTACGGTGAGGAGGGCAGAAGCCACTGATGAAGGATCTGCCCCATGAGCCAAACACCCCCTCCCAGCAGGCCCTACCTCCAACACTGGGGCTCACATGTCAACATGACATTTGGAGGGGCCAGACATCCAAACCATGTCACCATCTCTGTTACTACTGTATCTACACACATAACGAGAGGTTCTGTTAGACTTCATTCCATCGTCATTCTGCTGCCCATATCAGATAACCAGTGGTAGGCTGGTAATGAGGAATCAGAAGTATAGGTCAAAATTGGTTTTATTCAAATGGCCACACCATCCTTTTAAATGTTTGGAATAATTAGGTTTCTTTGGTTAGTGGGCTAATTAGCGGAAAACGCCCTGTGCTTACAGCTGGAAGAATTCGGATCTGAACTCAGTTCCACCACTGACTCTCTATGTGAGTCTTACCAGTCTCTTAGTTTCACCCTGAAGCCCAATCGCCTCATCTGAAAGTGTCTCATGTTCCTCATAGGGTCACTGAGAGGACCAGATGAAATACTACAGGTGTGCTTTGCCCGATGGACATTTGTACCATAGTGTTTTCTTAGTATTCACTAACCTTGCCATCTAAAGGGACTGTAACATTTACCAGCTAGCTTCCAAACTGGCTTACTCCTAAAGGAAAGGAAAACTGACTTTTTCCATTTCCAGTTTATCTATTCTTCTACTCTTTTGAATTTCTTCACAAGGACTTTCCTGCCTTTCAATATATTTCTTTCTTTAATAACACAGAGCATGATGCTTACAGTTTCGCACATTTAATTTGTTCCGCATTAGGGGTTATGGTTCCTAAGGGGGGTGCCCTATCAAGTTACCTTGTCTTTTCAGAAAAGAACTCAAGGTGTTTATAAACTGAGGGAATACAATGACTTCAAGTGGAAACTGAAACGAGGAGTAACTGCATACTACAGGACGGCAGTGCAATTTAGAGCTAGGCCTAGTGTGTTCCAAATCAATCATAAACACATTTTACATTATAAATATATATTGAAGCAAACAACCAAGCTTTCTGTTGTGATTTATTCATTTAGGTTTCTCTCTAATTTGGTCTTGAGGTCTCTCTTTGGAGGAGGCCAGAAACCAGCCCGTCTCCAGGAGAGCCCTGGCCAGGGGGGAAAAGTAGGCTCTGGGGTGTCAGACAAGGCACAAGTAGGAGGTGACCCCAACGCAGGAACAGAAGAAATCTCTTACTTACATATCCCAGACAGGTCCAGCGAGCCGCAGGAGCCCAAGGGGAAGTCTGGACGCCATGAGGAACCAGAGAGCAGAGGGAGGGCCTGGAGCTTTGTTCTCGGGCTTTCCCGTGAGGGCGTGGCTTCGCTGATTTAAGAGAACACGTGCGAAGCGGGGCTTATTTACAGGACTCCGGTGTTGACCATGAGGTTTCATCATGATCAGCAGCTGTGTGATGTGTGCGGTCTGGGGTCAGTGGGATGAAGAGCAAACGGGCCACATCACAGCCACTCAGGGAGGGGACGTGTTACCCAGACCAGAGGTGACGCAGTGACACTGGGCTTCAGACAACTTAGGTCAGGCCTGAAAATGGAGGCTGAGGCAGCAACCATTACACACATTTACGACAGCTGCCCCCAAACCCGGCTTTAACTCATTTATATTACACATGAACAAACACTGAACTGAAAATAACTGGAAATAACCGCTTTGGTTTGCACTAATAAGCAGGAACCAAGTTTCTAGGTTCTCCTGTTATAAGTAAAATGACAATGTCATTTAAGTGAAAGCTAAAATATGAAAAAACTCCAAGGAAATATGTAACCCTCTACCTGAGGTGTCAAAGTGTTTCTATTCATAAAGGCCGTTTTCAGTTTTAGTGTCAGGTTTATCTTGTTATTTTAGTGTCCTCTATGTGAAAATATCCTTTTGAGGCTGTACAGCACATGTTCTCATTTGGAAAAGAAAAGATTTTTCATTGACTCTATATTTCTCTGTCATGATTTTCGAGTGTTTCTTTTATCTAGAGGTTTATATTGCTAGAGACATTTTTTGCAGCCAACAAGTTACCCTGAATTAGCTACAGGTGGCTCTCGTTATAGGAATGCCGTGGTGTGAGGCTTAACCATGGTTCTCATATTGCGGTTCCTGAACCAGCAGCATCAGTTGTGTCTGAGAACTTATTCTAAATGCAAATTCTCAGACCCCACCGAGACCTACTGAATAAGAAACTGAGTGGAAACCAGCAATTTGTGGTCCAACAAGCCCTACAGGTGATTCTGGACTGCGCTAGAGAGCCATCAATTTACTGTTACAGAAACCCCCTTAAGGTTTCTATAGCACATTACTTGAGTAATGTAAATGTTGACTTTATTTTACTTAATGGCATATGTAATATAAATGGTATATTAATGTAATATAAATGACTATAAATGGTCAACCTTTATATTACTTATAAATGGTAGCACATTACTTAAGTAATATAAATGGTCAACATTTTAAAATTCTTTTAGCTGGTACTGAAAACCATTATCCTGTTTAACAAGGGGCCAGGCTAACAACAGGGGTGGTCGTCATAATTCACAGTTTTGGCCAGTTGGCCCCGTTCATAGGCACAGTGATTCACCCAGAGGACTCACAATGAGTTGCAAAATGTCCCTTCTGCGGAGCTCGGATTGGGAGGCCTTTTGAGGTGCTAACTAGCAAAAATTTTAAATGTCATCGATACTTACCCTGCCCTCATCTTCACCCTCATTCTGGGTCTTTCCTTGAAACAGTGGCTTTCTCTGTGACTTCATTTGTCCTCTCTCACTGCCCTTCCTCAGAACTTGCAACGAATCCACAGGATTCAGTCATCACCTTCTGAATGCAGTTTCAGAACTGACTGCTCTCTCACTATATCTTAGTAAACACAGTCACTTAGATGTCCTCCTGTTACCATCAGCACAAATGAATAGAACGGAATGTGTGCCTCGCAGCAGCTCCCCATCTGAGCTTCCACATTTTTGTCAGTGGGAGGTTGCACAGATCTACAAGTTACCCTAATTCCCCTTTCTCCTTTGCTGGCTTGATCCTGGAATGAGCTGTAGATTTTCATAATATATATTGTATTCATCCCGTTTCTCCATTCCTGCTATTACTGTATTTAGAATGTAAACACCTGAACTGTGAAACTGTTTTCCAAAAGGCCTTCTTCTGTCCCTTTCTCATTCTCTTTCTTTCTCCTTCCTTCCCTTTCTCTTAATTCCTTCCTTTTTTTCCTTCTCTGCTCCTTTCTTTCCTCCCCCTCCCTCCCACAAACAGATGACAAGATAAATGATTTCCCTCCTCTCCTTCTAGGTGTCCCACTGACTAAGAGCAGCCTTTACATTCTTGACCTCAAAGTTCTCCAAGTTCTGATGACAATCTACTTCTTTCATCTCCCCTCCGTCCACTTCCCCTATTGACTCTTTAGTGGTTCTCAAACTCAGACACCCCGAAAAGCCTGATTGAAAGAGATATTTGGGGTAGAATCCTAGGGTTTCTGACTCAGTTGTTTCAAGGTAAAGCCCAAGATTTAAGATTTCTGAAAAGTTTCCCTGTGCTACAGATAGAATGTCATCTCTGAGACAGAGTACATCTAATGATGACGATGATGCCGTCAGAATGAACATGTATTTATCCAGTAGTCATTCACGAGCAGATTGTTAGTTTCCAGGTAGTTGTGCGGTTTGAAATATCTTTTTTAGATTTGACACAAAGAGTGCTTCTAAACAGCAGAATCAACAGAGTTTGATTTACATAATTTGATGTTGTCCTTTGATGAGCAAATGGCAGAAACCCTGGACAGGGCTGACCCGTGCTGCCTGTCTTTAGTCAACCTGGTTTGCTCTCTCCAAATGCCATAGATTAGGCTACAAACAGCAGATATTTTCTCAGAGTCCTGGAGCCTGGAAGTTCAAGATCAATGTGTCTGCAGAGTGGGCTTCCTGTGAGGCCTCCCTCTTTGGCTTGAGATGGCCGCCCTCTTTCTGTGTGATGACATGGCCTTTCTTCCCTGTGCCCACATCCCTGGCGACACTTTCCATTCTTATGAGGATTTTAATCCTATAGGATCAGGACCCAGCCTTATGAGCTCCTTAACCTTAATTACCTCTTTAAAGGCCCTATCTCCAAATATTGTCACATTCAGGGTTAGGACTTCAGCCCATGAAATTTGGATGCCTGAAAGTAAGAGGTACGTTGATCTTACAGAGTTGACCCACTGCCCTGTTCAGGGAGGGGACACAATTTGGGCATTTTATGTGCCTTTACTGTGGACCAACAGTTCTCTTGGAGAGGATCATCTCTCTATGGTTCTTTAGTTTCTTGTGGAAACGTCTCTGCTATTATTGCAGCTGATGAGTTCCTGGCAACACAGACAGTCCCCACTTTCCTGAATTCTCTCACTCGATCAGAAAAACAAAAATGTCAAGGCTTGATTTGGACTATTACAGTTTAATAACTCTCCTTCGTTCCCTCTGGAATTCAGAACTACTGATGAAAATGAATGAATGAAGGAACGAGGACAGTGTTAGATGGAGAATTATGCATTACTTCTCCTGCTCCTGAAATTGAAGTGGAGAATGTGGCTTGGATATCTAAAATGTTGGCTTCCAAAAGTGCCCCTTAAATGGCACCTACTCCAGAGGATCTCATCCCTCCTCCCTCTTCCTGCCCATCTCTCTTTGGAGGGAAGCAGTCCTTCTGCAGAACTCACCACCCACTGGAGAAGGGAGCACTCACTCCAGGTTATTCTTCCCAACTCACTCATCAGATTCCTCCTTTCTGCCATGGGAGGGAAGGGATGAGGGGAAAGAGACAGAGAGCCCAGAGCTTAAAATAGACCTGAGATTCTCAGTCTTAAATAGTATTGAGAAACTCAAAGAACTTTTGTTGATCAGGCTTATATCTTTCAATAAATATTTATAGTATTAGAAATTATAACTCAGAACTTTACAAATATTTACTAATTGACTTCTTTGCAATATCAATTATATGCCTATTCCATGTAAACATCAATAAATTTTAGAAAAAAATTGCTATATTTTCTTTAAAAAGGTACATTATCATGAAGAGCAAGATGGTTTTGCATTGTGCAGACCTCTTAGAGGCCACTGTCCTAGCAGCAAGTTGGACACTCACAGCTGCTTCTGCATTGGTGGAATTTTCCAGTTGGTGGCTTCATCTCACCTCATATGGTCTCTTGAAAATTCCACTTTCACTCAGGAGTGCATGAGTGTGAGAAACACAGATAATGCCCAAGTATTACCGGAAGATTATGTTGACCTCGCTTCCCCTAAAAAGATCTTGGGGGACCACATCTCAAGAATTACTCCTCTGGAGTAATCCCCACCTGGAAATAAGGACTGAGGGGTCGGAGGCATCCACCCTTGCATACCAGTTCCCTTGTTTGGAATTTGTAAGAGGCATCCCAGCATTCACCCTGCAGTGGGCAGAACTGTGTGACACATCCTGAGAAGGGATCAGCAGGTAATCAGGACTGAGCCTCTGCCACCTGGGAGAAACTGTACCCCAGGACTGACTACAGCGTCTTGTGGAGTTTCTGCCTCACTAGGAAGCACTTGAGTCATGGCAACCGTAAGACGCTGCACGACACAGGACGATGAATAGTAACAATAGCAACTAAAGCAAATATGTTCATTGATGATTTCCTATATCTCAATATTGCTCTAATCACTGTGACAACAGGAAGCCAGGTAATTTTAACAATTCTATTAATAGGTAACATTATTATCCTGCTTCAGCCTAAGCCAAAAGGCCACTTGGCCCACTTAGCTGGTTGTTATCCAATGGTTCTGGCACATTTATAACAAATATAGTCCTTCACAATTGCTCTGATGTTTGGCTGTCAATCATGTTTAGACTTACGTGGGTCTTCTGCTCTGTTCTGCTGGCCTATTTATCTGCCCTTGGGAAACACGACACTTGATGTAGTTACTACATCTTTACGATGCATGTCTGTGCCCAGGAAAGTAAGTCCTCCTATAAACAGCCAGAGGAGAACAAGCACATATGTACAGAGAATCAGAGATAAGGATAAAGCAGATTTCTTGTTGGAAAGTTGCTAGTTGTATGACAGTGGAGAAAATTCTTTAAAGTATTAAAATTTAAAAACTGTCAACCTAAAATTTTTTGCAGAGTCAAAATATTTCCCAAAGAGATGGCAAAATAAAGAGGTTTTCAGAGATACAAAAAAGATGAACGAAATCATCACCAGGAGATATGCAGACAGAGCAGTGGTAAAGGACATCCATCCAGCAGGAGAATAACAACTCCAGATGGAAATCTGGTTCGATTTAAGGAAGGAGCCCTTTGCACTGATGGTCTCTTCATAACATGCTGAAGACAAGTGATGAGAGCCAGCATTCTTGCCTTCTTCCTCATCTGGGGTGAAAGCATCCAGTTTTTTATCATTAAGGGTAATACCCACTAAATATCAACTATAGGATTTTTTCTTTTTGGTAGATGCCTTTTATCAGTTTGAGAAACTTTGTTCCTATTCCTAGTTGCCTGAAATTTTTTTTTATGGGGCTATCGGACTTTGTATAATGCTTTTTCTGAATCTGCTGAAATGTTTTTGCCTTTTAATCTGTTAATATTGTGAATTATATTGGCTCATTTTTCATGGCTCATTTAGATTTCAAAGCAACATGGGAAATCTGTTTTATAGAATCTTATAACAATTTTTTAATATGAAGATGAACATATTTTTTAGAAATCCTCTGCCAAGGGAAAAAAAATTCATTAGTCAATGTGTGAAGGCCACTTCAATTAAGTTTCTTTTTACCGTGTTGCTGCACCCTCCTTGTTAGTATAGTGGTGACTATCCTTGCCTGTCACGTGGGTAGGCCGTGGTTCCATTCCCCGACGGGGGAGGCAAAGGTGTGAGTTCTGATTCTATCTCAACAATGCTAGCTTTAGGAAGCAGCTCTTTCTGCTTTTGTCATTCTAAGTCGGATTCCCGAGTTTTGGTTTATCAGTGGGTTCACGGAGCAAGTGACCATCTCATGGAAGTCCACTGCCGCCTTCTCTATGGGAAGACAGGTCACTGGACATGCCAGGATTCAAAATGTTTTCAAATGGCTCTAGAAACACGCCATGATCTCTAATTGGGAATTTTCATTCCTCGACTGTTTGGTTAGGAGCAAGAAATGCGTTTTTCTTTGCCTTAGTGTGTTCCAGGAGTGCTAGTTGGTGAGAGTCGTTTCAGACCGGCCTGCCATGGAGAGACTTTGGGACAGAAAGGGACTTTGGAACTACCGGGGTGGGTGGTGAAGTTTACATTTAGGCTGCATCACTTACAAATTGGGTGATGTCTTGAGTTATTTTGTCCCCTCCTTTCATCTGTGAATTTAAGATAACAATTTGTATCTTAGGATTCTTGGGGAAATTAATAATTAAATGATAAATGGAAAACTTATTAACAATCTATACAGGACAGTAAAATGTAACCTCTGAGGTTACCTTTTCTGCTGGAAATTAATTATATTTCTCTTGGAAAAAAGGTATTTGAATTGGTATGAACTAATATCATTTGCATTACTATTAGTTATCTACAAGTCAAATTTCCCCCTGGTGAGTCCTAGAATCGTTTAACAAATAAAAATGTGGTCAAAGGTATACACTCAGAATCAAGTAATTTCCAGAGGTCCATTAGACAATGCCCAGCACTTCACCGAAAAACACCCAGTCATCTCTGTTGCTCATTTTCAAGATTCTGACCAGTTTTTCTAACACATGAAACTTTAACTTGTTATGCACTGTTTCAAATCGAGTTAATAAAGAGGCGTTTAGCAGAGACAGAGACCCCTTTAATCAGGTCACTTAGTTCTGGCCCTCTGTTTATCCAGTTGTAAATCTGGTCAGTGTATGTTTTTAACTTTAGTGCTGCAGTTGGATGGGATATTTTAAGGTCTTACTCTTTCCTGAGTTTATACTGTTTCTTATGGACTCTTCATATGAACAAAAATAAGTGAAAACAAATACATTCTCTGGCAGTTCTACAGGATCTTTCTTCCATCACTCCCTACTTGCTCTCTGCCATTTAGACCATCTGTGGTTTGTAGTACGAAGAGACTTCAGCAAGCATCAGCAGACGGCATTAATATTCCAGGATCCATGTTGCTTCCGTTGTCCAGGTCTAACAAAAAGTCTGAGTCAACTGAGACAGTCAAAATCTGCCCGTACAGCAATATAGCCAATCTAAGGCTCTGCAATCTAAGTGAGAGAAGTAACTCACACTGCAGCCTCGACCTCTTGGGCTCAATCCTCCCACCTGAGCCTCCCTAGTAACTGGGACCACAGGCATGCACCACCATACCTAGCTAATTAACTATTATTATTTTTTGTAGAGACAGGGTCTCACTATTTTACCCAGGCTAGTCTCAAACTTCTGGGCTCAAACAATCCTGCTGCCATGACCTTCCAAAATGCTGGGATTGCAGGCATGAGCCATTGCACTTGACCCTCACTGCCTTTTATAACTACATATTACACCATTATGTGTGGAAACAATAGGTTATTCAATAAATATCCTATGCTTGGTGGTTTAGATAATTTCCAGCATTTTGCAATTTCAAATAGTCCTGCAGTTAATGTGCATAAATAGTTTCATATTGTTGGAAATGTATCTTAAGTATAAATGTTTCACAGTGGGAGTACTAGGTTGAAGGGTGAGTAAGAAAGAAGATGTTGATTGGCTTGTGGCTTGAGGGTTATGTATTTTATAATGCTAAAGAACTATCCAACCATTCTTAAGAGTGTCTTAGAAAGTGGTAATAATTTTGTCAAATTTCAACATCTCATGATAGTAGAGATAATTATATAATTTTATTTTTGTACATGAGGGGCAATGGCCCATCCCTTTATTGTGAAGTCCTTGGTGAATGTCTGTATGTTTTTTTTGTTTTTGAGACAGAGTTTAACTCTTGTCACCCAGGCTGGGTTCAAGTGATTCTCCTGCCTCGGCCTCCCAAGTAGGTGGGACTACAGGCATGCACCAACCATGCCCAGCAAATTTTTGTCTTTTTAGTAGGACAGGGTTTCGCCATGTTGACCAGGCTGGTCTAGAACTCCTGACCTCAGGTGATCCACCTGCCTTGGCCTCCCAAAGTCCCGGGATTACAGGCATGAGCACCCAGTCAAATGTTTGTATGTCCTGAATGTGTGTCAAATAAGTCTCCACAAAGAAGAATGTCATCAATGTAATATCACAACTGTATTTCGGAAGAAAGTTTGATGCAGTTAAGATCTTGCCAGCAAAGATTATGTGCTATGGCAAGCCATATGAGATAAGCCACGGTGGGGGAGGTAAAAGTGTACTGTGTTCCCTCACAGATGCAAGCAAACTGAGAAGCTTTGAGGCGCTGAAATAGCCACTAAACAAAATATGACTACAGAATATATAACAGTTGACGATTAGATGGAGTCATTTAATTACAATATGTGGTATAAGGGCCTTAATGGGTGGAACCATGGAATTAAGGTTGCAGTAATCTTCCATTAGGAGTCATTCATGCTTTCCACATTTAAGAACAAGGTAGGCTGGATGCGGTGGCTCACACCTGTAATCCCTGCACTTTCGGCTGGATCACAAGGTGAGGAGTTTGAGAATAGCCTGGCCAGCATGGAGAAACCCCATCTCTACTAAAAATACAAAAAATTCCGGGCATGGTGGTGTGCACCTGTAATCCCAGCTACTCAGGAGGCTGAGGCAAAAGAATTGCTTGAACCTGGGAGGTGGAGGTTGCAGTGGGCCGAGATCTCACCACTGCACTCCAGCCTGGGCAACAGAGCAAGACTCCATCAAAAAAAAAAGCAACACAGGTAATATCCTCTTTACTCAGTGAATGGAGACTACCTTCATTATTGTGGGAAACATTATAAAGTCTTTTGTCTGTCTTTGGTTCTTACCTCACTGCTTCCTTTCTTCTGCAAAGGTGCTCAAACATTTCTCATGCATGACTAAAGGCCAAATCTGACCGTGGCAGCAAATATTACTTCTTCAATGTCCAGGTCACTCTTGTCTTTGAATGAGATGAACTTAAGACAAGATGTGATGAAACATGTTAGAAAAGGACATGGATTAATATGGAATCTCTGATGTTCAAGGCGGTGCATTACCAAGTGATTCATTCTACTTTGCCCTTATGGATAGGAAAAGAAGGACCTAGGTAGCACATGAGAGGTAACTGAGAATGAAGGGTAGAAGAAAAGAGAAGACAAGAGGAAAAGAAGAAGGGGCTAGGGAGAGGTGAAGAAGAGGAAAAAGGAAAAGTCAGCACTAGGATGGGTGTGCTGAAAAGGGAGAAGCAGAAGAGATGGATTCTGTGGGAGGTGGTCTTCTATGCCTGCAAAAGCCTTGGAAGTGGCCAGTCATTCCACTTCTCACCCTCACCCCAAACCTAAAGAATGCAGGAAATCCCTGCTGTGAAAGGGCAGAAAAAAAGCTGAAGAGGGAGACATTTAAATCTTCTGTCTTGTGTTGTAAGTTATAATTTTCATTCTTCTTTCCCTATCTTTTATTTTTATGAATTTATTTGAGGTGGAGTCTCCCTCTGTCACCCAGACTGGAGTGCAGTGGCATGATCTTGGCTCACTGCAACCTCCACCTCCCAAGTTCAGGCAATTCTCCTCCCTCGGCCTCCCAAGTAGCTGGGACTACAGGCACATGCCACCACACCCAGCTAACTTTTGTATTTTTAGTAGAGACAGGGTTTCACCATATTGGCCAGGCTGGTCTCAAACTCCTGACATCAAGTGACCCACCCACCTCGGCCTCCCAAAGTGCTAGGATTACAGGAATGAGCCACCGCGCCCAACCTCTTTCCCTATCTTTTAATTCTTCTGAAGAGGAAACCTTGTTTACTCCAGTCATTACTAAATTGGACACAGCTCAAGTTCAGGAGGAAACGTGAGTCCCTAGGTGACTGAGACACACTTTGGGAGACTCCGAAAGTCTGTGAAGCCATGAATTCTTCTCATTCTTCTTGCAGATCTCATCCCTTTCACCAGCTGAATTAGGACTAAAGAGAGAGCTGGAGGTTCAGTCTGGGGAACAGCAGACTTTTGACCTTTCAATACCTGTTTCTGCTAAAGGAATTCTTGATTTTTATGTCAGGTGCAACCTGGGACTGACAATTCGGGAATGACAATTCCTGCTGCCCTGCCTACTGAAGGATTTCCGAGGTCCACTTTGAAGACGGGAAAACTTCCACAACTTTACAAATACAAGGCTTCTCTGATAGAAATCTGGTTAGCTCTGCTCCTCTTCTCCAGGGCGCATACGTCTTAGTGAAAATGAGGGAAACGGTCATGAAGAATATGCATTTACTGTGCGCACAGTATCCACTGGGTAAAAACCTCGACTTTGTGTCCAAAACCCACTTCAAGTCTTATAAAAATCTATAGTACTGTACACAGAAAAAATGCACAGAAGCCCATTTGTGGGGTTTTTGTAGATTATCTATATCTTAAGATAAGGAGAGTAGCTTTGTAGCGAAAGCACAAAATCGATGACTAACAATTTCAAAATGTGTCTGGGTTTTAGTTTATAAGTGTTTCTTGCAAGGTTTGTGTACTACAATCTTGTCTAAGACCTGGGAAACTCACAGATGAAAGAGACAAAAGTCACTGCTCTCAGAGTCTACACACTCCTAGGGTCCTCCCAACTGCAACACCCTCCAGAATAAGGTAATTATCCCACACCAGGTAAGGGAATTTTAAAGTGGCTATCCAGTAACTGCAGCGCAAGTTACCTGTTATAGTATCTTTACCATAATCCTAAATTTTCTGGAAAGATGTGGTTAGTCTTTGGAGGGTATAAGTAAGTAAAGCTAGGAAAGTGTACAGCTGTTTTGACTTCTACATGTGGCAGAAGTCAAAACTACACTTAATGCCTAGACAGGGACTTGAACCCTGGACCCTCAGATTAAAAGTCTGATGCTCTACCAACTGAGCTACCCAGGCCCTTCTGTGGAAGATTTGTTAATTCTGTAAATAATGTAATCCCATCAGTAATTTGGCTTCCCAAGAAAAGCTAGAGGAAATCCATAGTCTCAGAAACTACCTGGGTTGTGGCTCAATCACCTAAGCCATTTAATCACCAAGCAGATAATTTAACCTCCACACTGTACTTTCATTAAACAGCCTATTCATGTGCACAATTGTAGGGAGAATGAAGATTATTCCTGTATTACCAAAGGGAGTTTCTTGCTCTGGGCAGAGGGATCCTCAGAGACCCAATTTGCCAGCCTCCTCGCCATCCTGGAGGGAGGAACCAAGAGGAGGAGACCCTCTTCAGGAATGATTGGCCTAATTGAGGAGAATCCTTGAGAGAATTAAAAAATGTGGAAAGAAGGTGAACGTTCTCTGTTGCCTCAGTTGGTATTTTTCCCACACTTTGCAAAATGGAATGTCTAGGTTCTTTAGAGCTAGGAGGAAATAAAAATACAAGTCTTTCTCTAATTTTCACTTCACATTTTGTCTGGAGCTCCAACTCATTCAAAGACAAGAATGGCCTGGCAGTTCAGGAAGTAGTGCTCGTGGTTCGTTCGGTATTCATTAATTCATGAGACATCTGCAAAGAGGGACCATGTAGGCAAAACCCCACATTAAATGTGGCAGAAGAGAAAGATGAGAAGAGACTTGTTACATGAGGAGCTATACCAGATCTGTGCTACCTAACCCAGGACTATTTATTCTTGAGTCAGTAATTCTATTACTTAAAACAGGTTGGGCATGGTGGCTCACGCATGTAATCCCAACACTTTGAGGGGCTGTGACTGGTGGATTACTTGAGGTCAGCTATTTGAAACCAGCCTGGCCAACATGGTGAAACCCGGTCTCTAAGAGAAATACAAATAATAATAATAATTAACTGGGAGTGGTGGTGTGCACCTGTAATCCTAGCTACTCGGGAGGGTAATGCAGGAAAATTGCTTGAACTTGGGAAGCAGAGGTTGCAGTGAGCTGAGATTGCACCATTGCCCTCCAGCCTGGGTGACAGAGCAAGACTCTGTCTCAATAAATACATAAATAAATAAAAACATTATTTATTAGCTTTTCTATACAGGAAGACAAACACAGTCTAACCAAATATGAAAAAGTCACATGGTACCCATGATACGAACTATTATAAAATAGTATATGTGTAAATGCTATTTTATTATGTAAGTTACATACAGAATTTCAGGAATTAAAACTAATGTGACAAATATATATCTAGGAGAATGACATTATTTAAGAATAAATGTCAATTAGAGATTATTTTGGTTTGATCTAAAAAACAAGCCATCGTGCCTGCAGGATTTTTCCCTCCAATTTTCAAGTAATGCATGCGACAGACCTCCTTGTTATATTTCTGAGCTTCATGCCATTTTAAGTACCTTTTTATGATTCACTGATGAGATAAATCAGAGATGGAAGGAAGTGTGGAATAGATCAGGTGAGGCCTTGGAATGAAGTCGTGGCAGCAGGGGATGATAATTATGATCCCAGAAAGGGTGAAGACAGGTTTAGCAATGGGATTGCATGTTGCACAACTTATTCCCGCTACATGTACTAGGTTTTCTTGCTTTAACAAAAACAGCAAGCCTCATTTCACTTAATCCACCTTGCCCTTGCTAGTCCCTCAACTAGGAAACATCTGTCCCAAATAGTCACATGACTCGATCCTTATATTCTTTCAGGTCTTTCTTGAAATCTTGCCTTCCCAGTGAGTCCTTTAATAACAATGCTATTAATTATTGTAAAAATCTCCCTCACGTCCCATATCTCTTCTTTGCTTAATGTTTCTTTTTTCTTTTTCTTTTCTTTTCTTTTTTTTTTTTTTTTTCTGAGATGGAGTTTTGCTCTTGTTGCCCACACTGGACTGCAATGGCGCGATCTTGGCTCACCCCAACCTCCACCTCCCGGATTCAAGGGATTCTCCTGCCTCAGCCTCCCAAGCAGCTGGGATTACAGGCATGCACCACCACACCATCTACCTGTCTACATATTTTAGCTATGAGAAAAGCAGCCCCTCACATCCAGCAGCTGGGCTGGCGCTTACAGCTAGATCTTGATACTTTTCTTTTCTTTTGAGACAGAGTCTCACTGTGTCGCTCAGTCTGGAGTGCAGCGGCACGATCTCAGCTCATTGCAACCTCTGCCTCCTGGGTTCAAGTGATTCTGCTGCCTCAGCCTCCCAAGTAGCTGAGATCACAGATGCTTCCACCACACACAGCTATATTTGTATTTTTAGTAGAGACGAGGTTTCACCATGTTGGTCAGGCTGGTCTTGAACTCCTGACCTCAGGTAATCAGCCTGCCTGCCCCTCCCTAAGTGCTAGGATTACACGTGCGAGCACTGTGCCTGGCCTAGATCTTGATATTCTTCCGTAGAACATAAACAATTTTACAGAACATCAACAGCAGAACAAAATTCTCCAATAAATTAAGACAGAAACCAGGCCATTTCATAATCATATCTGAACACAAACAAAACATGAACATTGTTCATGCCACAGAATACCAAACATTTTCCTCTCCCAAATCACAAGAATAATGCCTACTTCTTTACCAATTACAGCATTAGGCTTGCTCTAGCTTGCCCTCCCTTTAGATAAGATTTATTAAGATAACCAATCACAAAATTACCGCTACTTCCTGACTGTATCCAAAGGAGGGCAAAGCCCGACTTTCTTAACCCTCTCCCAAATCACCCAGCCAAAGTCTGAATTTTATAATTGTTTTTTTTCTAACACCCTATTAGTGACACACCCATGGTTCCCATGTTGTGTGTTCTCCCTCACTGCAACATGTAATAAACATGTAATAAACATGTTGCATGGGAACTTGTTCAACTCCAGTTGTGTCCCTGGAGGCCTTTGGCGAGAGTGCATTGGCACCGATTAGTTGGATGTCTTTGTTCGTCTCCTCCCACTGCTCCACTTCTGTATCTTTGGTACCAACTTCAGAATCAGAACCTGACTATGCGTTCAACAAGTATTTGTGAGATGAATGAATGAGTGAACAGATGAATAAAGTCAGTTTTGCCCACAGGAAAGCAAAAGGCTACATTCCTGAGCAGGGCAGGCCAAGACAGCAGCAAATCTTGTCATATGCCTGGCTCTCCAGAAAGGCTGGATTAGCGTAGCCGGAATAGAGCAGGCCACTTTCTTTGAGGGTAGCATGCTGCGTTTCTTGGTGGCTCATAAGCCAATCCACTTGGTGTGTGTACTCTATTCTTCCCCCACTCTCCTGATACTCAAGCAAAGCCTGGCATGAGTGGGAGTTTCAAAATTAGGTCAGCCACATTTCAACTGGGAACACCCTTAATCTGTTAGGATTCATGCTTGATTCTTCTACCACCGTCATCAATATTAAGAGTTTCCTGATTTATACTGAGGTCAACAGGTAATAATGAGTCAGTAAATCTTTTCACGTCTTCTTTTTTTGTCAAGTCACATTTTCTTCTACCATATGACGATCTCTCTCAGTATTTCCCACTTTAAAAGTGAAAAAAAAAAAAAGTAAAATATGTTTGCTCTGCTTAACAGAGAAAATCCCCTTGATGTTCAGCAGTGAAGTCTGTGTTTGACACCCCCTCACAGGTCACTTCATTAGCTGCATTTGAGATCTAATGCAATCACTTCTGGTCTTCATGTAAATGTCATCAAGTCATGTTATAGATTAGGGGCATTCCCATTTATAGAAAAAGTTAGGTCACTTTTCTAAATGGAACAATTCCCTTTAGATGAATATTCTATAAATAACAAGCTTTTTGATAGTCCTGCTCAAAACTATTCTGGATGTGTAAAACTACCTTCCAACATGTAGACAGTATGGTTCCGCCAAAGCCTGCCTCCAGTTATGTTGTTTGGGAGGGGGAAAAAAAGCCCTTCTTTAAGCATTTAAACAATTATTTCACTGGTGAAAACTACTTTGATTTCATTTTCTAGTCTGTTAATTTTGGTTTGTGATATTGTGAGCATGGGGTAGCAAGCTGTGATGATGCCCTTGTATGGGGCAGAACCTAGTCTATTGATTGCTAACGATGCTTCTTGCCCATGGATCACTTCCTTTTGCTCTTCCCTATGGACAAAGCCACTGGCTCATTTTCCCCATGTGGTGCATCTGACGCCCGCCATCATTTAGTCCAAACCATCATCACCTCTGCCTGGACCACGACAAGGTTCTCCTAAGGATGGAGCCTGAATTCAGTCCCACTTATATCTGACTCAAGGTTTTCATTCTTTCCACTTCTGTATATGTTGTTAAAATATTTTACAGGCTACAGCTACATCATGAACTTATTAACACAAGTACCAGCTTCTTGTGAGGCCGAGACGGGAGGATCGCTTAAGACCAGCAGTTCCAGGCTGCAGTACCAAGATCCCGCCTGTAAACAGCCACTGCCCTCCAGCCTGGGCAACGAAACAAGAGCCTGTTGTTGTTGCAGTTTCAAAATGACAGACAAGTAAACAACAACAAGACCAACTCTTCTGGCCACTGTCTATTCACAAAATAGCCTGCAACTCTGCAATAACTGATTTACACCGCGTGTCTGTAATGCTGGAAGCCCTGCCCTACCAAACGGAAGCGAGGACAGCTGCGAGCCTGTGATTAAAACCTCTCACCTTCATCACTGAAAGGAGGGAGAGGGGAAGGGGCTACGGTTTATTGCTGGGGAATGGCCATAAGCCCTTTTTACTCATATCTCTATTAGCACATTTCGTACCATATATCACATCCTTTCACTTTGGCATCCCCCTTTCCCCAGGCCATCAGGAAGAAATGAATAAGAGAAAAAAATGAGAGAGATAAAAGCCAGCGGGTGAAGAAAGTGCTGGAAGAAGTGGGGATCCGGGGAGAAACGCAGGACGAGTGTGCAATGTGCCGCCACCTGCACTTAGAGGGACAATTTGGATGCTGGAAGACAGGATTAAACGGGACGTTCAAGCCTTTCTCACCGGCTCCCTCCTCACCTATGTTGCTTTTTCAATTTAATTATGAGAAGAGAGTGTAAGCCTCAAAAAGCTAGCAGAAAACGTCTCCGCAGCCAGCGCTAACAAGATCTACAAAGTTAAGTGAAATTCCCACCCCGTCCGGACTCACTTGGATTGTGGGGCTGGCGGGTGAGTGGGGGAGAGGGGAACTCGGTGCGCGGCGAGTTAAGGGGAGGTGTGGGCAGGAGCGGGCTCTCAATACACCGGGCTCTGGCTCTGGGGCTGCCTTAACTGTGTGCCATAGCGATAGTCGTCAGCTTCCATCAAAACTCAGCTTTCCTCTTCTTCTGTTTCCCAATCAATGAACACAGTCCCTGGAACTGATTATTAACTACGCTAAGTAGATGACTGAACCACCCCTTCCATGTGTGTCAGGATGGCCGAGTGGTCTAAGGCGCCAGACTCAAGCTCAGGCTTCCCTCGTTGGGAGTTCTGGTCTCCGAATGGAGGCGTGGGTTCGAATCCCACTTCTGACACAGACCTATTTTGCATTTGCCACAGATTCAAGATCCGCAACTTCTCGTGTTAACCGTTTTACTACCCTACCCTTTTTTTTACTCTTTGGCAGACTCACCAAACGTTGCTCTTCCCCCACTTTCTTCATGAGAACATTGCGCTGCTTTCACTCTTGTTAGACGCGTGCGGTTTAGACATCCTTTCCCTCTTCTTCCTTCCTCTGTCCTTTCAATAAAAATTACATAAATTTCTACATAGAATAATAGTAATAGCTCAGCCATAAAATCTAGGTCTTAAAATATAGATAAGGAGAGGGTTTTAATTCCTGTTCTCAGTCCTTCAACTTCTCTGTACGTGGCAGGCATTTTGAGCACTCTTCCACACTTCTGCCTGTCTTTCCTTCCCCCACTGCCTCACCTGACCTTCTTTTTCTTCACCTGCTGGTCTTCTTCTTTCCTTCCTCATATCCCTTCTCCCCGTCACACACACACACACACAAAGACATTCAGAACACCCATTGTTGCTGCAAGGATAAACAAAATGTCATAGAATAAAGAGCTCAGAAATCATCTGCACATACGTGTAAATTTAATACATGATAAAGGGTGGCAATGCAGCTGGAGTAAGAGAATATAATTTACTGAGAAATCGATACGGGAATAAACAGGGTCAGAAGCTGTGAATCTGTCACACCCCCTTTCATTGCCTGACCTGATTAGATGTAATTTATATCATAAGGAGTATGTTACAAATAATAAATATTCTACATACGGTCAATCAATACATTAGCTGATCACTGTTATCAACAACGATAATGTAGATCCTTATTGATCAATAATATTATTGATCATTGTCAATAATTATCTGCTACATTATTGCCAAACTGTGCAACTTGAGGGGGAAAATCCACCATGTCAAATGGCATGGTTGTTAAAAACGGCTTTATTGGTGGGTTCATTTTGCTAAGCAAGCAAAGGCAGAGGGTGATCAATTCTCTCTTTATTCTACATAGAAGCATGCCAGGCACCAGCACTGCTGGAAACACAGCAGGTCTGTGGTCCACAAGAAGACATCTTCCCCGTTTCTCACCCTCCACAAACAGAAGAGCCTTTTCCAAGACCTTCAGTGAGGGTGGGCCAGACCACTCGACGGCAGGCAATCTGGATTTAAGGTGTGATGTGTTTGTGATACAATGGTACAATCCATGCTATGGAATATTACACAGTTTATATAAAGAATGAAAGAACGGCATACGTTAAATGATATCACTACAGTCAAAGGTGAGTGGAGACATACCTCTATATGTGTATATGTAGATAATGTGTGTACGCACAAATGCATCTACAGGCATCTTCCCAGAAATATATTACATATTCCTAATGTTAACATACATATAACATTTCTGGGAAGATGCACAAAATACTTGAAACTATGCCCCAGTGCAGGGAATTAAGGAGGTAGTGTTCTAGGATGAAAAGGTGACATTTTCCAGCTGTATGTGTACAGTTGGGTAGGGGGAGGACTTTTACCAATCTTTGTTTTGGATCAAAATCAGTGCTAGAGATCCTCATTCATAATATTTCATTTAAAAGTGAATTTAATTCCAATTAATTTCTTAGAGATGAAATCTTTGCACTACCAACGATCGCTTATTGGGGTTGAGGACGAGATGAAGAGCAGACTTGAGTCTTGCGTTTTCACCAGCAAGAAAAATGGGCTGTTTCCAAACAGAAGCTGCAGAGTTCTTACAGGCACAGTTTAGGACATCTACTGGCAATTCTTAAGCAGAGGCCGGGAAAACGATAAATTTATCTGCCCCAGAAAGTTGTTTTTCATAAGGAAGAAACAAGTTTCTAGTATTCATTTTATATGCAACTTTTATTATTTCCCTTTGATTTGGTCATCTAGCAACTGTAGATGTCTGTACCTGAAAACGTTTCTGAAGAAGCTTTCAGATGTTAACACTACAAAGCAGAAAATGAATTACAGAAAAATGGGATTCGCTGACTGGAGAAAATGTCCAATTAATATAAGGAGAAATTGGGCTGGGTGCAGCGGCTCACTCCTATAATCCCAACACTTAGGGAGGCCAAAGCGGGTGGATCACCTAAGGTCGGGAGTTCAAGACCATCCTGACCAACACGGAGAAACCCCATCTCTATTAAAAATACAAAATTAGCCGGGCATGGTGGTGCATTCCTGTAATCCCAGCTATTCGGGAGGCTGAGGCAGGAGCATCACTTGAACCCGGGAGGCAGAGGTTGCGGTGAGCCGAGGTTGCACCATTGCACACCAGCCTGGGCAACAAGAGTGACACTCTGTATTGAAAAAAAAAAAAAAAGTATAAAAGGAGAAATTACTTGCACAGGTATCCACTAAAATCACAAAATGTAACGTAACTCTGGCAGGACTCAAACCTCCAACCTTTGGATCTCTTGATTTAGGCTAGAAGTCCAATGTGCTATCCATTGAGCCACAGAGCCTGCTTGTGAGCCACCTTCCGTCCTGAGATTACTAATTAATTTGATTATCATGTAATATTTTTCCTAAAGACATTCTGCTCCAGTCACCTGAAAGTTCAAGAAACACAAAAATGAGATAACACAAGGGATACCCAATCCCTACATGGAGGAGTTTCTGAGCCTTTCAATAACTATTTTCACTTCTCTCTATGTGAACAATTGGATAGCTTCCAGACAGCTGAACATGTGGAGGTTTCTGGAGGGTGCCCGGCCCAGGGAGCGCTTGGAAGCTCCACGCCCCTTCTCCCATAGCTTGCCCTGCGCGCCTCTTCATTTGTATCCTTTGCAATATAATAAACCAGTAAACACTATAGCCTGGCGCCCGCAGCGTAGGAGATACAGGTGGCTTGCTCTGAGGATGTGGACTTGCCCTGCACCGCTCCCTGGGAACCACACGTCTCCTACAGTCTCCTGGGCCACGCTATTGGAGGGTGGTGAAGAGAAGATGCAGGCCCCGCAGGAAGATCCGTGCCTCAGGGGCCAGCACTATCATCAAAAGGGGCAAGATGGCTCTTTCCAGGCCCCCAGTGAAAGGCTCTATTCCCTAAATATCCAAGCACTACCAGTTGCAACTCGTGGGCATAGAAGACCACTCTGCAGGCACCACAAGGGCAGAGAAACCTAAGTGGCAAGGTGACCTTAGAGTGACAGCATACCCTAAACATCGTAGAGAATTTTAAGAAATACAGAGCTGAGGCCGGGCAGGGTGGCTCAGGCCTGTAATCCCAGCACTCTGGGAGGACGAGGCGGGTGAATCATTTGAGGTCAGGAGTTCGAGACCAGCCTGGCCAACTTGGTGAAATCCCATCTCTACTGAAAACACAAAAATTACCCAGGTGTGGTGGTGTGCAGCTGTAGTCACAGGTACTCGGGAGGCCGAGGCAGGAGATTCACTTGAACCAGAGAGGCAGAGGTTGCGGTGAGCTGAGATGGCGCCACTGCATGCCAGCCTGGGCAACAGAGGAAAAACGTAAAAATATAATTAAAAAAGAAACTCCATTGAGTCATTATCCTCACAATGACGGTGGTGGTCTGGGGATGAGAGGTTGCCTTTTATTTCTCATGTGTTCCATCATTCCAAAGATGATCACAAAGAAGCCTTTCCCATAGTCTTCTGTAGGAAGTTTTTTTGGGGAAGTTAAGAGGCCAGGTCCGAGGTCTCTTCTTGAAGCACCAGCCAAAAGCAATCCAAGATATGGACATACGGCAGCCACTGGCAAAAGGGACTTCACTAAACGCTGCACTGATGTTTTAAGGATTGTTGGGTTTCTCTTATCAAACTTGGACCCTTCCCTTCCTGTTTTCCAAAGACATTTTATTGTTTTAGTTGTATGTTCATTGTCCCCACTAATATTAGGATGTAAAAGGAATACTAAGTTCATTCAGTGTTTTGTTTTTTGTTTTTTTTTTTTTAAGACGGAGTTTCACCATGTTGGTCAGGCTGGTCTTGAACTCCTGACCTCAGGTGATCCGCCCGCCTTGGCCTCCAAAGTGCTTGGATTACAGGCGTGAGCCACCACGCCCGGCCCCACTTAGTGTTTTTGTATGTGTCATAGCTTTCACGTTATTAAAGGTATACATGTGGGGGGGGGGAAAAAAGAATAGTTTGACCGAGGATCAAAATCCATATCTCTTTTAATCTGGCCTGTCCAATTCCATGCTTGGGACAGTTGATTTCACAGAATGGAATCTGAGGAACTTCCAACATTTGACATTGGATGGTATTTTTAATACACAGCCGATCCCCGTTAAATTCCTTTCCTGAAGCTCCAGTCTCGAGTTCTCTCTCGAAAGAGAGGCCCTTCTTGTTCGTTCGTCTTCATATCTGTGTTTTTTATTTGTTTGTGTTTGAGAACGAGTTTCGTGTGTTTTGTCAATAAGCTCACAGAGCAAACGATGACCTTGTGGCACAAATTCACTGCATCCAGGTGGCTTTGGAACGCCCCCCAGGTTTTCTAACCTGGGAATTTTCTTTTAGTGACTGTTTGGACTAAGAAAACGCCATGTTTGCTTTTCCGCCTTTCGGTAAGACAGTGTGGCCCAGCCGTACTTGCTCCGTTAGCGGCGGTCGGTTAGGTGGCTTCTTGTCTTCCTGGACAGAAAGGAATGAAGTCGTTGAAGGTGACACTCAAGTGCGGGAGAGTCCAAGTTTAGCGACGTGGAACGGGTGAGCGGTTGTGACCTGAGCGATGGGAAGAGGATCGCGGAGGGAAGAGAAGAAATCTCAGGTGATCCGCGACCCGAAGATGGCTTGGTGCAAAGTGACAGAAACAAATGCGGCCGTCACTGCAGAGTTAGAACCCACGCCTCCACGCAGAAAAACAAATGCGACCATCACGGAAGGGTTAGAACCCAGGCCGCCACGCGGAGAAACAAATGCGACCGTCACGGAGGAGTTAGAACCCACGCCCCCCACACGGAAAAACAAATGCGACCATCACGGAAGGGTTAGAACCCAGGTCCCCACGCGGAGAAACAAATGCGGCCGTCACGGAAGGGTTAGAACCCAGGCCCCCACGCGGAGAAACAAATGCAGCCGTCACTGCAGGGTTAGAACCCACGCCCCCCACACGGAGAAACAAATGTAACCGTCACAAAAGGGTTAGAACCCACGCCCCCCACGCAGAAAAACAAATGCGGCCGTCACGGAGGGGTTAGAACCCACACCTCCACGCGGAGAAACAAATGCGACCGTCACGGAGGGGTTAGAACCCGCGCCCCCCACGCGGAGGCTGAATCCCGGGTGAAGATCCTGAAGGCCATTTATTCGTCCCCATTCTCTAGTTAACAAGACACGGAGGACCTTCTCTGGCCCGATGACCTCTCAACTTTTATCTCGCATCTAGAAAAGAAAATCCTGTAATTAATTCTGAAACTTGTAGGAAGCAAAGCAAAACAAAATACGACCTCTGAACTGCTGGCAAAAACGCAGTGCAGAGAATTTTAAACCAGAGCTGAAGGTTGAGCTGAGGGAAAAGTTCTTGCCTCACTGGAGCCTGAAGGCCCGGGTCACGGAGCGCGGGTTTCGGGGCACACTCGCTTCCCACTCCCAGCTCCCCTCCCGTCTGGCGTCGCTGTCTCAGAGCTCGGTTTCTTCCACGAACCCCCTGCCCGTGGATCCCTCAGTTCCTTGGAGAGACTTCGGGGAACTTAAGGAACGAGAGGGTGGGGAGGCAGATGTGCCAGCAGCACGGGCTGGGGAAATCCTCCAGCCAGTTTACCGCGCTGCTGACTTGTTTCTTCTTCTACAAATTAATTTTAAAATGAAGATAAATGGAGAGGGTGCCCGTGACAAACGCTTAAGGTCCCTTGTGCAGTCCTCTCTCGGCGTTTTAACTGGCCCCCATGGCAGGTGAACTGAGCGTTAATCTACACTCCTTTTGAGTGCCGCTGCCTCCTCGCCTCCCCCAAAGAAGTCTTCCGTTTTCCTCACCACCTACACTTCCTCTTCCCTCCATATCATACCTTATTCCCTTTATTTTTTTTCTTCTAGACGAAGGAAAAGGATGGGAAGTAAATGTAAAGTGATACATGTTATATGACATAGAATATGAGATATATATGAGAATAAGAATTAGGAGAAATCTCTTTGCCTTGGTAACCACCTGGTGAACCCTTCTGAGTTGTGATTTCTTTTCACTTGGCCGCAGTAAGCAGTTTTCATCCACTGTTCATTGTCCATTCTGTAACATAGTAGCTCTTTCTACTTGATAGCTTCAAGATGTTTATTTTTTACTGGAGAGAATCCAAACATTCTAAACACTAATTGTCAGTCATTTAGTACGGACTATTTTCCGTGTGGGCAAACAATCAAAAGGTGGAGATTTTTTTTGTTTTGTTTTATTTGTCTGTAATATTTGGTTCTGCAGTAAAATACTATAGATAGTATTAGAAGGCAGAGTAGAATCATGGAAAAGGTGGGGTGGGGGGTGGTTGGCTGCTGGAAATAAATAGGTGCAATTCAAACTCGTTCCCTACCAGCTGCTTGACTTTCAAGTTTGTTCTGTTTCCCTAGGCCTCATTCTCCTCAGTATCCCTCCCACATACTGTTATTTAGTCAAATTATTTCTTGTTCCCCCATCCTCCCTGACAACGGCTTACTTTCTGAGGTCTCCCCCCCCCCT
Organism: Ateles fusciceps; assembly: GCA_036589455.1. Taxonomy (NCBI): domain Eukaryota; kingdom Metazoa; phylum Chordata; class Mammalia; order Primates; family Atelidae; genus Ateles; species Ateles fusciceps. Next base: position 112,413 of record JAZHEH010002049.1, read on the forward strand.
ACCCCACCAAAAGACTGTATCTACATCATTCTGGAGAATGTTTTATCAGACCCTTCTCTTTTCTTCCAAGGGCCCTGGTTTTCCTGAAAAGAATAGACTTGGAAGCACTGCTTTTGCCAAGATATGTAAAACACCAATAAAAGTTAGAGAACTTAACTCATTATTATCTTAGATCACCAAGCTCTTTTAACTAAACGTTTCACGCATGGTTCTTGCTCCAGCCACTTTAGTTATAATCAGGAATAATACAAATGTTGATATATCATGGCCAGTCTGAAAGGCTGGTATGGTTATGGCATAGTCCATCTGACTTCCAGAAGTTAATAAACAAAATTTTGTAGAATCATCTAGATTGGGGGATCATCTCACAGAAGGATATCCTAATATATTCTCAAAAACTAACATCTCATAAGCTTCTAACGAAGATGCCCCTGACTGACAATAGAAAAGAGGGAGAGGGATAGGAAAAGAGAGGGAGACACACACACGCACACGCACACGCACACGCACACACACAGAGAGAGAGAGAAAGGAGAGAGATTGTCAAGGGACACTGGCTGAGCAAGAGCATTTGGCACTGGAAGCTTCTGTGACTGGGGATGTTTCATCTCTTCCCTCTCGCCAGGAATGTTTCTCCCACCCTTCTTTCTTCAGAATTGAAACCCAGCCAATAAGCCTCTGAATCTACTTTTTCTTTTTACTGAGTCTTTTATGAAGCCCACAAAAAGGCTCTCATTCTTCAAAGTGATATAGGAGGGAGGGAGGGTACACATTAAGTCAAAGAATTTCCCACTGGGGTCTCTACGCTGCAGAATGAAGGCATTTCGCATAATTCTTACTAGTATGAAATTTGAGCGATCTAATTTTTAAGTGGATTCAGTTTTGCTTGTAGATTTTAAAAAATCCAATTTCTTTTCAATGAAGTGTGGTTTGACCCTCATTTATCATCATCTTTGGGACTATGACTCCTTTAATGGCATTAACCTGGCCTGCTTTTTCCCCTAGCTCAAAGGATTACTACATATTCAAAAGTCCAGTTGAGGCCCGGCAAGGTGGCTCAGGCCTGTCATCAAAGCACTTTCGGAGACCAAGGTGGGCAGATCATTTGAGATCAGGAGTTTGAGACCAGCCTGGCCAACATGATGAAACCCCATCTCTATAAAACCAAAATTAGCCAGGCGTGATGGTGAGCGCCTGTGATTCCAGCTACTCAGAAGGCTGAGGCACAAGAATCACTTGAACCTGGGAGATGGAGAGTTGCAGTGAGCTGAGATTGCCCCACTGCCCACTCCAGCCTGGGCGACAGAGCGAAACTTCATCTCGAAAAACAAAACAAAACAAAACAAAACAAAACAAAACAAAACAGTGCATTTGATCAAGAAAGCCGGCAGAGTCGGTAAAGAGCTGACCAGGAGTCTAACTGAAAAAAGAGGATTCTGAGACTGTCTCCCCTTCAGAAAAAGTTCACTCTCTGCTCCTTAGTGAAGGAGGAATTTGTGTTCCAAAGAGGTCTCTTTACAAGGGAGGAATGTCCAAGAACATAGGAGCCAAAAGAAAAAGCACAGTCATCCAAGTCACAGCACCAAAAATAATAATAATAATAAAAATAACAATAAATTTAAAAAAGAAAAAGCACAGTCCCAGAGAATAGGTTTTCCAAGAAGCTAATCTAGCTCTGTTTTTCCTCCTTCTAGATAAGATCTGTTATCTAACTACAGAATTGCCCTCTGCTTTCAGATAGTATCTAACCAAGAACAAATCTGTTTCTTTAAAACTTCCCCTAAAATCACCTAATACAAGATGTGTAGATCCTGTAAGCATTCATACTTTCTAATACTCTTACCGAGATGCCCCACACTTCCTTATGTTGTGTGTTCTTGCTTCCTGTAAGGAATAATAATCCTAATTTCTTCCACTACAGGTGTATTTCTGAATATTTTTGGCTGGAGAATGTTGGCACACTTTATATAACTTCAACTATTTACATTTTTTTTCTGCATTCAAAACATGGGAAGGGGAGGAAAAGAGGCACACTGATGTACTGCTAGTGCTGGGTCTGGGGGAGGCTCGATTGGGAGTGCTCTTCCTCCTCCGTCCCCACCCCCGGTGCGAGTCAGCTATCATTACCCAAGTTTTCCTAATTAACACTTATTTTACATATTGACACAAGAAAGATGAATTCTCTAAATGTAGATGTCGTTGAATCTTTTCGTTAAGTAGTCCTTTGATCAACTGTCTTGTTCAGTAACCTTCACAATCATATGCTCTTTGAATTTGTTACTGAAATAATTTCTCTAATGAGCATGTTTCCTCTAATGAGCATTTAGAGGTTTGTAGAATTCATGAAGCCTTCTTGCCCTCCTCACCTGAGAATATTTAATCGAACTTTAAACATTATTTTGCATATATACTTTGATAAATACTCTTCTATAAACTTTTTATTCATAACAAAAAATTGCAACTTTCAAATAACTTTTCAGGAACCCACATGACAGAGGTCTGCTCCAAAAATGGTCCTAAAGGGACAGGCAGAAAATAAAGATTTAAAATATACAATCTTTTAAAACCAATGACTGGACGTTTTCCGAAGATGGCCAATGGAAAAACACATTAGTAAGCCCTGGTTCTATATGAAGGTCTACATATAGAAAGTAAGTGTGGAGCATTCTTACTTTCCATTGACCGCATTCTGTTTATCAGTCATGAGATGGTTAACCTTCTCTGGGTACAGATAAAAGGAAATTATTTGATCTTGAAAAAGATTTAGTTTTCTGGAAAAAAGAAAAACTTTTTCAGTGATAGATGAATTAAATAGAATGCTATATAAAAACCACTTTGGTACTTCTGGTTAAATATATTAAAATCAAGCAGTTAGCTCAACTTTCTTAAGATGCATCTAATTCATTTTGGCCATTAACATTTTTCTGACCATAAAGTGGGACCTGTACATCTATGCATCTTGGGATCTAGTATCCACATTTATCGTTTTTGTGTTTGTTTGTTTGTTTGGTTTGGTTTCTATAGAGCATCTGGACACTGCTAAAGGAACTGGTGAGTTACAAACGTAAAAAGGAGAACTGGAAATGTGCTATATTGGTTAAATTTGGTTTGATCAACCATCGCATTGGTCGCAAAATTAAACCAAGTAATCAATTTTTTAGAAAGTAACTAGGCTCTATTAGGATCTAGGATTTCACAGGAAAACAACTCACCGGCCGGTTTTCTTGTAAATTTCTTCTAAACCCGTCTGGAAAGTGAAATCGCACTGTCATTTGCAAAACAATTTCCCAAACACAATGAGATGAATATTTTAGGTTTAAATTTAGGGTCTTAGGGACACCAAGTGAAAAAATCCAGAGAAGCTTTTCTGTATCGTTTCTCTGAGGGAGCACTTCCTTCCCTGAAATCCATTAAGCAACAGGGTCAATCAGCGAGGAGGCGGGGCTCCAGAAAGTTCTAGCAGAAGGTCCCAGGATTAAAACTAGGATTAAGGCCTGGCTTCACCTCCGTGGTGAGTCAATGTGTTTTCAGTTTCGAGGACTCCAGCAGCCAGCAGAGGGCCAAATTCGTCAAGGGAGCTGGTTGTTAAAATGACCCGGTGTATTCAAAATAAAGACGTTTCTGTGATGGATACGCCCATCTTAGTGCTTCCAATTACCCGAGCTGTTGACTACGCCTAGAACGGACCAGCAAGAACAATTTCCTTTACTGTTTGAGGAAAGTTCTGTCATATCTGTAGTTCTCTTACCATGTCGGTAGTCGTGGCCGAGTGGTTAAGGCGATGGACTAGAAATCCATTGGGGTCTCCCCGCGCAGGTTCGAATCCTGCCGACTACGGTTGAAGTTTTACCCTGAAATGGTGTTAGATTAATGTAAATCGGAAAAAATAGGAGCACTTACTCTAATCCTACGTGTATGTGTTTGCTGTCAAAATGTCACGGAGCTGCCGCAAGTAAAGGAACTAGTAACCTCGGTATTCCTCCTTCAGTGGCAACGCGCTCTTCTCCAAGGTCTGACTGGGTTTTCTCTCCCCCTAAACGCTGCTCAAATTAAGCTCTTTCAAGAAAAGAATTTGGTGAAATTGTTTCTCAGAGAAACCATGGAGTATATGAAGTCTACGCCACAAAATTGGAGCTATCTGTATTTTTTAAATTTATTAAGTAAAATTGGCTTTATTTTAAAAAGCACATATGTATATACATATAGCCATTACCGTATCAGGATATACACCAGTTCTATCAATCCATAAGCCTCCCTAACACTGTTCCTTTATAGTCACACAGAGCAGCTGACAATCATGAATACACTTTCCATTTGCATATTTTAGCCTTTTTGAAAATGTCATAGAAATTGAATCACACAGTATATAACTTTTTGAGATTAGCGTATTTTACTTAGAAGTAAGTAAGATTTACCCAAGTTGTTGCATATATCAAACTTTCATTCCTTTTTGCTCTTGAATAGAATTCTGTTGCAGGGACGTACCACAGTTTATCTACTCATTGAAGGACATCTGTGTTGTGTGACATTTGTTTCCAGTCTGGGGCAATTGTGAAAAAAACAAATTGCATTTCATAATGGCTAATAATGTCAAACATCTTTCTGTGTGCTTATACTCTTTTTGGTAAAGTGTTTACGCCTTTTTATTTTATTTTATTTATTTATTTATTTAGAGACGGAGTCTGGCTCTGTCACCCAGGGTGGAGTGCAGTGGTGCCAGCTCGACTCACCACAACCTCTGCCTCCTGGGTTCAAGAGATTCTCCTGCCTCAGCCTCTCGAGTAGCTGGGATTACAGGAGTGTGCCACCATGCCCAGCTAATTTTTTGTATTACTTTTTGCCCAATTTTTATTGGGTTGTTTTCTTATCGTTGAGTTTTGAGGATTCTTTATATATCCTATATGCAATTCCTCTATCAGATGCATGACTTACAAATATTTTCTGCCAGTCTTTCTTTTTATCAGTGTCCTCTCATTGTCTTTTGCAGAGCAAATGTGTTAAAATTCGATCAAGTCCAGTGTATTTCTTTCCCCTTTTTTGTAAAGTGCCATATCTAAGAACTCATCACCCAACTCAAGGTCATGTGGATTTTCTGTTATGTTTTCTTTTAACAGTTTTATAGTTTCATGTTTACATTTGCATACATGATCAATTTTTAGTTAATGTTTGCATAAATTGTGAGATTTATGTTAAGATTTCTTTTCTTCCTTCCACTTTTCCTTCTACTTCTTCCATCCATGCCTTCCTTACAGTTTTCTCTTCCTTTCTTTCTCCCTTTTTCTCTTTTCTGCTTCTTAGCTTTGCATATGGATAGCCCATTGTCCCAATACTATTTGTTGAACAATTATTATTTCTTCATTGATTTTATTCCTAACTTCATCAAAAAGCAATTAGCCATATTTGTGTAAGTTTATTAGTAGACTCTCTATTCTGATCAATTGATCTACATGTTTATCTTTCTGCCAATATCTTACTATCTTGATTACGGAAGTTTACAGTAAATGTTAAAATCAGGTAATGTAATTATTCTTTGCATTTTTTCAAAATTGATTTAGCTATTCTACTTCTTTTGTCTATCCATATAAATTTTAGAATCAGCTTTTCTCTATCTCCAAAAAAGTTTACTGGAATTTTGATAGTAATTGCATTACATATATAATCAATTTGGGGAGAATACATAGGATAATTCTGGTGCTCTTTTTCCATCCCTGTACTCTTGTTTGCTCTTTTGTTATCAGTGTTCAAATAGTTCATGGATTCTGCCCATAACTTATAGTTGTATTTGATAGGAGAAAAAAGATAAAGCACACTTCATCACTTCATCTCACCTGGAAATAGGAACTTGGGATACTATTTCTTTAATGATAATAAAGAGATAAGATCTCCTAGAAATAAAGAATAAAATAGCTGGGGGAAAAGAAAAACATTTAATGGAAAATTTGGAAGATACAATTTGGAATTACTTCAAAAACAGCAGAAAAATATCAAAGATGGAAAATAGTGGAAAGAAAATTGAACAGCCCATTCCAGAGATTCAGTATCCTTTGATTACTGAGAGTTTCAGCAGGACAAAGGAAAAATGGAGGATAATTTTATTAAGAAATATAAGAAAAATTCTCAGAACTGAAGGACTTGAATATCTAGATGGGAAGGATTGCCCTTTATGTCTAGTGCTTTTAGTACCAAGTTTAGAAAATATTTCCCTGGGTCAAAGTCATAAAGATGTTCCGCGATGTTGAATTCTCCAAGCTTTGTTTGTTTACTTTCATATTGAGATCTACAGACTCTCTGGAACTGGCTTTGTGGATAATGCGAAGAGGAAAGTTAATTTTTTTCTTTGTGAAAAATTATCTGATTACTTTTTTTCTTATAAATATTCACAATTTATTCAAAGACTGGATTCTATGTAGTGCAATTGTTTATCCTTGGGCAATGTCATGTTTTTAAAATTATGTGACCTTTCTATCTTTCTGTTTGGTAAAGTAAGTCTTCTAATTTTGCTTTCCTTTTTCAAGATGAGTTAGGCTACTTTGGTCCTTTTTCATATTATTTTTTGATGAATTCATCAATCTCTTCACAAAAACCTGATAGTATTTTTACTAAAATGCAGGGGAAATGGGGACTGACTGGGAAGATGTAAAAAGTTCTGGAGATACATGGTGGGGATGGTCACACAACAACGCAACACAGTTAATGCCACTTAACTGTACACGTACAAATGGCTGAAGTGGTAACTTTTATGTTTTGTGTATTTCACAATCAAATTCAAAAAAGGTTGCCACTTCATTGACTTTGTTGATCATCTCTATTTCGTATTTAGTTTCAGTTGCATTAATATCTGCTCTTTGCCTCATTATTTCTTTCCCTAAAGTTCTTTTGGGAGTAAATTATTGACTGGTCACTGACCTCATGTAATGGATGCTTAGATCACTAATCTTGTTTATTTTATTTATATACTATGGGATTTAAGGATTTCTTTCTTAGCTCATTTCTAGCTGCATACTACATGTTTTGATATGTACTATTTGTATTATAATTTCTTTCAAAATAGTTTCTAATTTTGATGGTTATTTCTTCTTTAAACCACGAATTATTTATGTGTTTTTATCATTTTGCAAATAAATGCAATTTTTAATTTTTATGTTTTGATTTCTGGCATAATTGTATTGCTGTGAAAAATAGCATGTATCTTACCCTGTTATATTTTTGGAGCATTGCTTTATGGTCTGGTAAAATGTCAAATTTCAGATAATTAGATGTGTGCTTGAAAAATGTTTGAATCCTGAAGTTGATATATGTACTGTTGAAATATATGTATGTTATATGAATTGTATTACTTTGCTCTACAGTTATTTTTCTATTTATGTTTTTATTAGTTTTTCACAGAGGTATATTATGCTAAAATATTACACTATAATTGTGGTTTTATCTGTTTCCCTGTTTGCTGCCATGAAATCTTGGAGTTCTTTTTTCTCCATCTCTTTATGTCCTAGAAGCAAGAAATTCTGGATAGAGTATGACTTATGTAACAGCTATAATTTAGAAATACCAGGCACTACCTACAAGTGAATATCTGCAACAAGAAAAGCGTAGGAGAAAATATCTGGTTTAATTTATACAGCCTTACAATATTCACTGGAACTTAAATACTTTTACTTAGACATACTTTTACATGTTTCCTTCCTCAAAAGACATAATGAAAATATAAATTGAAATACAGTTTCTCTCATGAGAAACTCTGGATAAATGCTGAGGAGAAGCTGCAGCAAAGGTTCCAATCAACCTCTACTTTAAAATGAGCCTGGTTCCTAACCTAGCTGACTCCACCTGACCTAGCTAGAAATGGCTCTGTCTATAGTCGCCCAAAACTGTATCATCATAACGCCTCCGAGACCAGGGAGACACTGGGAACTGGCTTGACTAGAATTATAGCTTCACGTGGGGTGCACATTTGCCTCCTAATTTACAATACTGAGGTTAGTGAATCACGCAGCCTCAATTTAAAGACATGTTTCTTTAGCAGCTTTGTGCTCAATTTCACTTGAGTAATTTTTTTCTTGTTACAACTAGTTGAAATAATAGAGAGAAGGCCAAATATAAATAATTCTCAGTCGATCGCACGGAACCTTCAATAATTTTGTGAATTCCCTGGAATCAAGATATTAAAAGTTTTTTTTCCTAGAGGCAATACACCTGATAACTAACCTATGTGGAGAAAATATCCCGTGTCTGAAATTGAGCAGAGTTGCAGATAAGACATGAATTCTCTAAAACTTAGTTTCCCCCGTTTTTATGGGAAAGCACCCACTTAATTTAGCTTTTAAGCATTTAATTGCACAAAGAATAGAAGAAGTTGGGTCCAGTTCCAGCAGGTATAAAAATCGCTCAATTTTTCTTAATGAATAAAGCAAGGCTCAGGACCACCAAGTTTCTGAGTTAATTGGAGGTTGGGCGGAAAGGAGACTTTATGGATTAATGTAATCGGCCAAAATAAATAAATAGATCCCCCAGGGCTTTCTTTGAAAGGGTGTTTTGAGTGGGCATTAACTAAGAATTTTGGCTTTGATAAACTAAATGCCCTTAGTAGAATGTCTAAAACCCACCATAAGCAATCGCGGGAAAAACAAAGTGCCAAAAGGGGTTCCACGGTGTAATGGTTAGCACTCTGGACTCTGATTCCAGCGATCCGAGTTCAAGTCTCGGTGGAACCTACTCAGTGGTGTTTTTATCTTTTGTTCACCCCAAGGAAAACGCTCTCTACGTAAATGAACCAAAATCAATGTGGGGCCTGATACCTTCCGGGAATTCCTGCAAGTCCCCATATTACAAACTTGATCTCAGTCAAAAGGCTAAGAAGCGATGCAAGTCCTGATAAATCTGCCTGTGGGTGAGGAGGTGGAATAGAATCCACTTTCCGTGATCACAGCTCGACCTCCCCAGATTCAGGTGATCCCAGGTAGCTGGCACTACAGGTGCGCACCACCACGGCCGGCTAATTTTACTTACTTATTTGTTTATTTATTTATTATTTTTCTTTTTGGTGGAGACAGGGTTCTCGCCATTTTGCCCAGGAAGGTCTCAAACTCCTGGGATCAGGCGTTCCCTCCGCCTCCACCTCCCAAAGTCCTGGGATTATAGGTGTGAGCCATCCCGCCCGTCCTGAAGGGACTGTTTCTTTCAATAATTTCTGAAGTCCACAGAAACAATTTGGTCCCCTGAACATGATGGAGGAAGTAGGAAGTGCTGATAAAAAGAATTTGCTCTTGGGTCTTCATGCAGCAGAGCTGGGATTTTAATCACTAACAATGCAAAATTTGGGCAAATTTGCAATTTTTTGCTTTGTAGAATTTTTTGGGTTTTTTTGTCGTTGTTTTTACCTCACTTACACTTCTAATATATGTAGCATAACTACAATTTCTTTCCATCTCTGGGGCCAAGATAGTCTTTTATCTTTCTCTCAAACCAGTCTTGTACTGTGCATGCAAATCCTGTTGATGGAAAAGTATTTTTTGCCATCAGGCTCCAGTGTTCAGTTGCTGAAATTGTCTAATGTGTTGGCAAGCTCTTTTTAAACTGTTAAGAAACACACTGCTCAAAAACAGGCAAACTCCCGAGGACTGATGAGAGGTACTCCCTGCATCAAAGATAACTCAAGTGTCAAACACCACATGGGCAGCAAAATCCCACCCCAGGCTAAATCCAGCGGCTTAAATCATACCACCTTGTGGCCCCATCACCAACAGAGAGAGGATAAAGTCAGAACAGTGAACCAACTTTGAATGACAGAGGTAGGTGGCGGTGATGTTAATTCCCAGGAGAGGCAGAAGACTGAGACACCGGTTGTGTGCCGGGTCTTGGAGCCAAAATCAAGAGATATTCAAGTCAATGTACTGCCCTCTCGCTGTGAGACCTTGGAGACATATATACATACGCACACACCTATGGACCTTCCATTCTGTATAATGAGTATGTTATGAGGATTTACAAATGATAAGACATGTAAAGACCTTGATGGTGATGTCAGATAAGTACTTGAAAAATAGGACCTGCTTTTTATCATTTTTGGATGCTAATAAATCTAACCCTGAACGTGCTAACAACCTGATAATTTGGGGGGATGCCCCCAGCGGAATTTATAAAACTTGAGTCCACGACCCCATCTGGAAGTCCTCAGGTAAAATATCATTTCATTGTGCAGCACTGGGTAGTTTTTTCATCTGTAAAATGCAGATAAAAATATGCAGTTGGTTCTTAACTCCTATCTTGGAACATACTAAGTAGTTAATGAAAATTACCTGAGAGCCGTAAAGCTTTCGGTGAATCCTGACTTCTGAATCGACAGTAGTTAGGATGCTATTTAGTGCAGGAGATGCTAAAATCTGACAGGACGCGATGTAAGATCATTTCTTGCTGCCTGTGATCAGAGGAATTTATATCAGTTTCGAAATAACTGCAACAGAAGGTAGTCTTCCAGTCACTGAGTAAAGAAGATATTATGTGAACATGCAGTGGGAGGATTGCATAGGAGAGCAGCAACCGAAGTGCAGGAATTTGGATTCGTTTTGGTTAAATTAGCTGAGGAAACCTAAGGAAAGGTGGACAACCGTACCTAGTAAAACCGTAGTCGGCAGGATTCGAACCTGCGCGGGGAAACCCCAATGGATTTCAAGTCCATCGCCTTAACCACTCGGCCACGACTACCTGCCTGTATAAAGTATCGACGTCTGGGGTGAACTTATAATGGATGCGGAGGGCGCTGGGACTCGGTTGGTCTTCAGTCTCGTCCAGGCCTCCGCTCACGAATGAAACAGCTCATTCACAGCACATCAAGAACCAGCACATAGTGCACAGTGTTGCAGTTCAGTACAGGACTCCTAGACAAGCGACGCAAAGTTCCTGGGCGCTGAAGCTTGCCCACGAGCCGCTGATATCCGTGGACACCACCTGCGCACCTAATTCTCACGAATCCGCAGAAAGGGATTATTGAATTGTAAGTCCAAGCAACCTGAAGCCTGTAAATGCCCCAATGGGAGAAGGAACAGGAATGAAGGGAAGGTACGAGAGTGGGGTCACCTGCCTTTACGTGCAGTTAAAATCTAAATCAGGAACCTCTTCCATGACACTCAAGCGACTTATTCTTTCAAAGGAACTGCTAAAACCGGACTGGCGCGGTGGTGCGAGGTCAGGAGGGGTCTCGTTTCTGTCCTAACTGGAAAGGATGACTCTGCAGAGGTCTCCGACTCTTCAGGCAAATATGATTCCAGTCAGTTCTGATGAAGGACACGAGACCACTCCCAAGACCGAAAGCCTTCAGCCACCCGAGCCCGGGGGAAAGGAAGAACTCAGAACACAGGTTTCCAGAAATCTTAGGGAGAGTCCAGCACAGAAGAGAGTAAAAAGATAAAAACACGTAAATGTCGGGATAAATCTAGCTTAATTAATAAGGCTCATTCTCGCTTCAGATACTACAAAATGGTTAACACCAGGCTCAGCTGATCAATTTCCCCCCAGTTGCATATTTCATGCTTGTGGAGTGCTCTTCCTTAAAAAGCAGCAACGTGGTACGTGGAGAAATGACAGTCCGGCTTACTGACAAATATTGGATGACAATTGCCTTGGCCTTTTAAGGCTCACTCTTGACATAGGCTGCTTACCGTTTAGTTTCATGAATGGCTACCTGAGAAACATGTTTAACCATTCACGTTTAACCATCTTGTTGGTTTTGCTTCTGTAGGACATTTGGAGATAATGCTAAAGGCACAAATAGTGTCCGTGAGCAAAAAGCAGTGAACATCATCTAAGATATCCAGGTTACTGCGGGAGGCGGAGGTTGCAGTGAGCCGAGATTGCACCATTGCACTCCAGCATGGGCGACAGAGCCAGTGTCTCAAATACACATATCTAGGTTACTGATCTCAGGTACTGTGTAGGTTTGCATACTTAGCCCTTCAATTTCCTCCTTTGTGATGTGAAGACTAAATGAGGCCAGACATATAAATGAGAGTATTTTGCAAAATGTGAGGTCTTATATTATGTGGTTCATCCCTATAATTCCAGCACTTTGGGAGGCATGCAGATCACTTGAGCCCAGGAGTTTCAGACCAGCCTGGGCAACATAGTGAAAAGCCGTCTCTACAAAAAAATTAGCTGGGTGTGGTGTCAGGCGCCTGTGGTCCCAGCTACTCCGGAGGTTGAGGTGGGATGATCACTGAGTTACATGTTAGTGACTAACATTATTTTGCCAAAAGTATATCCCGGTGTACATTTTATATCAGCATTCTAGAAGTGCACCTCATTACTTTTATCAGTTGCAAAGCTTCCATTCTGTGGATCTTCCAGAATCTATTTTAAAGGTCAAACATCGATGACCATTTGAGGTTGTTCAAATCGTCGCTATAAGACAAAATTTCGCTTTGAATGTTAGAGCGCGTCGCAGTTGTTGCGGGTGTCTCCTGCATACTCATCCCCTGAAGGAGCAGGAAGCTTGATCTCTGGGAATGCGTCCTGCTTAGTATCCTTCCGTTAGAACGTCAGATTAAGGGGTCTTCTCAGTTCTGAGGATAAGTGTTACTTGTCAGTTTGCACCAGCAGCATCTAACTAATGCCAAAGAATAAGAAACACTGGGTGGGGGAGGGATAACATGGGGAGAAATGCCAGATATAGTATGCACCAAAAGTAAAATAAATTTAAAAAAAAGAAAGAAAGAAACATTGACAGCAAATACAATGTCTGGCAGAAAATTTGACCTTTCCAAGAGAGCTAAATTCAGTACAGTGATTTATGCTAATAAGCAAGGCATTCTTTATGTAGTCGTGGCCGAGTGGTTAAGGCGATGGACTAGAAATCCATTGGGGTTTCCCCGCGCAGGTTCGAATCCTGCCGACTACGATGACGTTTTCCTTCGCGAAGTGGAAGTGGGTTTAACACTTTATCAGATGGGAGAGCCTGATATCGTCTCCCAGGAAGAAGCCTGGCTGTTCCAACCTGATCAGATTCTCTCTATATGCCCACTGAAAATGCTTTGCCACCTTCCTGAAATAACGAGGAAAATGTGTACTTAATTAAACAACAAAAAAAAGTAATTCAACCAGAGTCTCATTGGTGTTTTACCCCCAAGGAGAGCCAAGGTGATGCTACCGTGTTTCCTGCAATCAATGCTCTCTTTTGAAGCCAGCTTTCCTAGAAACAAAAAAGTTGGTAGGAGTGTTTGTGTCTCACAGAATTGTTCCCTTGTTAGGGATCTGCTTCAGTCAAGTAAATGTCCTCATTCATACAGAAAAGAAAATTCCAGGAAATCCAGGGTCAAATACGAGTGAAAGCAAAGACTCAGATATGGTTGCCAAGATGGGAAAACTTGGGCGTTATTAAGCAAACAACTAAGCAATGAAATATATTAAGTAAAGCAATTTTCGTTGAAAATGTATAAAAACGAATGGACGACGTCAAGCCAGAGTGGTTTGTCCAGGTGTCCAGGACAATGGCGAGGCACGAGGGACTGACAATCAAGTGAGGCTGTGGCTATATTCAGAGCACGGAAAGATAATCAGCTCAGGTGCAGAATCACACTGTGTGGTTAACAGCTATGGGTTAAACAACGCCTTGGCCAATGGAATGCTAGCCACAGTTGAGTACTCGCTAAGGAATTCCTACGGGAATTCTATCACCACCTTGGAAGCTCGGTGGAGCTCATCCTCACTTCTTGCCTTGCTGCAATTTCTTTTTTATTTGTTAGACCTGCCATTCTCCTTTTTCTATATCTGATATCAGGTATTCGTGCCTTCTTGGATAAACTCAATCAGTTTATCCAAGGATTCTGAAATTTTATTATTTTTCAAACAAAATTTTGGCTTTGTTCTCTCCATCTTATGTTTCTATTTTATTGCATTAAATCAGCCTTTTTCTTTTTTTATTTCCTTCCCTAAGACTTCTTTGGGTAAAATTCACTGATTTCTAATTTCTTCCAATGGATCTCAGATTATTGATGTTCAGCTTTTATTTTATTTTTACATCCGTATTTAACAGTTTAAGCATCCAAATGCATTTTGGACTGCATGAAACATTTTCCATAAGTATTATTTTCAATGTCATTCTTTTCAATATAATTTTTAATTACCATTTAGATATTTTCTTGGAATCATATGCACATTTTTTAACTTCTAAACATAACACAATTTTTGATTTCTAATTGATATCTGGCAAAATGTAATGTGGCTAGATGCTAGTATTTCTCTCTCAGACTGTTTGAATTTTGGAAACTTACTTTAAAACAGGCAAGGCAAAAGTTCTTTTGTTGTTGTTGTTGTTGTTTAAGTTTCATGTAGACTTCAAAAAGAAATTTGTCTTCAGAAGTTGAAATGCCATTGGATGTAGTGGTTCATCCCTATGATTCCAACACCTTGGGAGGCTGAGGCGGGCAGATCACTTGAGCCCAGGAGTTCCAGACCAGCCTGGGCAACATAGTGAAAAGCCGTCTCTACAAAAAAAATTAGCTGGGTGTGGTGTCAGGCGCCTGTGGTCCCAGCTATTCCAGATGTTGAGGTGGGATGATAACTGAGCCTGGGGAGGTCGAGGCTGCAGTGAGCACTGATCCTGCCACTACACTCCAGCCTGGGCAACAGAGTAAAAAAAGAAAAAGTTGAAGTGTGTAGTGTTCTTCACATGTAAGTTAGGTAAAATTCAGGAATAGTTTAAAATATTTACATCTTCACTGTTTTCCTTTCCTCTTCTGCTTTTTAATTAATTTCTGAGGGAAATATATTGTGTTAAAATTTCTAAGTGTGATTGAAGCTTTTTTTCTTCCTGTTTTTAAAATTTTACCTCATATATTTTAGGAGTCCCTAAATTTTACCTCATACAGTTTAGGAGCTTATTTTTTCCCCGTATCTTTTTGTTTTCCAAAGCAACAAGAAATTCTAAATAAAATGCTGCTTATGAAATATTTATAAATTGGCAGTGGCAAGTATCACTTTCAAGTGGCACAATAAACAAGATAGCACTCAGTGAGAACATCTGGGCTGAAATGACGCAGAATTCAGAGTACTCAGAGGCACAATAAACAAGAAAGCACTCAGTGAGAACATCTGGGCTGAAATGACACAGAATTCAGAGTACTCAGAGGCACAATAAACAAGATAGCACTCAGTGAGAACATCTGGGCTGAAATGACACAGAATTCAGAGTACTCAGAGACACAATAAACAAGATAGCACTCAGTGAGAACATCTGGGCTGAAATGACACAGAATTCAGAGTACTCAGAGACACAATAAACAAGATAGCACTCAGTGAGAACATCTGGGCTGAAATGACACAGAATTCAGAGTACTCAGACAGTGTTACGACAAAGAGCATTGATTTGCTTCTGTCTCCCTTTTGCTTCTTTTCCCAACAAGAAAGGAAAATTATCCCAAATTTAGGGCTTCTTCTCAGTGGAGGTCGCCCATTAAGGGTTGAAACAAATTTAATGTAGCGGTTTTCATCATCCCTTAACCAGCTGGGTCTTATTCCCTTCTGCTGGACCTGATATGTCTCATTCTAATGCCTCAAAGGGTATTGGGAGGAACCAACACCCATGAGCTCTCTCGCAAAAGAGAAAGAAACTCAAAGAACTGGTTTGACTAGGACTTCAGCTTTGGGTGTGTGTGCCTTTTTGATCTCCTAATTTACAAGATTGAGATTAATGAATCATATGGCCACAATTCAAAGGTAATTTTTTTTTTTTTTTTTTTTTTTTTTTTGAGACAGAGTCTTGCTCTGTCACCCAGGCTGAAATGCAGCCTCCACCCTCCTTGGTTCAAGCGATTCTCCTGCCTCGGCCTCCCAAGTAGCTGAGATTATAGACACGTGCCACCACACCCTGCTAATTCTTGTATTTTTAGTAGAGACCGGTTTTTGGCAGGTTAGCCAGGCTGGTCTTGAACTCCCGACCTCATGTGATCTGTCTGCCTCGGCCTAATGAGAATGCTAAGATTACAGGCATGAGCCACTGCACCAACCTCAAAGGCAATGTTTTTAAATCAGCTTCATGCTTAAGATGATGTTTGGTGATTTTGAACCTTTTAGTTAAATTAGATTATTTGACCTGGAAGGGAATTCAAATGGCAGGTGATTCCCTGCTCAGCCCCCATGGTCTTCCACAGTTTTGGTGAACCCCTTGATAATGGTTTCTCCAGTTGTTTTGTATCAGGGGCATGCAAAGTAAGAGAATTCACACCTTTTTTTTCTATAAAGCTTGAACTTTTTATTTTTCTTTTTAAAGAGACAGGGGCCTCTCTATTTTGCCCAGTCTGGCCTCCAACTCCTGGACTCAAGTGATCTTCTTGCCTCAGACTTCCAAGACGCTGGAACTACAGAGACATGTACTACCTTATCTGGCTGTGCTTCGGAATTTTTAAGAATTTAAAAATCTCTTTCCTGGCCAGGAGCAGTGGCTAATGCCTGTAATCCCAGCACTTTGCGAGGCCGAGGTAGGTGGATCACTTGAGATCAGGAGTTTGAGACCAGCCTGGCCAATATGGTGAAATCCTGTCTCTACTAAAATACAAAAATTAGTCAGGCGTGGCTAATTTCATTAGCTGTCACATTCCAGAATTCTATTAGATTGTTTCTCCAAATCAAAACAGCCAGCATGCTGGATGTGGGAAAGGGTAGGAGAACTGATCAGGCTCCTCCTGTAGAAACCCGAATCACAGTACACTGAGACAAGCCTTGTTCTTCCCGCCTGCACTACTCAAGAGAGGATTTGCAGCAGTTTACTGGCACTGCCCCACTAATTCTGAAACACAATGCTCTAAAGAGACACATAAAAAAAGAAGGGGATCTGGTATTTGATCAATGAACAGGGCCAGCACTCTGCTTATAAAAATATATTAGAATCATTCTTGGACGAGGTAAAATAAATCACAACAGTTCTTTGAAGATTTGCAGAAGAGAGGTGAGGACAAGCTCCACTTAAGCTGCCAAGGCAGTGACACATGAATTCCCCTAGGAATTCCTAGGGAGGTACTCAACTGTGGTGAGTGTTCTTTTGGTCAATACATGAACCCATGGCTGTTCATCACAGTGCGATTCTGCCTCCGAGCTCGGGCTCTTCCTGTACTCAGAATATAATCACAACCTCACCTCATTTCTAATCGCCCTTGCTTCACCACTGCCCTGGACCCCAGGACAAGCCACCCCACTTGTCGTCCATTTGTCTTTATTGGGTTATGAAAAAAAAATGCTTTGCTCAATATCTTTAATTGTCTAGTGGTTTGCTTATAAATGCCCAATTTAGATTCTCATCTTGGTGACCATGCCTGTGGGTTGTTTCACTTGTATTTGATCATGGATTTCCTGAAATTTCCTTTTCTACATTAAACCAGGGCATTGCTTGACTGGAAAAGATCCCTAATAAGGGGACAATTCTGTGAGACACAGACATTCCTAGCAATTATTTCCCTGTAAGGAAAGCTGTCTTCAAAAAGGGGCATCTGTTGCAGGAAAGAGGAAAACATCATCCTGGGCTTTCCTTAGGACAAAGGAAAACATCAATGGGACTGGGACAGTTTTTTGTTTGCTTTTGGTATGACTTTTCCTCATTGTTTCAGAGACATGGAATATTGTTAATGGGTCCATAAAGAGGAAAAGGCTATAGGTTGGAACAAGCAAGCTTGTTCCTGAGAGACAACACCAGACTCTCAAGCTGGCAAGGTGTCAGGAGACTCCCTTCGGACAAGAAGGAAACCGTAGTCAGCAGGATTCGAACCTGCGCGGGGAAACCCCAGTGGATTTCTAGTCCATTGCCTTAACCACTCGGCCATGACTACATGAAGGGTGCTTTGCTCATTAGCATAAGTCACTGTACTGAGCTTTAGCTCTCTTGGAAAGGTCAAATCTTCTGCCAAAAAGTGTACTCGCTGTCAATGTTTCTCATTTTTTGACATCAGTTAGATGACTATCACGCCGTTGTGGCAAATTGATAAGTAACACTTTATCCTTGGACCTGGGAGGACCCCTTATTCTGATGTTCTGATGGAAGGAGACTACGTAGGAGGCATACCCAGAGGCCAAGTTTCCAGCTCCGTCAGCTTCTGATGGTGTTCCAGGAGACACCCGCAAAAATTGCGACACGCTCTAACCTTTGCTGCAGAATTTTGAGTTAATAGCGACGATTTGAACAACCTCAAATGGCCATCGATGTTTGACTTTTAAAATAAATTTTGGAAGATCCATGTAATGAAAGTTTCTGCAATTGATAAGAGAATGAGATGCACTCTATTTACTGAAAGGAACTACACTAGTATTTCAATTGCAGCCCAGTGTGTATTAGAGGATACGCTAGAAATCTACTTGTTGCCAGTTTGAGAGCCTGGGATTGCCTCTAAGAAATTTCATCCTTTCCTCTTGACAACTCCCACTTTGGACTCCAGTAAATAGCTCTGCCTGTATCTCAAACCAGTGTGAGATTTTTACTACCTTTTTTTAAGTTCTCACTTACTTAAATGCTCCCCGAATGCTTATTTGAGCTTCACAAATGATTCGGGGAAACAAATAGTAGATTTACTCACTTAGTATGGTTTCCAATTCGAAGAAAGACAGATGAGGAGTGAACTCCAGGTCTTCATTTCTTATTCTGTCAGTTTTGGTAAATGATCTCTTCAAGAGAATCTATCCTAAATTGTCAAATCCATTTTAAAAACACTGTTCATTACATCCTTAATATATTCTTGATGTCCCTATACTTAAATGTAATACTATCCTATATTTATTCCTGCTATTAGCATTTTCTGTTTTCTCCTCCTTTTCTTGAAAAATACTTGATTTAGAGCAATAATTCTGTCAGTCTTCTCTAAATGCCTATTTTGGCTCTGTTGTAGTTCTCTGTTTGTGTGTGTGTTCTAATTCTATCTTTTTATAACCTTCCTTCTAATATTTTAATTTGCTGTTTGCCCCTAAATTATTGAGAAAAAAAGCTTTAATATCAAATATCAAAACATCTTTATTCTAAAATATGCAAGTAGAACTATAAATTAGACTTCGGGCACAGTTTAGCTGTTGTGTAACACAGCTAAATTTGTGTAACAAATTTTCATATATCTTATTTTGATTATCATTCATTTTAACTAAATGTGATTTCTTTAAGCTATGGCTTTGGATGAGTGTTGTTTCCATTTAGTAACATCTGGAGGTTTTCCATTTTATTTCTGATATTGATTTTGTTTTCATTATGCTGGGCTCACAGAATATATTCTGTGTCATTTCAATCCTTGTTAAATTTTAAAGACTTGCATTAGGCCCACCAAGGATATTTAAAATAATATATAAATCAACATATAAGGATCAGTAGCATTTCCATACAAAAATAATGATCAAACTGAAAAACAAATCAATAAAAGAATCTCATTTATGATAGCATCAAAAAAGTAAAATACTTAGGAATAAATTTGACCAAGGAGATAAAAGATTTTTACACTAAAAACAATAAAATGTTGAAAGTAATTAAAGACAACATAAATAAATGGAAAGATATCCAATGTTCATGAATTGGAAGAATTAATACTGTTAAAATGTCCATACCATCCAAAGCAATGTACAGATTCAGTACAATCCTTATCAAAATTCCAAAGAGATATTCTTCATAGAAGTAGAAAAAATAATCCTAAAATTCACATGGAATCACACACATACACACACACACGCGCGCGTGCGCGGCATACACACCAAATAGCCATAACAATAAAGAGAAAGAAAAACAAAGTTGGAGGCATCACAAGTCCTGCTTTAAAATTATATTATAAAGCTAAAATAATCAAGACACACTGTTCTGAGAACAGCATAACCATTCCTGCATAGAAACAGAAAGATAGACCAATGCAACAGAAGAGAGAACCCAGAAATAAATCAAACATATACCGCCAACTAATTTTTGACAAGGGCACCAAGAGGACACAATGGGAAAAAGGATAATCTCTAATAAATGAAGCTTGTAAAATTGGATTTCCGTATGCAAAAGAATGAAATTAGACTCATACTATACATAAAAATCAATTCAGAATGGATAAAACACCTAAATATAAGGCCTAAACACAAAGTTCTATGAGAAAACGGGGAAAGCTCCTTGTCATTGGCCTTGGCAATAATTTTTTTGATATCATGAGAAATGCCTAGGATAAAAAAGTGAAAATAAATAAATGGGACCACACCAAACTAAAAAGCTTCTGCACAGCAAAGAAAACAATCAACAAAATAAAAAGGCAACTTATGAACTGGGAAAAGGGAGTTAATATTCAAAATTTATAAAGAACTCTCATAACTCAATAGCAGAACAACAAATAACCTGATTTTAAAATGGGCAAAGGGACTTACACCCTGAGCACAGCTGGCAGCACTTCAGTCTTACGAAAAATGGGTAAAGGATGTGAACAGACATTTCTTCGAAGAAGACACAGAAAGGGCCAATATGCCTATGAAAAGGTGCTCGACAACATCAGTCATCAGGAAAACGCACGTTAAAAGCACGATGAGTATTACCTCACACCTGTTAGGATGGCTGTTATCAAAAAGACAAGAGACAACACATGTCGGCGAGGGCGTGGAGGAAGGGGAACCCTAGCACACTGTCGGCGGGAATGTAGATTTGTGTAGCCATTATGGAAAACAGCATGGAGGTTTCTAAAGAAATTAAACATAGAACTACCATCTGACCCAGCAATTGCTCTCCTGGATATAAACCCAAAGGAGGTACAATTACTACCTCATAAAGAAACCTGGACTCTCCACGTTCACTGAAGTACTATTCACAATAGCCAAGATATGGAAACAACCTGTGTTTGTCAATAGATTTGTGGATAAAGAATCGTGTGTGTGTGTGTGTGTGTGTGTGTGTGTGTGTGTGTGTGTGTGTGTGGAATATTACTTAGCCTTAAAAAGGAGATCCTGCCATTTGCCACAGCATGGATGACCCTGGAGCATGTTATGCTCGGTGAAATAAGCCGGACATAGAAAGAAAAGTATTGTGATATCTCAATTATATGTGGATGTTAAAAAAAAAAAAAAAAGGTCAAACATGCAGAGAAAATAAAAAATTGGTTGCCAGGGGTGGGTGAGGAGAAGAGAAATAGGGAAATGCACAAAGATAGAAAGTAGCAGATATGTAGTATGAACAAGTCTAGAGGGCTAATACACACATGAGGACTCTAGTGAAACCCGTTGTATTATATTAGGGATTTTTGTTAAACGAGTAAAGTTCAGCTGGTCTTGCAAAAAAAAAAAAACAACAACATGTAACTATGTGAGATGATAGATGCTAATTCGCTTCACTGGAACAACCATTTTACTGTCTACATGTATTTCATAGCCTCATGTTGTAAACATCAAATATATACAATCCAATTTCTTTTAATAAATAAATAAATAAATAAAATAACATACCTTTTGTTGAGTGTAGTGTTCTATATTTTTCATTTAGGTAAATGAATTTGTTTCAATAATCTTTATCTATACTGAAATATCATTAAATGTGTATTGCAAAATTTCTGTGGCTATGGAGGTGCGCTGCTCAGCTCTTCCTTCAAGGAAGAACTTGTTTTCAGTTGCAAGAAATGCTGTCAGCTGACAGCCTCTACGGCTTTTTCGCCATCTTCTATAGTGTCCAAACTAAGGTTATTTTTTTCCTGGTGAGCAGGGCAGGTGTATGCTAAAGCCTGGCCATTTTCACTTAACTAGGGTCTCATCCACGGGCAGTCTTTATACCAAAGCTTCCCATTGGGCTGGACAAGACTTTCTCGGAGTCTCGGAGCTGTGTGAAGCCCTCAAGCTTTTTCTACTTTCTTCTTCTCTCCTTTTGCCCATGCTAGACCCACATCATGGTCTGAAAGCTCTTCCTGCATTCATCTGTGCCTCTCCCCTTTGTTTATTGTTATGGGTATTATTGTCAAGAACCTCTTGCACTTCTAACACTTTGTGTTTGTTTTCCAGAGATCCCACATTGTCACAGCGGGCATCAGACATCACCCTGAAGGAATTCTCTCCCTCCCTCCAGTATGTGAGGATATAGCAAGAGGGCAGCAGGCTGCAAACCAAGAAGAGAGTCCTCACCAGACACTTAATCAGGTGGAACCTTGATTTTGGATTTCCCAGCCTTCAGAATTGTGAGAAATAAATGTTGGTTGCTTAAGTCAACAAACATTATATAGTTATAGTAGTCCAAACTGTCTAAAGCAATTTTCTAGGCTTCTATGCAGTTAGGATGGCAGGTATGTGCCCTAAGCTTTGCAAATCAGATGTATTTCTTCTTTCAGAAGAAACGTGTATAAAAACAAAGGGAAAAAAACTCCAAGATTATGTACTATATCATGATAAACCTTTATGCAAGTATAATAAATCTATGAAGAAATATTTAGAGGCAAATTAGGTCCATCTAAATTAAAAGTAATCATCGATTTTCTTGCAACATTCATCCTGGTAAGGGTGAATGAATAGATATCTGCTAAATGCAGTTAGATATTTAAGCTTTTAGAGGCAGTGGTGACATAAAGCCTAGCAAAGGTATTCCATGCTGGGGAACATAATTCTGCTAGCAGTTAACACTAGAAAATGCATGAGGAATTAGAAGGATTGGGTAGTACAATATAAAAGGGTGAATAATCATTACGTGTGGAAGCATTTGGAAAATGAAAATGACAGCTCAAAGTTATGGATCCTCCATTAAATTGTCTGGTTGTGGAATCAGAAATCTCCTCTGCGGTAAAATAATTTTTAATTTTTGTGGCCCAAGAACTAGCATAATTCAAAATCAAATTTCCATTATAAACAACTCTAGGTTTCCCATTAATGGAAAGATGAATGAATGAGCTGTGGCATATTCACACTACAAAGCAGCTAACATGAAATCAGTGAATGAATGGTAGCTACATGCAACAAAAAAGATGATTAATTTTAGCAATATAAGATTAAATAAGAAAGATTATAATGTATAGCCTGATACCCTGTATCTGCAATTAAAATATTCAGTTTTATAAATACTAATAGATAAGATCAAACTAAGGAAAACACTTTGGCCTTACTTCTTCAGAGACCCAGTAACTTCTTTGTCTTACTTTAAGTTGTGACAAATCTAAACATTTACCAGAAAGTAAACTAACATGCAACAGGAGACATTTAGTTTTATGAAGATAAAATAATCACAGAGACATCCTAGGATACAATTTTAAAGCTCTGTGTTTCTATGGGACAGATTCAGCATTGACAGCAATTCTGTGTGGTGGGTTAATGTCACAGAAATGACCAACAGAACGCCATGGAAACACTTAGAAGATGTATCTGGATATTTACTTACTGTGTTGACAGTGATTCAAGCTATCATGTGAGGATCCAGTAGTGTTCAAATACCTAAGAGAGTCTAAGCAATTATTTCAAGTACAGATTTATTTTCAAGAATCTTGGTTTCTCAGTGGCAAATCAGACACCTATAAATTCTAGTGATTTCATCTAAAAGGCATTATGAAGCCTCATTCTCTCTGGGAAAAAAGATACATACAAGTATCGTTCTTCTCCCTCAAATCTGTTGAGTCCTTTTTGTCCTCTGAAGTGAATTCACTGCATTTGATGAAGCAATAAATCAAATGAAAAGTTTAATGCAACTCAAATTATTTTGGGCATCAGAATATCTGTTAGGTGGTGGTGAGGAGGGGAGTAAAAGGAAGGAGGTGTGAGGAATGGTCTCTTGCTCTGAACATGGAACAGGGAGTCAGCGAGGCCCACACAAAGCCCGCATCATACTCTGGGTTCATATGAACTGGAGATTCCCTGCCAATCATATCTAAAGGGGAAATTAATTTTAGAAAGAAAAAATAGTGAGGAAGCAAGAAAACGTCAGGTTCCACCGAGATTTGAACTCGGATCGCTGGATTCAGAGTCCAGAGTGCTAACCATTACACCATGGAACCTCGCGATAGCGAAACCTGCCACCACTCCTTCCTCATGGAGTATATCTTCATTTCTGCAGTCAAGAGTACGTTCCCTTTAAGAACCCGAGTTTCTACTCCAATGTTCATTATCTGCCGCCGTGACACAAGTTCCCTTTTCGTTTCGCACAGGGCTCTTCTGAAAAATTTAAGAGCAAATCTGTTTCTAGGGGCAGATAAAGTAGGTCCGTACCTCCCAGGCCCTTGGCGTCCCCCTGTCTTGCTCTGCAGCCCGCGGGCTCCCCAGCCAGGCTTCGGCGGCGCTCAGCCTGCTGCCCCCACGCAGGGAAAGGGCACCAGCCCAGCCGCGCTGACAGGTGGCGCTGTTGGAAGATCCGCCAGGCTCGCACCCTCCCGAGCCTTTGTCTCGTGTTCTCTGCGCCTAACGCTAGCAAGACTTTTGGAAGTTCCATTTCTTGACATATAACTACGGATGACTTCAGTGGAGGCAGCGTGTGTACCAGTCCTGGCTGTGGCGTTGCGGGGGGTAAAAGACGCGCAGGACACCGGAAGATGCTTTCTGCCTTCCGGGAAGGCGCCACCTCGTGGACACCAAAGGGTAAAGCACCATAAAAGCTCCAATATTTGCAAAGCAGGATTTTGTAATTAGTTTCTCACCTATAAAGCTTTGACTTGGTCTTTTTCAATGGGAGTAACTATGAGGCTCTCCCAAATTATTCAGCAGTAAAATTTTACTGATGCCAAGACCGGGACGTGACTTGTCCAAGACTGTTCATTGCAGGAGACAAAAGCGACCTTATATTGTCAAACAGAAAGACTGAGGAAGGAGGCAGAGGGTCTTTGAGAGTCAACAATCGCATTTGATAGGATATGAACCTTCCCAACAAGATCATATGAGAGGTATCGGCATCTGCCAGAACGGCTTTATTGCATACAGATGTCTGGACATCATGTACGAAAATTCTTCCGGCTTAAATGAGGGCACTGTCCCTACCAGGTTAAAACGGGCCCCGCCCGTGGGGCCCAGTGCTCTGCGACATGAGCTGCAGTGGCCGCTGTACAGTGGCAAAGAGAACATCTGTACACATCTCATCCAATCCATCTTCTCTCAGCCCCATGGCATTCTGATTCACCCACTACCAGAGACCCTCTTGCCAAACGGGATAACTAAAGGTGGTTTCCAGGAGCCTCGTGAACAAGAAGCATGAGGATCCTAAGCATTTTCAATACAAATCTAGCCCTCTGTTGGCTTTTTGAAAAACTGAAGGTCCGTATAACAAATTAAGACGAGCATTTTTAAGGGCTAGGGCTTGTACCAAGTTCTGTGCTCTCTGAAAAAAAAAAAAAGGTAAAAATATCGCCTGTAATGGTAAAAGCTGAAGCAATTTAAATGACAATAAATAGAAGACTTCAAACCAATTCCTACAACTTCCCTGATGTGTAACCAATCTCAGTTTTTCAGGGAATCTCTTGAGCAGAAGAATTCCAAATAACTCCACCCCTTCATGTGGTCTCTGTATAGTAATTCTCTACAGAGTACAGTATGAAAAAGGGTGGGGAAGTAAGCAGTGAATAAATCAGAAAAGCACTACACCAGCAGTGATAAGCCATGTGGATCATATATAGCCTTGACATAATGTTATAAAAATGGCACTTTAGGCCAAGCATGGTGGTTCATGCCTGTAATCCCAGCACTTTGGGAGGCTGAGGCAGGCGGATCACTTGAGGCCAGGAGTTTGAGATCGGCCTGGCCAACATGGCGAAACCCCATCTCTACTAAAAATACAAAAATTAGCCAGGTGTGGCAACAGATACCCGTAATCCCAGCTACTCAGGAGGTGAGGCAGGAGAATCACTTGAACTGGGGAGGCGGAGGTTGCAGACAACCAAGATGGTGCCACTGTGCTCCAGCCTGGGTGACAGAGAAAGACTCTGTCTCAAAAAAACAAACAAAAAAACTACTTTACCTCTGTGGTCTTGCTCCCTCAAACCCCTAACTCCAATCTAATAATGAGAAAAACATCGAACAAATCCTAGTTGAAGGACATTCTACAAAATACCTGACCAATGCTCATCGAAACTGTCAAGGTCATCGAAATCAAGGACTGCCACAGCAAGAGAGCCTAAGGAGTCAGGATGACTAAAAATAACATGGAATTCTGAGTAGAATCCTGGAACCGAGAAAGGAAATTAAGTAAAAACGAAGGAAATCTAAATAACATTCATTTTAGTTAATAATAATCTATAAATATTTGTTAATTATTTGTAACAAATGTAGCATACCAATGTAAGATTTTCATAACAAGGGAAACTGAGTGTGGGGATATATGAAAACTCTTTCTATCTTCCCAATTAAATGGAAACTATTACTCATGGGAATAAGAACAAGAATGAGACCAAATGAAGTTATTTCTTCAAAGTGAGTTCAGAACTCTGGCTTACAATGTGCATTGGTACAATTCTCGCCTCTTTTTGCGTAATGAGCCACATTATCAGACCTAGTGACGCAGCTTGCACAGCCTACAGCTGACCTGAGAGTATACCGACTTGGAAATAGGAAGGACAAATTTTCGTGCCATACCCACTGCTGTCCTCAGTGCGATGGGCACAGAATTGAGCAGGACCCTAAGCGCTGGCCCTGCCCGGGGAGATTTCAGTTTGTAGTGATGGGATCGTGGGTAAAAACTGTGAATAAAATAACACCCACACAGAGAAAGTTATGGGAAACTGCAGCTGACTGGAAGCTGACAGCCTAGATAAACTGAGAAGCTCAAAGCAGCTGGATATTTGAGTTTTGGCAGAGATTGAAGATGGTATTTAGAAGACAGCGTTGGCCCGAACCTTTTCAAGTACTATAAGATGCAAGATAGGGGCACAGTCTGTGGACTGGTTGTCTGGGCGGCAATACCATAGCGGAAGTAAAAGAAGAGCTGAGAAAAAGTTGAACCATAGACCGAGACCATGGATCGGGCCAGGGCGTCAAGGTTGTTTGCTTTAGGAGCAAGTATCTGCTTTGAACTGTAAACATCAGGGAGCGACAGAAGTGACTGTGGGGGAGCTTAGGGGATTCCTGTTGACCTTTTGCCCTCAGTTTTAACTGAACATTTTTGTGTTCCCTGCCATACTGAAGTTGGTTCTGCACCGGAGCTACTGGTACCAGTCCTTGGGAATTGGTTTGGGAATTAATCTTCATGTTTGCTTAGAGTCATTTATTTCCCAAAAACAAAATGCTGATGCAAAATTCCTCTCCTTCAAATTTCCAATGTCAAGAAGTCAGTAGAGCAAAGATTTGTACAATATTGTTTTGGTCTGGACTCCAGGTCCAGACCAAAATCTAGGAAACCCCTTTCTCAGAAAGATGCCCCTAGATACGCACATACACCATTCTGAAAACTAGCCTAAGGTGTTCATGAAACACTTGAGATCCATGGACCTCAAGCTAAGAATTCTCTGCATTTGATATTTCTCTCTATGCCATCTAGCATAATTTTAACTAATAAAAAAATGAATTCCATAAGTAGAAATTGAGCATCATACTACTGAATTAAAATGATCTTTTAATTGTGGATGAACATTTCATTAATCTAGGTCTTGTAAATTAGGTCACAGGTGCACCCATAACAAGCCAAAATACTAGTTAAACCAGTTCTCAAGGGTTCCTGGGGTGTACATCCCTGACAGTGCAGTTTGGGGATACCTGATGCAGACAAGCAGGTCAGACAGTGGGGAGATGGACAGGGGCATAGTTATCACAGGGTAACTGGACCTCTACTGAGATAATTTGTTATAGAGAATTTTACTGGTTTCTGTTTAGTGCTGATTCTATCATGTTCAAACAAGGAAAGTATACCTTCAAAAATGCACTATATACATTTATTCATTAAGGACTAATTCTCAAGCTCTGAGCACCAGAGAGGCAGTCTCTTCCAGGTGCAACTCTCATGACTGTGGCTGATTTTGTACCCCATTCTCCCGAATTATTTCTGACATCGTTATTATCATTATAATAAATGTGCACAATACATTCTTTTATACGCCAAATGGATTGGCAAGGCCTTTTTTTTTTTTTTTTTTAATCAACACGAAGCAGGGGATGGGCGTGTCAGAGCTAACTAGCGGGCTGTGTGGGGCTACGGGGCCAGGGGACTGGGGGATCGGGGTCTGGGGAGTGTGAGGGTGCCGTCCCGGGGCCGCTGCGGCCGAGCGTGGGAGGTGGCGGCGCAACGGAGCAGCGGGAACTTGGTGGTAGAGTTTCGTGACTCCCAGGCACCTGCGATGTCCGTGGACTGTCTTGGGCAGTGAGCAGTGCTTTCTGGCCGCAGACTCCTCTACATCGTCAGTCTAGACGCCCTTCAGAAGGCGTCTCGCCAGAGCAAATGGCGCACTGGAGCTGTGCGTGGAATCCTCGTGACAGCTCCGCACACTGTTTCGCAGCGTCGGGGCAGGACCACTCCACGCTGGCTGAGTCTGTTCTTGTCAGGAAGGGCAGTCTGCAGCAGAAAAGCGTCTGAGCAAAGAAAGAAGAGCAAGTTTGCCAGCTTGAGAAGGAACAGAAAGCCTCCCTTCCCAGCCATTTCCAGAAAAGGATCTTACTTTCACCGTGGACGTCCGAGGCTGCACTGATTTTCAGGGTATTCTGAAAGAGAAAAGGAGAGTCAGTCTCCTGCCTTTCCACTTCTTTCCTTGGTGATAGAAGGGAGCTCTCTTGGTCGGTTTATACCTCAGGCCCTTATTCCCCCTCTCACCCTCATCCCCTGATCGTCTAATCCAGGGTTTTTAAGTCTTGGCACTCAGTAGTACTGGCATGTTAGCCCACCCAGGTCATTCTCTGTGGTGGGGGCCCTCCTTTGCATTGGGAAAGTTAGGAGCATCCCTGGCCCCTGCCTGCTAGAGCTCAGTAGTATCCTCCCTCCTGTTATGACAATCAAAAATGTCTCCAGATACTGTCAGATGTCCTCTGCGGAGCAAAACCACCTCTGACTGGGAACCAATGATTTAGGCTGATGCCTCACTGCTTGTGCGCAGCGGATTAACACTGCATTTGTTCAGGAGAGCTAAGAGAGACAGACTTTTGTGTTTATTTTTTTTTCACAATCAATCATTTTAAAGTGAACAATTCAATATCCTTCACTACATTCACAGTGTTGTGTAAGCACCACCTCTATCTAGTTCCAAAACATTTCTATCCCTCCAGGGTAAAACCCCTTACTCATTAAACAGTTTCCCCCCCTTCCTCCCTCCCTTGCAACTCTTGGCAACCACCCCAGTCTGTGTGCCGTCGCAATGGATTGCTCTATTCTGGATATTTCATATAAATAAAATCATAAGAAAACAAAGAAGCACAGCATTTTCCTGTTCC
Organism: Ateles fusciceps; assembly: GCA_036589455.1. Taxonomy (NCBI): domain Eukaryota; kingdom Metazoa; phylum Chordata; class Mammalia; order Primates; family Atelidae; genus Ateles; species Ateles fusciceps. Next base: position 141,678 of record JAZHEH010002049.1, read on the forward strand.
AAACTCTCTCTAAACTGAATTTAGGGTTACTAGTGGCAACTGCCCAGTTGCTTTTCACTCCTAGTTCTGTGACCTTGGGCAAGGAACTTAATCTGTGTTTTAGTTTCCTCAACTGTAAAACTGGAATAAAAAGAACACTTACGGGTTATTGAGAGAATTCAATGACAACTTTGAACAGTGCCTGACACCTCATAAACATGACTGATTGTGATTGAAGAGTGAGGCTGGTGTATTTATCCTCTGGTTCTGTTGGCTGCAGTTGAATACCCCAGGGACTGTCCTAGCATCTGCCAGGAAGCCTCTCTACATAGCCCTCTCCAAAGAGCTGCAGCTCTGTCGTCCCTCCCATCAAGCTCAAGGGTAGTGCGGATTAGTAGCTCCAGCAATCTGTAAAAGCCTTGTTATTGCCCTATATTTGTAAATAATAATTTAATGTTACCATTTAGTTGTAAATAATAATTTAAATAAATCACCTTCAGACTTTCCAGTGCGAGTAAACATTCCACTTCCTGCTGATGTCCTGATTGATACAGATATGTAAAGTCTTCCCTCTCTGAAAGAAAAGATATATAGCTCTTCTATGTAGCCTAAAACACAAATACGCTTCTCTACCCTCATCTTTTCAATGTATTTGTATCACAGTATTGTGGCTGAATAGCGTTAAGTGTTTTCCTTACTATGCCCATGGAAATACTGTTCACAGCAGGATCACCTGTCTACTATAATTACATTCTCTTGTTTTTCCTGATTTGAATACTGCCTCCTTTGTGTGCTTGCTTGCTTTCCGTGTATCTAATACTACTTTGTCCCCTAACTGTCTTCCAGTGCTGCAAAATACTTCTGAATTCGGTAGAACATTTTTAGTTCCTTTTCTTTAAACTTGTCCAGTCTGGGCTGGCTAATGTCTAGGTCTGCTTTGTAGCTATCCTGCTGATGCTTCTCCGTCTGCCGAAGAGCCCCTTTTCCACTCACCTGTGTTGAATCCTTTTTTTGGTAAGTCACAAATCTCTTGGTTTACTCCCTATTTTTGGTGGAGAAGATTCTCCAATAGCTTTCTGAGAAAAGAGCAATTTTTCGAGATTTTGCATTGGGCAATCTCAAGCCTGTTGTGCTCAGATACATTCCTTTATTATTGTTGGCTTCCCACCTCCCAGATAGTTAGGTTTCAGCTTGATCCACTCCAGTTCAATTACTATTTACCCAACTCTCTTCTGTCTCCCAAAATTTTGTTGATAACTGTGGTATCCACCTAAATTCATGTCTCCTCTTCCATAGTACAGTGTTATATGTGGGAATGGGCTACCCAGGCAAAGTCTTTACTTACCAAGACTCCTTATACCTCAGTGAGGCCATATGATTAGTTACAATAAATAAATTATGAATGCAAGTAGCGTGTTTTTCTCCAGGCCTTTAAGAAGTGTGCACTTTCCCAAGCTTTAGGGGATAATAGATCCATAAGATGGAAGGGGCCTGGAACCTTGAATCAACACAAGGACAAAAAACAGTTTCCTCTTTCTTTGCTGACACAAAAATCTGCAATGGACTGTTAACACGGGTAAGACATAAATCTGCACTGCATCAAACTACTTAATCTGGGAAGCAAACAATGTTTTTTACTCTCTGTTATTTGCTCTCATGCTCTCTTCATCATTGAAGGTTCACACATTTTTGAATTGCTTTTATTGTCAACTTATGGGCATCTTAAGAAAGCAAAAATAAAGTCCTGGGTTTCACTACCATTTTAAACAGGAGTCCCCCTTGAACAATGTGACCACTTGAGCCAAATGTTCGACCACAGAGTAACATAAAAGTGCTTGTATCTAGGGACTACTTTTTCCTTGTTCCAGCAATAAAACACTATTTCTGCCCCTTGGATTTTTTGTTTATTTGTTTGTTTTTGAAGCGGAGTTTTGCTCTTGTTGCCCAGGCTAGAGTGTAACAGCACGATCTCGGCTCACTGGAACCTCTGCCTCCTGGATTCAAGCGATTCTCCTGCCTCAGCCTCTCGAGTAGCTGGGATTACAGGCATGTGCCATCACGTTTGGCTAATTTCATATTTTTAGTAGAGACGGGGTGTCTCCATGTTGGTCAGGCTGGTCTTGAACTGCCAACCTCAGGTAATCAGCCCTCCTCAACCTCCCAAAGTGCTGGGATTACAGGCATGAGCCACTGCGCCTGGCCTGCCCCTTTATTTTTAAACCTAAATAATAATGTTTGCTTCATATCGTAGAAAAACAAAGACAAATACCCCCTATGATCCTACAACCCAGAACAACTAGTAATGCACTGGTGTATTCTCCCACACCTCCCACATATGTATAATGCAAACATTTTACATGAGGTTATACAATATATCCATTTTAAAACTTCTGCTCTTTTCATTTAAGATTATATCACATGCTTCTTGCCTAAGCTATCACAATCTTTTCGAAAATATTGTTTATTTGTTTATTTTTGCTATCCACCATTTAGAGTTGCAAAATATTGTTTTTATTGGCTTTGTAGTATTTTTCCAGGTAGACATAACCTATGTTACATAATCATCTCCCCTCCCATTGTTGGAAATGTCTGTTCTTTTAATTATTTCATTACTATAATTAAAAACACCACAATGATTTCTTTTAGCTTGGATTATTCCCCTAAGTGAGTTTTTTCAGGATGAAGTGAGGCACCACCTAATGGGAGCTTCCTGGTGGAATGGGGAAGTGCTAGGGAGGCAACAGCAAGGATCTGGTTCCAGGAACACAGGTGAGGGAGCTGATGAGTTTCCTAAGACTGCCCTAACAGATTACTATAAGTTGGGTGATGTAAAAAGACAGATGCATTCTCTCACAGCTCTAGAAGCCAGAAATCTAAAGTCAAGATGTTGGCTGGGTTGGTTGTTTCTGGAGGCTCTGAAGGACAATCTGAGGCCTCTTTCCTAGCTCCTGGTGGTTGAAGAAAATCTTTGGTTTGTAACCGCGTCACTCCAGCCTCTGCCTCCCTCTCAACATGGCTTTTGTCCTGGTGACTGTGTGTCTGTGTCTCTAATTTTTCTACTTCGTATCAGGACAGCAGGCACTGGATGACTGGATTTAGAGCCTATCTGAATCCAGCATGACCTCCTCTTAACTTGATTAAATCAGCAAAGACTGTTTTCAAATAGGTCACACTCACAGGTACCACAGGGTAGGATTTCAACATATCTTTCTGAGCAGCACAATGCATTTCACTTCAGAAGCAACTGTCCTTCTGTCTGCTCTAAACAAAATGAATGTGGGAGAACTGTATCTGCAAGAGTGTGTGAGGGTCTCAGATGTAAAAGGAATTCTCCCTTCTGTATCTGAAAGTCTGTCTGAATCTACTTGGTGGTACTTTGGCCAAGCACTTCAATTGCCAGAACTCAAAAGCTGTAATTCCTGAGATTCCCCATTAAAGAATAAACAACAATAAAAGCCAAGCCTGGTTCTGTAGTGTTTCCCTGAACCAACAGTCTTCAAGCCTAGGAGAAAAACAAGGCATGAATACAGCTAGAGTCAGTGTGGCATTCACAAGCTCTTTTGTGTTAGGAGTGACAGAAAATGTTCTCAAACTGGAAAATTTTGGAAAACATGCTATCTAAGCTTCTCCATATTCCCCTGGCTTCTGGGACTGCCTGCTTCCTTCCCGGGGGAAGTGGAAAGGAGTTCATTTTTCCTGAGAGGATGAAGACCTTCCCACCGACTTTTTCTTAGAGGGCTCACGAGGGCTAGGTCTTCCCTGCCCCTTATCATCCTGCACGCCTGCTCAAATTGGGTTTCAACGAGTTCTTTAAGACAGAGAAAGGACAAAGCAGTTCAAAGCTGTTGAAGATCTTTCTGGTGTAGCATTCAATACTGAAAGCAAAAGTAAATGACTCCAAGGTCATAATTCCTTCAAATTTCCTCTAGCAGGTTTCCTGTGCCATTGCCGTTTGAGGATCTGAAGCTACTACGATCAGACCCTCAGCTCCAAACTCCCTTTCTGCTGGTTTCTCGCTGATACCTGTGCACAGAGCTTCAATGGTGACTAGCAAGTGGCGTTCCAGAGGCAGAGAAAATCCAAATCTCTTGTCTTGGAATGCTCCTTTGAACTCCACTTTTCTCAACTGAATTCCGGTTCACTATGGATGACTTATTTCATCTAAAAGCTGGAAGGTCTTAATGCACCTAGAAAATTCTTTGTTACTACAGTCAGTAACCACGCATCAAAACATCTTTTACTGTAGTATCTGCTTACTGTTCTACCTGACAATGGCACACTGCTCACGTCTTCAAAAGCTTTAACCAAGAACAGTCTATAGGTGTGTAGTCGTGGCAGAGTGGTTAAGGCAATAGACTTGAAATCTATTGGGGTTCACCCACACAGGTTCAAATCCTGCCTGCTATGGTTTTAGCCTGACTTTTCCCAGATAGTTCACTTCTCATTGCACCCCGAGGCAGCTGAGTCTCCTGGATTATAGTCGTGTCATCTCCTTTGGTAACCATGCATTGTGCTCTGCATTCTAGTTGTCATCATTGCTATAGCGTACCCCTGTCTCTGAGTCCATTATCCTTCTCCAACATTGAAGACAACCGTGTCTCCAAAGTTAACAACATTCATAAGAGAGAATCTACTGTGGTGTGAACACCACCTAACGTTAATCCTGATTTGAGGAAGGCAATTCTCTTTCCTCACCTACAAGCTCTGAGAATGGAAGTCAGACTCCATCAAGTTTTCTCTGTAGATAAGTCTAAGTTGCTGGTCTGGGGTGTGAGGGTTTTGCCTCATGTGTATTAAGTGTTTTGTTAGCCCAGGTTTGGGGACTGTCATTCAACAACAATAAGGCATTACCTCTTTTGGAGCGATAATAACATACAAATGGTTGGTTTATAGACAGTATCACATTCATTATGTCTTCTCCACCTGAAAATTCGAGAGACCAAGAAAGGGAAAGATTTGTTAAACCACAGGAAGTGGATGTTAAAGCTAACCTCTGGCTGCCATGCCTTATTATTTTTATTCTATTGATTGTGTTAAATGCCTTTAGCTTAGAAAATTCCAGATGAAGTTCTCTGGCTCCAATCGGTTCTTCCTAACTTCTCCAGCACATTCAAAGATCGAGAACGCTAATCTGGGCTTTACAGTAGATTCAGGAAACGAAGTGTAACTTCACAGACTCAGTACTTTGGTTCTCATACAAAAGAAAGTTGGGAAGAAAAGGTCTAGGGAGGATCAGAAAAGATGGAAAAACAAGAAAAACGGAAGAGAGGAGAAAGGCTTGGAGGTGGAAGGAATGGAACAAAAGACAAGCTACCCAGGCACCAAATATAGAAACGTTCTCGCCCCTCTTGGCCACTTTTATTCTGAGTTTCCTCTGTCTTAACAACTCCTAAATGCGCTTGCTCTTGTTCTGACAGGCAGCTTTCCACTATCCGCACTCTTTGAAATCAGCCCCTGATGTCAAGGCACTTCTTAAAGCCCAGCGTCTCTACACAGGCATTTGGATTGTTTCATTTTACTATGATAACTACTGCTGCAATGAATATTCTTGTACATGCATTTCAGCGAATATAAATAAATATTTTTGTTGGAGAGATATACTTACGGGTGGAATTGCAGAGTTACAGTACTTGTGTACACATTCAAGCTTTAGTATGTAATGCTAAGTCATTCTCTGAAATGATTGAATCAGTTTACACTCCCTGAACAAGCATCACACTGTCCTGATTGCTATGGCTTTTTAAGTTTTTTCTCCCTTTCAGGAAGCTCAGTTTTTATTTTAAATCTGACATATTTTGACTAACACATTGCCTGAAGCTTCAGATATTGTTGAAAGCAGAAGTCTGTGGCCACTTAGCATCTTCCCCATACATGTGACCGACATCTTGTGGATTCTACAGTTTGGAGTTACGCAGGTCAGCCAGTGCAGCTGGAGCACACACAAGCCCCCAGCTGGGCCGTGTCAGTATCTTCATTCCAGGATTTGATGTCTAGAAGGATGGAGGACTTGGACGTCTACATGATCTTTTTGACCATGCAAATAAGAGGCAGGTGCTAGACAATGGTATTCTCGTTAACTTTTAATGAGTATTGTAAATTTTGTGTCATTGAATCTATCCTCTGGGCTTTAAAGTAACTGTGGCTTTGAGGTTTCAGAATTGACTGGTTTTTTTAAATCAGAACTGCTGGTCTCACAAGTGAGGAAAGTCAAGAGGGTCCATAGCAGTTAAGGAGGACTAGCAGGTGGGTCCCACCGCAGCTGTGCCTCCAGAGCCAGGTAGGGGCGGAAAATGCAAAACCAGCCTCTCTCCCCTTCGGGGGAATCCAACCCCAGTCTCCCGGGTGATAGGTGGCGATACTCACCACTAAACTAGCAAGGAAGAACTGAGCTGTAATGGCTTTGATTACCTCTAATAAACCGAAGTACTCTTGTCCACGTTTTTAAAGTCTGTTTTGTATTCTGCTAAATTGATTATACTTGGAGAATTTACACCTTAACCTGCCACCTGAGCAGGAAGCACCGGGTCTGTCAGGAGAGCCTGCTCTTTGATTGTGATGGTGTCGATATCTGACAGTATTTCTGGTCACTTGCAAGTAGCGAGACCGGGCTACCAAAACAGTTGCACCACTGATTCCACAGAAACTGATAACTGACCAAGACTTGGACCCTCTGACTAGGACTAAATTTCCATGAAGAGGAAAGCACTAAGAAGACTTGTAACAAGTACAGGATTCAAGAGGGTTTGGAGAGCAGGGAAATGCGAGGCGTCACAGAGAACCATGCGGAGGTTCTGCTAAAGGGAAAATGATTAGGTATCAATAATCTTAATGAAAGCAGTAGGGGTATTCAGTAACTTCTAACTTCCACTGTTGGGAGGTTTCAGGATCGGGAAAGTACCAAACAAGCTCAGGTCGCAAGGAGTAAGGGGACTTAAATTACTTTCTTCCAAACTTTTCCTATTATCTAAAACCTGGAATCCGTAGTCGGCAGGATTCGAACCTGCGCGGGGGAGACCCCAATGGATTTCTAGTCCATCGCCTTAACCACTCGGCCACGACTACACGGCCTTGTTACCCTTTTTGTCACGTTATAGACATGAAGGAATGCAAATCAGCATAAATACTGTCTAGGTACAAGAAAGTTGGTTTTGTGATTGGAACGCAAACTTTCAGGTACAACGAGAGTTTGGTTAAAAAAAAAAAAAGTCAATCTCCTGTGCCACCTGGATGAGAGCACTGCATGAGAGCCCTCCTGCGTGAGCATGACCATCATCAGCGTTCCAAGCGAACAATACAAACTTCACGGAAGTAAAGGGTGAGCGAGCTCCCTCGGCGCCCGGAAGTGGGCTGTGGTCTGAGCTCTGGTAGTGGGGTCTGCAACTGGAACTAAACTTTGCTAATTATGAAGTGGAGTGAGACCCTAACTTATGGCCCCCACTCATCCAATGCCTTTGAACAGCCCATCTTCCAATAGTTCTGGACACTCGTAGGTAGTTGAAGACTTAGTGGAAGACTTTTTAACTTTTATGAAATCAGCACTTTGATCTAAGTGGAAGCAGGGCAAAAACAGCTGGTGATTTACATGATTTACATGGTTACAATGTAAGGGAATGGTGTGATATACTCCTATCACAGGGTACCATGCAGCTGTTAAAGAATTAGATTCTTATCGTTTTACTTGGAAAATGTGGGTAAACTTTAATACACAAAATAGCAAACATAAATAGTTCTATGTATAACGAATGAAGCCCAAATTAGTCCATTAAAAATATCCAAATGGACAATCTAACAAAAGAGCAAACTGGAACGTAAGTGAGAGATTAAAATATACATTTTGATTACTTTTGTATTCTTTACATTTGTCATAAAAACAATCTCTGCATTATTTATGTAATTGGAAAATTTAAAATGGAAAAACAGGCTAAAATAATGCCATTGCATACTTAATGCATTTAAAGACTGATTGTATACGAACAAAAAGTTAATACTAATTTATCTGAGGTGCTGGAATCATAGCTCCTCATCGTTTTCTTCTTTCAGCTCTTCTCTCTTTCAAATTTTCAGGCAAAGTATATGTATTTATTTGTATTAGTATTTAAAGTGTTCCCACACGTCCTTAAGACTACAAGATGATTGTAATAACTTGTTATCTGTCTGAAGAAATAAGGAGTGGTGTGACATGGATACTGAACCAGTGAAAATAATGTTCCTATCACTTCTCGTCCCTTTGGCTAAGATGAAGTGAAAATAATGCTACTAACTATTCTAAATTTCACATTTTAGAAAATGCCTTCATGACCTCATTTAACTCTCAGAACAGTTCCATGAGGTGCTGCCACCCACTTTTACAATAAGAAAAATGTTCAGGTAAGAGAAGTTTTTACATTCACAGGGCTACTGAGTATTGATATCAAGGCATCTAACTCTGTATCCTGTTACTCTTTCCTTATAGAGATGGAAAATGACACGTTTAAGAAGAGAAAGGCACAGTCCCATCAGACTTCAAGGGATAAATCCTTTTTAAAGGATTTAATAGCATAGCATCCTTTTTAAAAATTGCTGATTCAATTTGCTGGCATTTGTTAAGAACTTTTTACACCTATTTTCATGAGGAACATTGGTTTTTTTTTTTTTTTTTTTCATCTCAAACTGTGCTCTGGTGTTTTTTTGCTTTGCTTTTGCCGAGGCAGGGCTATTTTATTTTTTATTTTTTACAGTAGCTTATTTTATTGAGGTAAAATATATATGTATAATTTACCATCTTTACCATTTTTAAGTGTACAGTTCAGTGGAAAAAATACATTTGTTTCCCTTCATCTTCCCCCCCCCCCCCCAAGTTTTGATATGAACTATTATTCATTTCATAAAATGACTAGGAAAGTGTTCTCTACTTTTTTTCTGGAAAAGTTTATGTAGACGTGATATTATTTCCTCTTTAAAGGTTTGATAGAATCTACCAATGAAGCCATCTAGTCTTGGAAATGTAGAGATGGGGTTTCGCCATGTTGGCCAGGCTGGTCTCGAACTGGCCTCAAGCTATCCACCAACCTCGATCTCCCAAAGTGCTGAGATTATAGGCATGAGCCACCGTGCCCAGCCCTACTTTTCCAAGTGAGACATTTTTGTGAACACAAAGATGAGAGATACCTTGTGAATATAAATATTTGTTTTCTCCACAGGCGCAATTACATGAAGAAAATCCGAGGCAGGGGGTTTGAAGACAGAACAAGAGGCAGCAACACCAAGACCTGCATTTTGCTTACAGAAAATATTGCTTCATCCCGTAGTCGGCAGGATTCGAACCTGCGCGGGGGAGACCCCAATGGATTTCTAGTCCATCGCCTTAACCACTCGGCCACGACTACAGCTGCAAAGTTTCTGACCTTGATATATTGGTGGAATCACGTGTTATGTGATGTGTGCAAACTTCTGTCTTCGGTGAGTTTGCTGGAAACGCTCAAGTGAAATGAGAATTCGAGGAAAAGAAGTCAGGATATTCTTAGTAACTGAGAGCACTGCAATTAGAGAGAGACCTCATCGCATAAGCATTAACATTTCTAGGAAATATCCAGGCAGTTGAACAACACCCTGAAAGCACCTGCCTGCTCCGGGCCGGCCAGGTTTCTGTACTAGCCGCAGCTGGCACCAAACTTAGCCGGTTCCCACGGGGAGTCTTGGCCAACTCTCCTCTAATCCAGGATGTTCGGACTTCTCGGAGCCCTAAGCTCCTCGGTGAATGACGGTGTTTGTAGGGGATTCCAGGCACGGAATCGCTTCCCCTGATTTGTGTCGTAGGCGAAAGGAGCGAAAAATTATGTGGAAAAGTCTCCTCTGTGTCCCTTCGTTGTGACATTGTTAAGTCTTTTAGGTCAGAATTTGGTTTGACTTTTGGCTGGCGCGGGGGCTTCCCACGTTGCTCGAAATTTAATTAAGTCAACAGGTTTTCTTTTTCTCCTTCTTACATTTTGACCTTAGTATCTCAATAACAGTGTTTTCCTAAGACCTGAGAGTGGATCTGTCTACCCTGCTTAGAGAGTTTTAATCTACTTTTCTAAAGAAGAAACAGAAGTAGAGGAAGAGGAGAAAAGGGAGAGTGGGCAGAGGAAGAGACGAGAATGATAACAGAGGGGTCTATTGTGACATCTAAGCTAATGAGAGGAGGGGCAAACAGTGAAGGCAGGGTGAGGGGGGAGCAGAAGAAATATTGCTTTTCTGTGGAAATAGTAATAAAATAATCTCTAGGGAAGTCCCACGGTTTAACGAAAGGGAGTCTGTTCTGAGGGGGAGTATTAAGCTGAGTTTGGAGTAAGAGAACCAGATTCCATATTTAACTGAGCAGTGTGTTATTTATACTTTCTTGTTAAAATGAGTATCAGTCACATAAACCTCCTTTAAAAATCATGTCAAGTTATGAAATGACTAAATACAAATTTAAAGGAAAATGTAAGTTGTGACAGAAGTGAGTGTTTCCATAGTCATATCATATCCCTTTTAATTTGGTCTACACATTTTAACAAGCATATAACATTTTAATCAAATTCCTTCAGAACTCTAGTTTGAAGGGAGTTAAATCCTGAAGAAATAACAGACTTTTCACGCTTAAAAAAATCAGCAAAAGGCCGGGCGTGGTGGCTCACGCCTGTAATCTCAGCACTTTGGGAGGCCGAGGCAGGCGGATCACCTGAGGTCAGGAGTTCAAGACCAGCCTGGCCAACATGGTGAAACCCTGTCTTTAAAAAAAAAAAAAAAAAAAGCAAAAAAGGAAATTTTCTGTGATTAATATTAATATGTACTGAATTTATTGAATCAATTCTTGTTTTACTTAGAATAAAATGAACAGAGATTTGTGATGGCTCCAATCTTTTTTTTTTTTAAATTTTCTCCTCATTCATACATGTGGACCAAAGCATGGCAGAATAGATTCAGTTAAAACAAATGAATCAGAGTTCACTTGTAGGAAACAAAACTATTCTAGACATTTTAGTCCCAGACTAAAAACAGTCCAAAGTCCATCATCAATAGAAAACATAAATAGCTGTTTTTCATACAAAGGAATAGTACAGCAATAAGGATATAGAATTTTCAATTACACACAAACTGGAGGAATCTCACAAACATAATATTGAAGTGATGGTATACACAAAGGCATACAAGCTTTTGTTTATATATACTTTAGCTCAGAACAAGCTCAACAAATCTGTGGTGTTAGAAATCAGGAAGGTGATTTTCACACTCAGGCCATGAAGAGGCTTGACAGAGATCCTGGGAATGGTTGTATTTCTCAGTCTGAGTTCTGTGTTCATAGGTGTGTTCACTTTGTGAAAATTTATTGAGCTGTATAACTATTATTTATATACGTTTCTAAATCAATATTGTGTTATATTATATGTCAATTAAAAGTTTACTTAGGCAAGCTGTGGTGGCTCATGTATGTAATCCCAACACTTTGGGAGGCCAAGGTGGGAAGATCACTTGCGGCCAGGAGTCCCAGACCAACCTGGGCAAGAGCCTGGGCAACAGAGCAAGACTCCCGTCCCTACAAAAAATTAAATAAATAAAATTTATTTATTTATTTGTTTTATTTTATTTGAGATGGGGTCTTGCTCTGTTGCCCAGGCTGGAGTGTACTAGTGTGATCTCTGCCTCCTGGGTTCAAAGGATTCTTCTGCCTCAGCCCCATGAATAACTGGGATTACAGGCATGCACCACCATGCCCAGTTGATTTTTGTATTTTTAGTAGAGGCGAGGTTTCGCCATGTTGGCCAGGCTGGTCTCAGATTCCTGACTTCAAGTGATCCACCTACCTAATTAAGCCTCCCAAAGTGCTTGGATTATAGGCATGAGCCTGGCTAAATAATATTTTTTTTAAAAGTACCTTAGAATCAAAACCTCTCAAGCTATTTTAAATAAAAGTGGATTAATAAAGAATATAGAGGCTTACAAAATTTTTAGAAGAGAGGGATGAAGAAAGGTATCAGCTCTAATTCGATTCTGCAGGAATTGTTGCCAAAATAACTTCAAGGAAATAGTCCCATTGAAGGTGGTGTTGTTCCCACAATCAAGAAAGTAGGCAATCAAGACGCTTCCACTAGAATTATTAATTTCAGGCAACTGTAGGCTGGCAGTCAGGAGGTTCTGCAATACTGATGTTCCCTATAGGGCAGTAGTTCTCAAAATCTGGCATGACATCTAATTTATCATGATAGAAAGCAAGTCTGTCAGTGATTTGTGCCCAGGTCTTAATTTATAAAGATGACGGAGTGAAGACATAGAGAGGTCAATGCCATTGAAAGGAAATCATAATGTTATTCACAGTTTTCCTAGAAACAAGAGGCACAGCACACCATGCAGGGCCACAGTGGGAAGTGCCAGTGTCACCCAGGAGGCAGAAAGGATCGGAAAGAAGGCATAAATTGCAGTCTTTAATGGGGTTTCCATGGGAAAGGCAGGGCAGATCAGGGTGAACAGTTTAGAAATGGCTAGTTTGAATAATTCTGGCAGGCTTTGGGTATAGAAGCTGTCCCTGGTTGTCTGAATATTTGGCCCTTGGTTGATTTAGCACAGGGGGAAATATTGGCTTAGTGTGTGAGAGTTAGATTAAAAAGGTCATTCAAAGTATGGGCTCTGGATAGCAGGAGATGTAAATAACTCTGGCTATAGTTTGGCCCCTCTGATCAATGGATGCCAGACAGACAACTACAGACTCCAAGAAAACATAGAGCAGTCAAAAGCAATTTACATTTCTAAACAAGTTGCCAAATTCTTTTGCTGCTGGCGTGGGAACCATACTTTCAGGATCACATATTGCAGGGCACAGCATGCCTCCCAGATGTCAATGAACAAACTGCTGCTCCTTACATTGCATTCCTCTGCAGAAAATCCCAATGAGTCCATGACAATGCTTGTGAGCACAAAACAAAAGAAACAGAAGGCTCCTTATTTCCATATTTGAAAATCCTGAGGGGAAAGCGTAAATAACACCCAGAACCCTAACTGCAAGAGTTGGAGAAATGTTGTTCCTTCTAGCTCTAGTCTAGGAAGGCTCACTTGAAGGAGATGGAAATGAATGGTTACTGCCAATCTGCTATATATACCCTGTACAGATATTGAAGCTGAAATGTTGTGCCAAAACAGAGGGCCTTCCCCGGAGGATTAAAAAATAATAAGTTAGTATTGCACTGAGGGGGAGCTTTCGCTGTCCATGAAACAGGACCCCGGTGTTAAGAGACCAGTGTATTAGTTCATTTTCATGTAGCTGGTAAAGACATATCTGAGACTGGGTAATTTATAAAGAAAAAGAGATTTAATGAACTCACAGTTCCACGTGGCTAGAGAGGTCTCACAATCATGGTGGAAGGTGAAAGCCATGTCGTACATGGCAGCAGACAAGAGAGAATGAAAAACCAAGCAAAAGGGTTTCCCCTTATACAACCATCAGATCTTGCGAGACGTATTCACTACCACGAGGACAGTATGGTGGAAACCACCCCCATGATTCAGTTTTCTCCCAAGGGGCCCCTCCCACAATACGTGGGAATTATGGGAGCTGCAATTCAAGATGAGATTTGGGTGGGGACACAGCCAAACTGTTACTAGTAGAGGGTCTTGACTGCAAGTTGTCCAGGTTCTTGGCGTTTTGTTTTGAACAAAGAATTGGACAAAATGCACAGCAAAGCAAGTTAAGAATGAAGCAACAAAATAACAAAAACAGGGATTTATTGAAAATGAAAGTACACTCCACAGTGTGGGAGCAGCCCCAGTGGCGGCTCAACGGCCCAGATACAGAATCTTCTTGGGTCCAAATACCTGCTAGAAGTTTCCCATCAGCCACTTGGTGCTCACCTCATGTTAATGAAGTGAAGGCCTGCAATCGGTCTGATTGGTTGCAGAAAGCAACCAAGTGGAGTTACAAAGGTCACACTCCTGTGCAAACATCTGATTGGCTGCAAACAGCAACCAACCAGAGGCTAAGGTGAAGTTACAAAGTTGCACTTCTATGTAAACAAAAACTGGCCTGCAATCAGTCTGACTGGTTTGCAGGGGGTTTGTAAAGGGAGTTAATCCTGGTCCTTTTGTTGCTTAGGCATGGAGGGTTAGGGTTTTCCTTTCAGTTTTGTTCTAGGAGGTCTGTGTGAAATGGCCTAGGTTCCCTGCCTCCACACTCTGTTCTCCTGACACAAAGCTATATCAACCAGCTTATCAGTCATTTCCCCAGGAGACTCTACCCAGACTCCACCATTTGTTTTATGGCCTGTAGTCTTTTTTTTCTTAATTGATTTTAAGGAATTCTTAATATAGTCTAGATGTATTAGTCAGGGTTCTCTTAGAGGGACAGCACTAATAGGATATATATAAATATAAAGGATGGTTTATTAAGTATTAACTTACACGATCACAAAGTCCCACAATAGGCTGTCCACAAGCTGAGGAGCAAGGAGAGCCAGTCCCAAAACTGGAAGACCTGGAGTCTGGTGTTAGAGGGTAGGAAGCATCCAGCATGGGAGAAAGATGTGAGCTGACAGGCTAGTCCCATCTAGTCCCTTCAAGTTTTTCTGCCTGCTTTATATTCGCTGGTGGGTGATTAGATGGTGCCCACCCAATTAAGGGTGGGTCTGCCTTCCCCAGCCCACTGACTCAAATGTTAATCTCCTTTCCAACACCCTTACAGACACACCGAGGATCAATATTGCATCCTTCAATCCAATCAAGTTGATGCTCAGTATTAACTATCACAGTAGACGTGAGTCCATCATCATAAATATGTATCACAAATATCTTCTTCTATTTTGTGCTTTGCATTTTTACTTCGTTGACGGTGTCTTTGGATGACTGAAGTTCTGAAGTCTAAAATAAAATATAAAATATTTATAGTTATTGCTTTTTGTGCTTTTTAAACAGGAAGTATTTGCCAACCCAAAGTTCGTGAAGATCGTTTATTGTTTTCCTTTATAACGTTTATTGTTTAAACTTGAACATTTGAATCTCTAATCCATCTTGAATTTGTTTAGGGAATAGTTTAAGGAAAAATATCAGTGCTCACATTGTCTTCCTTTGTACATCCGGTTGACTCAGCACCACCTTTGGAAAAATCTCTTTCCCTTACTGAACTGCATCGCATGTGGTTTCACATAGGAGATCCATTTTGTTTCACTGGTCTCTTTATCTTTATGTCAGTAACACTTTCTTAACCCGTGTATCTTCAGAATAAAATACATCTTGTTATGTGGTATCCTTCAGATTTCCTCTTCCTCTGCAAGACTTCCTTTCCACTTGGACATGCATTTTAGAAACAACTTGTCAATTCTACCAAAAGTTCTGTGTCATTATTTTATTTCAATTACATTGAATCTGAGCCTTTCAATCAATGAATATGTTATATCCCTTCATTTATTTTGATATTTTAAAAAATCTGTGCACAGTGATTTGTAGCTATTAATGTACCACTCTTACATATTTTATTACATTTATTATTGTATTTATTATTAGATTATTGATAGTTTTCTTGATATTGTAAATGACATTTTAAAAATTCATTGTCTGTTTTTTCAAAATATATATAAATATAACATATATTTGAATAGTGGTTTGTGTACCCAGCAAACTTATTTTCACTTAATGATTTCAATAATTTGTAGATTTTAGAGATTTTTTCAAGTACATAATTACATTATCTGCAAATGGTGGCCGTCCTATAGCGTCATTTTCAATCTTAATATCTGTTAATACTTTGTCTTATTTAATGGCCTAAGATCCCCAATACAATGCTAAATAGCAGTGGTGATAGTGGTCATGCTTGTCTTGATCCCAATATCTGTGAAAAGTGTTAAATATTTACTATAAATAGGATATTAAATGTAGGATTTGGGGCCGGGTGCGGTGACTCACACCTGTAATCTCAGCACTTTGGGAGGCTGAGGTGGGCGGATCATGAGGTCAGGAGATGAAAACCATCCTGGCCAGCATGGTGAAACCCCGTCTCTACTAAAAATACAAAAATTAGCTGGCCTTGGTGGCATGCATCTGTAATCCCAGCTACTTGGGAGGCTGAGGCAGGAGAATCCCTTGAACCAGGGAGGCAGAGGTTGCAGTGAGCCAAGGTTGCATCACTACACTCCAGCCTGGTGACAGAGCAAGACTCCTGTCTCAAAAAAAAAAAAAAAAAAATAATTGGATTTTGTATATGTGTATTATGGGATTAAGAAATTTCCTTTTTACACTTAGATTGTTTTTTTCTTTATTTAACCAATGTAGTGTTGAATTTTATCAAATACTTTTACTGCATCTACTGATAGGATCATTTGGTTTTTTCTTTTATAGTAGTAAATTTAAAGTGATTGTTTTTTAGTTAAAGAAATTTCATGTCACTGAAACACACATTACAGCTTAACATTTGACTGTTCTTTCTGCGTATTACTGGGTCTGATGCCTCTTACTATGTTTAGTGGTTTTACATCTAGAATGTTTAACACAAAGATTGACTTGTAATTTCTTCTTTAGTAATTCCTTGTCAGGTTTTAGTATGAAGATTATGCTGGCCTTAAATGAATTGTGAAGAGTTTTCATTTTTTCTGTTTTCCGAAAGAGTGTGTATATTATATTAGCTCTTCCTTAACACTTTAGGATTTCAGCTATGAAGCCATTTTTGCATACTGTTTGCCTGCTTTGTCCGAAGGTGTTATGGGCTGAACTGTGTCCCCTCAAAATTTACATGTTGAAGTCCTAACCCCCAGTACCTCAGAATGTGACTGTATGTGGAAATGAAACCTTTAAAGAAGTGACTGAGTTTAAATGAGGCCATTAAGGTGGGCCCTAACCTATTCTGCTGGTGAAAAATAAAGATGATTTAAGTGTAACACAAGTTGAGACAATATCTTGTTCACAGATGTACAAGACATTCTAAAGGGTTTCCTCTCTCTTTTTTTTTCTTTGAAACAGTGTTTTGCTCTGTCACCCAGTGGCGCAATCTTGGCCCACTGCAACCTCCACCCCCCGGGTTCAAGCAATCTTGTGCTTCAGCATCACGAGTAGCTGCGATTACAGACACATGCCACTATGCCCAGCTAATTTTTGTATTTTTAATAGTAATTTTTGTTGCAATTTGTTTTTTTTAGTAGTAATTTTTATATTTAGTATTTTGTACTTTCATCTTAGTAGACATAGAATAAGTATTTGATTAAATTCAATAATTCATGGTTAAAAACTCTCAAAATGAGAATAAAGGGGAATTTCTTTAGTCTAATAAAGCTTAACTACAAAACACCTACAATGAACTTAAGGTTTGGAACATGGCAAGAATGCCCACGATTATCACTTCTATGTTTTAGTAGAGACGGGGGTTTCACTACGTTGACCAGGCTGGTCTCAAACTCCTGACCTCAGGTGATCCACCCACCTCGGCCTCCTGGAGTGCTGAGATTACAGGCATGAGCCACTGCACCCAGCTATATTGTGTTTTTCAAGGAATGTATCTATTTCATCAAATGTTTCACATATATTGACATAAAGACATTTATAATACCACTTTCTTGTTTTTAAAATATCTTTAGGATTATATATAAATATATTATTATATATTTAATCTGTTTCATTTCTTTTTTTTTTTTTTGGAAGAAAATCACTTTATTCTAATTAACTTACAAAGAATGAAATCATAACAGCTAGTTTAAGGAGGCCACACAAACATTTGACCACCTCCAAATTCTACAGAGTAGGAACACTCCCTTCCATTTCAATTCTGCAGCAAGGAACCTAGGAATGAGAGGAGAGATTTAACTGATGGCTACACTTTATACCTTAACTATTAATTGAATTTTTATATTAAGTTAACTTGGTTATGAGAGCTGGTTTTCCTTTTCTCCAGGCTGAACTTCTTGATTAGGCCAATCCGTTTGCAAGTCGGCACTGTTTCAGCACCTCACTGAAACCCTCACAGAGCTTGATGTCACCCTGGTTCTGGGCACACTCCAAGAACTGTTTGATCTCATAGAAGCAAGGCTGTTGCTGTTGTGCCGGCTGGGTTCCCTGAGGCTCCTGGTAAGTGATGTCAGGCCTCGCAGGCTCAGGATCACTTCCTCCACTGAAGCCCCCAGTAATGGCGTGGCCCAGTGTGTGCCCCACAGCAGAGCCCACAGCCACGCCAGCTGCAGTGGTTGCCATCTGGGACAGCAGACCTGGCTGCTGGGGCGCAGCAGCAGGAGAGCCAACTGCAGAGGGGGGGTGCCGCTGCTGGTGGCTGAGCGGCTGGTGCTGGCCTGGGCGCAGCTCTCATCTGAGGGGCCCGGCTGGCCGGAGGGGCCATGCGGGAGGTGCGGCTTCGGCTTCCACGCGGCATCCTAGCTACAGGGGGCTCGGCCTTTACACGTGCAACAACCAGCCTAATCTGTTTCATTTCTAATGCTAGTATTCATGCGTTATCCTACCCTCTTTTTAAAATCAGTCTTATTCAGGGTACATTCATTTTATCAATCTTTTTTAAAAACCAAACTTTTACTTTGTTGATTTTCTGTGATGTATGTTTGCTTTCCATTTTATTGATTTCTGCACTTATTTTTAATAGCTCCTTGTACTTTTTGCATTTAAATAGCTGGCTTTTTGTAGTCTCTTGAGTTAGATCATTGATTTTCAATCTTTCTATTGTTCTAATTCGTGTAATTAAAGGTAATATTTGTTCTCTATAAACAGCTTTAGATGCATTAGACAAATTATGATACATCTTACTTTCATTATGTTTCAGCTTAAAACATTTTAAATTTTCTATTGTTTTCTCCTTTGATTCATAGAGTGTAGGACACAAACTGCTTTATTTCCAAATATTCAGAGTTTTCTGGTAGTTTTTCCAAGATACAACAGAGACTGAAGCTTTTACAATTCGTCTAGTTTAGTTGTTTGTTGCTGTGAAGGCATAGCCTTACTCCTTTTATGTGGTCCTTACTTTAAAGGTTTATCACTTACTGCTAAGAGTTAGCATTTCTGAAGTCTTAAAACAGCCATTCTACCAAGGTCCTCCAACTGGGAGAGGCATGAGCATCAACTTCTGTCTCCCTAGAACCATGCAGCTGCTGGATCTCTGCAGATCCTTAGCTTTCCCGTTGCTCTTCCCTGTCTTGGAACATCTTCCTGGGTATGTACAACTTAGGAATTAGCCAGTAATAAAAGGAGAATTTATAATACAAATTTGAGATCTTTCTCTGTGGTCTCCCTCATCACTTGCATTTTGACCATCAAATTCTATGCACTTTAGTAGCCCCAAACTCTGACCAGTGTCTCCTTAGTTTTTAGTTGCAGTTTTGAGGTATACAAGTCAATTACTTTGTAAAATCTCCCTCAATCTGGGTTTGTCTGATGTTTTCTGGTTCCGATTACACATTTTTGCCAAGAATACCACAAAAGTGACGTGCTCTCATAAGCATATCCTATAAAAGAGGTACACAATGTAGATTCTTCCCAATACTGATCTAATCACTTAAGATGGTATCTACCTGGTTCCTCCACTGTGTGGAGATTACAGTGGAGAGTGGAGATTTTCTTGGTATTACAGAACCTCATCTACAGCTTATGGTTTTTGCGATCAGTAGTATTTCGTCGGTTTGAAGGAACTCTACTAAAGAAAGAAGCAAACATTTGCCCAGAAGACTAAAGACTATGTTTACCAGAAATGTGCTTTTCTAAAAGTTTTGGCCTTCTCCCCCGTGGGGGAATCGAACCCCCGGTCTCCCGCGTGACAGGCGGGGATACTCACCACTATACTAACGAGGAACTGACACGCACACACTTGTTAAGAAATCCCTGTGAAGTTACTCACTATTGTCCCGATTTGCTCTGCAGTCACACATTGCTCCTATCAATCATACGCAACACAATTCAGCAAACGGGTCTGCTCCCAGCCGCGAGTCCTCTCCAGTTCCTCCTTCATTCCTCTGACGCTTTGTAAGGCCCTTTTTAAAAAGGACTCTCGCTAGCCTCCTTTGTGGCGCGCTAGTTCCCGTGTATGTTCAACCATGGTTTGAGCCCTAGCGAACATAGGAGTTGCAAATCCTGAAAGGTGGGTGGATCTGTTGGTTTTAAAGACAGGAAAAGCGAAGGTGGCACCAATACCTGCGCTCCACTGAGGTAAAAGAGATTGTTTAAGAATCTGCAGAATGTATTCTTAAAGTTCAGGATGCGTTAAGTTGCACGCAGAAGCTTTGTCATGAGTTCCCCCACCCCCAAAGTGAAAGCAAATATGAGATCCTTTCTCCCTCGCAAAACCACCCTCAAACTGAAACCAAATATACTTGATCCTATTTCCTCACTGAACGTTAACTGCTCTCAGTAAAACATCCCGTAGTCGGCAGGATTCGAACCTGCGCGGGGGAGACCCCAATGGATTTCTAGTCCATCGCCTTAACCACTCGGCCACGACTACTCCAACGGAGGATGTCCCCTGCAAATCTTTATACAGAAATTACACCACCTAACTAACAAAAGAAACGGACAGAAGAATAAAAGACGGTAAAAATGGTTTCCCGCACAAGAAACCGGACTGTTCGAGTTCAGTAGAAACTCTAAGGTGAAGTGCAAATTGGATGAGGCAAGCCAACCTCTCTGCGGGAGCCGCAAGGAGCCCTTGCCCTATCTGCAGTATCGTTTCCAGAAAACTAAAGACCTCTGTACCTCTCTCACCTGGACCCAAACTGCCCCCGCAAGAATTAGGGTGAGGGAATGAGACCCTCACTCTAATTCTGGGCCTGACACAATTAGTGTTTGTTTGAAACTTCCTCGCATTGAGGCTCCTTGATGAATGCTAATGGCTTCCAAGGGACTAATTTCTGATTTGTGTCTCAGCTGGAGGGCCAGAAAATGATGCAGTAAAGCCTGCTTGCACCTTCTTGCTCTGAGGTCGCTAAGAGTCTAGGCTCACACCAACCTAAGGGAGCATCTATCCCGTCGAGTTTGCATGCATTTTGCATTTCATAATACGCTTCCACGCTCCAGTTGCATTAACAAAGAAATTTAGGCCGGGCGCGGTGGCTCATGCCTGTAATCTCAGCACTTTGGGAGGCCAAGACGGGTGCATCACCTGAGGTCAGGAGTTCAAGACCAGCCTCGCCAAAATAGTGAAACCCCGTCTCTACTAAAACACAAAAATTAGCCGGGTCTGATGGCGGGCGCCTGTAATCCCAGCTACTCGGGAGGCTGAGACAGGAGAATCACTTGAACCCTGGAGACAGTGGTTGCAGTGAGAGCGGAATGCACCACTGCACTCCAGCCTGGGTGGCTGAGTGAGAGTATGTCAAAAAAAAAAAAAAAATGTATAGATGGTTCATGAGTTCCCATGGAACCAGGTTACCTTCAAAAGGAAGATCTTACTTTGATTTTTGGCCAAGGCAGACGCTCCTTCTCTTGAAATCTAACCCATGCAGTATGTTTTCTTTTCCTCTTGTGCTTGAGTCTTAGAGTCTAAAGCTGCAGGTCCTGGAGTTTTCCTGAGCCCTTCAGGTGCACAGATTACTGGTTACTGTAATTGGCTTTTGTCTACTTCTTGGAACCATATACTAATCTAAGAAAACAGGGGAAACAATCGCAAGCTAAGAAATCATGTCGCCTACATAGATAAATGAGGAAGAAGGACAAGAGAGAGCGACGGACAAGAAGAGAGAGAGAGACAGACAAGAAGGCAGAAGAGAGAAAGGAAGGAGAGGAGGCAGAAAGAAGAGGATGAAGGAGGAAGATGAGGAAGAGGAAGAGGAGAAAGGAAGGAAGGGCGGGAAGGGAAGAGACAGATTTTCTGAGGAGCCTTGTTAGGGCTCGGAAAAGGATACCCAAAAGTATGGTTCTTGGAAGTGCTGAGTACTTTGAACTAAAGAAGCAACCTCAGAATCAAAGCCTCTCTGACTTTCCGCAGCCCCACTGCCTCTCGATCCTCTTTCTTGATGGAATGGCAGGGGAGGGGCTTTCTTTAAGTTTCCCTCATTTTATTTAGGGAAGTTCCTCCAGAACGAAAGAGATTGTCATGAACCCTCTCACTGGAATGTATACTAACCAGAGAAGATGAACTCAGATTCCGGGAGAGAAAACTAAAAGTCTCCATGCCCTGGACATCTTCCCCAGACAGTTCTACTCTTTTCTTCACCGCCTATTCTGAAGGTGGCTACCTGAGAGACTTTTTCTGTATAATAAGACAAGCTTTGTTTCCAGAGCAGTTGCTCCCCCTTACCATCCCATTGCTTCTCGCCACCACCTTCCAGAAGCCTTCAAGCCCCTATTTCTTCATGTAGCTGCAAGTCCTATTTAAGCTTCAACCGTCTGCCCCTTCTTTGAGTCTCTCTCACACTTGCTGGGACCCCTGTGCATACGTGCATAACAAATTTGTGGGCCTCTTCTTCTGGTAATCTGTCTACTGGCAGCTTTATTTCTCAGATTTAAATATCCAACCTCCAGAGGGGGAGAAAAAACACTCTCTCACCCCTGCAGGCTCAAAAGAAGACTAGAAGAAATTCACGTTTTATGGAAGACCATAATTTGAGGGGATAGCCATGAAGCAGTTAGATGGGGTAGCCAGGTGTCCCTACAAATATAAGTTGTGCTGTAGACTGTTGTTCATAGTTCATATCACATCCTTCTTATTTGGTGGACACATTTTTATCAAGCTTATCTTCATATATTTTTTTTGCTCAAGTCATTTGCAACTCTAGCTTTGAATAAAGTTAGATACCAAAGAAACATAAAAAATGTATTTAAAAAAATTTTTTTACAATCAGGGTCTTACTCTGTCGCACAGACTGGAGTGGAGTGGCACCACCATGGCTTACAATAACCTGAACTCGGGCACAAGTCAGCCTTCTGCCTCAGCCTCCAGCGTAGCTAGGACTAGAAGCGTGCACCACCACTCTCAGGTCATTTTTTTTCTTTGTAGAAACAACTTTTCTTTGGTATTCTTCGTATTTTAAAAAAAATTGACAATGTATCTTTTTAAGTACAAAAGGACATTTGATTTGTTTCCAGTTTAGGGCTAACATAGAAACTGGACTCGTTTTTGTTCCTGCAACCAAGTCCTGACTGTCTACCTTTACTGAGATCCATTCTACCATGCCTTTGTTTTCAGCCCAGTAAAGCAGACAAGAACGCAGCTATGGCCAGTCTCTGGTCATCGTTACCTTAAAACAAACAAGCCAACAGTTGATTAATAATTTTAATTCAAATATATCACTAGTTGCTTTGTATTTTGCTGAGTTGCTTTTTTAAGCACAAAGGTTTCTGAGGGCTGGGTGCAGTGACTTATGGACTGTAATCCCAGCATTTAGGGAGGCGAGTTGGGAGGACTGCCTGAGGCCAGGAGCTGAGGCCACTTCGGGCCACACAGAGATAAAGAACTCACTGAAAACAGAAATTATATCTTTTCAGTGTCCTCAACAGGTATTGAAATCACTGAAAACAGAAATTGTATATTTCTGTGTCCTCAACATGTATTGAAAGCCTCATTTGTATAAGGTATGGCTAAAACTTTTCCAAATCATTAGTGCTGGTTCCTTTTTGCTGAATAGTTCCTTCCTTAGCTTATCTCTTTCCTCATGCATTTCACCATAAGCAGCAATAACTAACCAGATTGCACATTTCACATTTTACTTAGAAGTCTTCTCAGCTAAATATTCAAGTTCATTATTTATAAATTCTGTTTTCCACCCAACTGTAGAATATAATTCAGCCAAGTCTCTGCCACTTGATAAAAAGATCACCACCATTCCTTCAGTTCCTAATTACATGTCATTCATTTCCTTCTGAGACCTTACCATAAGCATCTTTAAAATTCTTACATTTTAAAATTAACAGAAAATTTTTGGAACAGTTTTAGGTTTATAGAAGAATTGAGTGGAAAGTAGAGTTTCAGTATAGTCCTTCCTTCTTGCATTAGTGTGGTACATTTGTTACAATTGATTTGCAAATGCTGATAAATTATTATTAACTAAAGACCATAGTTCACCTTATGGTTCTCTCTTTATGCGGTATATTCCACGGGTTGTAACAAATGTATAACATGTATCCACCATTACAATATCATACAGAAGAGTGTCACTGCCTTAAAAATCCAATGAACGTCACTTATTCTTCCCTCTCTCCCTCCCCCTTAACCCCTGGCAACCACTGAACTTCGCCGTTTCCATATATTAGCCTTTTCAAAAACGTTCTATAGATGAAATTAGACAGTATGTAGCCTTTTCCAGATTGACTTCTTTCACTCAGCAATATGCATTTAATGTTCTTCTGTTTTTCTTCCTTTTTGGTAGCTTGATAGCTCATTTCTTTTCCTTACTGAGTATTCCATTGTCTGAATGTACCATAGTTTACGTATTCGTTCATGTATTGAAGGACATCTTGGTTGCTTCCAAGTTTGGCTATCATGAAAAAGGCTGCTATAAACATTCTGGGCAGGTTTTGTGTGGACATACATTTTCAAGTCCTTTGCACAAATACCAAGGAACACAATGACTAGATCCCATAGCAATAGTATGTTTAGTTTTGTAAGAAATTGTCAAACTGTCCTCCAATGTGGCTCTAATGTTTTGCATTCCCATCAGCAATGAATGAAAGTTTCTGTTGCTCCACATCCTTGTCAGCATTGGGTATTGTCAGGGTTCTGGATTTTGGCCATTTTGATAGGTGTATAGTGGCATCCCATTTTTTTTTGAGACGGAGTCTTGCTCTGTTGCCAGGCTGGAGTGCAGTGGCGTGATCTTGGCTCACTGTAACCTCTTTCTCCCATGTTCAACCAATTCTCCTGCCTCAGCCTCCTGAGTAGCTGGGACTACAGGCACACGCCACCACGTCCCGCTAATTTTTATATTTTTAGTAGAGACGGGGTTTAACCATGTTGGCCAGGATGGTCTCGATATCTTGACCCCGTGATCGGTCCAACTTAGCCTCCCAAAGTGCTGGGATTACAGGCATGAGCCACCCCACCGGCCTCCATTGTTTTAATCTGCATTTCCCTGAGGACATATGATGTGGCGCACCTTTTCATATGCTTATTTGCCATCTGTATATCTTCTTTGGAGACATCTGTTAGGGTCTTTGGCCTATTTTTTAAATCAGTTTGTTTCCTTATTGTTGAGTTTTAAGAGTTCTTATATATTTTGGATACCAGCCCTTTATCAGATACGTATTTTGCAAATATTTCCTCCCAGTCTATGACTTGTCTTTTCATTGTCCTAAATATTAAAAAAAAAAAATGTTCTCTTCATGACAATATATGCATTCTCTAAGATGACTGAAGCTTTCTCTATCATGTCCCGCACTTCCAAATGAGCTCCCACCAGAATTTGACTTTAATGTTCACATTTCCACCAACCATCTTTTCAAGACAATCTAGGTTTTTAAAATTTACATGCCTCAAAATTCTACCAGCTTCTACCCATTACCAAATGCCAAAGTCACTTCCACATTTTTAGGCATTTATTATAGCAGCACCCCACTCCCCAATACTAAAATTTATGTCAATTTCCTAGGGTTGCCAAAATAAATTACCACAAACAGTTGTACTGGCCAAATAAAACAAATTTAGGGTCAGATGTGGTGGCTCACATCTGTAATCCCAGCATTTCTGGAGGCCAAGGAGGGAGGATCACTTGAGCCTAGGAGTTGGATACCAGTCACGCCAAAATAGTGAAACCTGGTCTCTAAAAAAATAGTAACAAATTAAAAAAGTTAAGGTGTTGTTATCTAAAACTAACTCAATTCTCAAATTTATTTCTAAGGCCTCTATGTATGAAAGATAACTTGGCCGATATAAAAATCTGGGTCACAGATATTGCCCCACAGTTATCATTCCATTGTTTCTTAGCTCTTAATGTAGCAAAGGGAGATAAAGGCATCTTGACTTTTGATCCTTTGTAATTATTTAGCTTGTTGGTTGTTTGTAGGATTTGCTTTTCCCTTTGTAGTATTAATTTTCTTTGCCAGCATATGCCTGGGTCTCTCTTCCAGAATATTATGAATTAATTGTTTTGTTTTGTTGTTGTTTTTGAGACAGAGTCTCATTCTCATCACCCAGGATGGAGTACAGTGACGCGATCTCAACTCACTGCAATCTATACCTCCCCCGGTTCAGGCGATTCTCCTGCCTGAACCCAAGTAGCTGGGATTACCGGTGCCCACTACCATGTCCAGGTAATTTTTGTATTTTTAGTAGAGACAGGGTTTTGCCATGTTGAGCGGGCTGGTCTGAACTCCGACCTCAAGTGATCCAGCCGCCTTGGCCTCCCAAAGTGCTGGGATTACAGGTGTGAGCCACCGAACCTGGCCTGTTTTTAGTTTTTGTATTTTTTTTTTTTTTTTTGTCGGGAGGGTCGGGGGACAGGTCTCCCTCTGTCACCCAGGCTGGAGTGCAGTGGCACCATCATAGCACACTAGTCTCAAACTCCTGGGCTCAAGTGATCCTCCCACTTGAGCCTCCTGAGTAACTGGGACTATAGGTGTATGCTATCATGCCCAGCTAACTTAAAAAATTTTTTGTAGAGGCAGGGTCTGGCTATGTTACCCAGGCTGGCCTCCAACTCCTGGCCTCAACTGATGCTCCCAGGATTACAGGTGTGAACCTCCATGCCAGGCCTGAAGTGTTTAATATGCACATGTCTTCTTCTTAAACTCAGGAATTTTTAAAAATCTCTTTACTAGGGAATCTAGCCTTAGAGATTAAGAATGCTTGGGACCAGATTACTAAACTTCCACTCCCAGGTTCCCCATTTACTGCCTACCTGACCTTGAAAGTCATGCAACCTACCTATGCCTCAATTTCCTTTATTTTAAAGTAAAAATAATAAAGAAGTAACTTTATTAGATTGTTTTAAGAATTAAGTAAGTTAATACAGGTAAAGTATTTAGAATGCTGCCTGGCACATAGAAAGTGGTAAATGATAGCTGATTTTATCTAGTCTCTCCTTGATTGCCAATTATCCACATGTTGGCTTTCTATCCTCTGCCCTTCATATCTATCACTTTCTCTTATTCAGTGATATTCATCCTTTCCTTCTGAATCATAAAGTTTTTTTTGTTGTTGTTGTTGTTGCTATTGTTTTTTGAGATGGAGTTTTGCTCTTGTTGCCCAGGCTGGAGTGCAATGGAGTGATCTCGGCTCACCGCAATCTCCGCCCTGCGGAGTGAAGCAATTCTCCTGCCTCAGCCTCCAGAGTAGCTGGGATTACAGGCATGCGCCACCACGTCCGGCTGATTTTTTTTTATTTTTTATTTTTAGTAGAGACGGGGTTTCTCCATGTTGGCCCGGTTGATCTCCAACTCCGGACCTCAGGTGATCCGCCTGCCTCGGCCTCCCAAAGTGCTGGGATTACAGGTATGAGCCACTGCGCCCCGCCCAGAGAGAAGCTTTAAAAGAATATCGTCCAGCTACTCGGGAGGTTGAGGCAGGAGAATCGCTTGAACCCAGGAGGCAGAGGTTGCAGTGAGTTGAGATCCCACCGCTGCACTCCAGCCTGAGCAACAGAGCAAGACTCCATCTCAAAAACAAAACAAAACAAAAGAACATCGCATACATAAATGGTTCACTGTCCCACAGCATCAAGTCAGTTTTTCTCCAGAATGACTTTATGTTGCTGCATTTTCAATACGCTTGCTATATATTTTTTGTCCTTTTTGTTACAAGCCTGTTCTCTCACAGCTTTCTTTCCTGTTCCATTCACGCCATGTTTTCTTGTACTCTACAGAGGATACCAAATTGTTTGGTATTCTTCAAATTTGGTATTCTGAAATTATTTTTTAATTCCTACAGATGTTTTCTGATATCTGCTCTTACAGACTTCTAAATATTGTTCCCTTTTCCTTGACTGTAATTGTTTTTCATATACTAAGTGTTAGAATTTCCAGGTTTAATGTTTTGTCAGCCAACAAGCTGAGAGACTTGACCTTGGTCCCTTATCCAAATGCTGGGAATGCCCGCCAGCACAATAAAATGCAAGTGCCATGTCTTAAATATAAAATCCGATTTGCTGGATTCTTTTTCTGCCAAGGACAGTGACAGACTGGCCCTGGACTACACTCTCAGCTATGTGCTGGCCGACAGGCATATAAAATGCTCTACTAAGGGGCAAAGCTTGGGGAATATCACCTACGGGTTTCCTTAAGCATTAGAAAAATATGTTGGGGCAGGGCAGGGTGGCTCATTCCAGCTCTTTGGGAGGCCGAGGCGAGTGGATCACTTGAGGCCAGGAGTTCGAGACTCACCTGGTCAAATGGTGAAACCCCGCCTCTATTAAAAATACAAAAATTAGCCGGGCATGGTGGCGCATGCCTGTAATCCCAGCTACTCGGGAGGCTGAGGTGCGAGAACCGCTTGAATCCGGGAGGCAGAGGCTGCAGTGAACCGAGATCGCGCCACCACACTGCCGTCTCGGCGACAGAGCCAGATCCTGTCTCAAAAAAAAATGTTGCTCGCCACTCAACTGAGTCGTGAAAACAATTTTAAAGGGTAACGACCAGTATTTCCAAAAT
This sequence comes from Ateles fusciceps, assembly GCA_036589455.1. NCBI lineage: Eukaryota > Metazoa > Chordata > Mammalia > Primates > Atelidae > Ateles > Ateles fusciceps. Next base: position 170,133 of record JAZHEH010002049.1, read on the forward strand.
GACAAAGGAGTACAACAGAAAACAGAAGGTAGAACACGTAATAAACGTAACGCTTGTTTGCGTTTTAAACTGTGTGTACACGTGTATTTCCTACAATCCGTTCAGTCAGACAAGTTTCAGAGTCATTACAACCCACACGCATACCTCAGTCAGGAGCAAACGCCTGGCAGCGACAGCGTGCGGCCCGCGCAGGGCTAACGTACGCGGCTGCTACGACCTCTAGGAAATGAAGTTCTGGAACCGCGTCGCGGAGTGTTCTGGGAACGCCGGCGCCGGCGTGCGGGGCGGGGCTGGGCTCTCTCCTAACGACCGGAAGTGATCGTTGAAGCCGGTTGTAGGCGTGGAAAGAGGTTGGCGCTCTCCAAGTCCAGCTGCTTCGGCTCCCTGCGTTAGGTCTGGTGACGGTCAAACCGCTTCCGGACCCGGGATCGGAGTGTGCGGGTCGCTAGAGGGGGAGGGGAGCTCAGGTATCACCATAGCAACAGCCAGCCCTCCGGGCCCGTGACGTCACCCTTCTGCTTTCGCGCTTAGAGGCCTCTGCTGGAGCAAGCTGGGGAGTCCTCGAAGGGGGGCGCACCTCGCCTTCCTCTGCGGGGCGGTCCCGCCCCGATCCCTTGGAGGGCTTTGTTCTTTTGTTCTGGCCTAAGGGGAGGTCGGGTGCCGGGCCCCGCCCTGCTGGTCCACCTTCCAGCTTGAACACCCTGCAACAGGTGTGTCTTCGTGTTATCAGAGCTCGCAGGCGTGTGAGCCACAAATGTGCACAGAGGGAACAGACCAGGTCTGTGGATGCCCCTGGCCAGATTCTAGGGTGGCACCAAGGGTTTTTTGTGTCTGAGGCAGAACCTGCGCACCCGATCTCCACTCTGGTTTTGTTCATCGGAGTGCCACACGCCTCTCTAGTGCTCTCCTGGGGCACTTCTCTTGTGTAGGTCCTCTTGGTCACCCTGCGAGACTCTGATGTGTGATTGTGTGACGTATGCGCTGACGACATCCTGTGTCTTTTAGGGCAGACAACCTCAGCGTGTTGCAGACTCCCTGCAAGGGGAGCTAGACATCTGAGTTCCAGACTGAGGTACCAGCTGAAGGAACGCTGCCTGGCGAACCCTGGTGTCCATGTTCCTGAGGAACGGGATGAGCTCCTGAGATGGAAGGTAGTGGGGTCGACTTGGGAGAGAGCGGGGTCATGGAGGCTTGAGGACAGTCATGACTGGAGGATCAAATACTTGAGATCAGAGCAGGAGAGCTGGAAGGAAGGAACGCTATGCTTAGGGGTTAGCAAAGAAACCGAATTACACTGTAGGAAGAGATTCTTATTTATTTTATAGTGAGATACTTGGGGGAAGAGTTTATTTTTTCTTTCATTCCACTGGGGAGTGAAAAGACAATGATTCAGAATATCTGTGATCCCCCACATGACTTCTAGATATTAAATATTAAAATTATAATCTTGAAGTCAGAAGACATTTTGGTAATTATCCCTTCAATGAAAGAGTCTGTTTTGAAATATCCTTGGCAGAAGGCTGTCTGTCAACTCTATGCCAGAACTACTGTGGCTTTAAACTCACCAATTTGGGTGCAGACTATTCCCTTGTTGGCTTTCTTTTTTAGTTTCTTATATTAAACAGATGTACTTGTCCCCGTAACTTTTGTATTGATCTTAGTTCTTAGTCCTCCACAGAAAAGAAAACTGTTCTTTCTTTCACGTTGCTGCCCTTAAGGTATGTGAATTCAGCTGTTACAACTCCTCCTCATAAATTCTTTTCTAAGCAATACAGCCTCACTTCTTTTGATTGGTCTCTGTGATGTATCTAGACCTCTTCTCTGAAAACTCTGCTTATCAGAATTTTTCTTAAAATGCAGTGCCTAATGGTAAACACAGTTCTTTGGATGTGCTTTGAAAAGTACCTGAAAGAATAATGTACTACGCTTTGACTCGGATTAGACTTCTACTCTTTGGCATCAGATCACATTTGCTTTAAAAACTGTCAATGATGTACTGTAAACTTTAGATCTTTTTTACATAAACTGTAGTCATCGAGATTTACACCATTCTTCTGTAATGGAATTGTTATTATCCTTACTGTAGGACTTACATTTATGATTGTTTGATTTTTCGTCACATGTTTTAGGCTTTCAGAATGATTGTGAATCCTAATTTAGTTATACAGTGTTTTAACTGTCCTTTCCAGCTTAATGCCACTAGTAGATTTGATGAACATTCCTTCTGTTTCTTCCTACATGTCATTAAGCAGGTCAGAGTGAAGGTAGAGGCTTATGACGTGTCCCTGTAGACCTCCCTCTGCATCGGTGTTGTCTTTACATTCTTTAGGTATGGCTGTGCAGTCAGGTTTGGCTTAACCTATTATCATGCACTCTTTTTTTTTTTGCATTTGTTGAAAATAATATCATTAGAAGTCTTATGTAGGTTTGCTTCATACTTCAATTTTTTATTCTTCAAGTCTTTTTATGGTGTTTTTAAAATTATTATTATTATTCTAAGTTTCTCAGAATTAAATCAGCCAAAGTAGTTTCATTAAAAGTCTTTGCTTTTAATTTATTTTTGGGATTTCTCACACTTTTATCATTAGGATTAACTAAACTGAGCCTCTGTTCCTTGTAATCATAGTATTTGTAGCACATACTGAGCATTTGCTATGTGCCAGGCACACAGTTGTTTCAAACAGTAACTGTTACTGTTTTTGGTTCTATTGGTTTCTGTTACATGGAATAAAAAGGATCTTACCTGAGACATTTCTATTGATTCTGTTTTCCTAAAGTCTTGGGTACCTGTCTGTGCATGTAGAACATTTTCTTTCACTGTTAACTTCCAAGATAACATCTTTCTTTTTTCTTATGACTTCCGTTACAAAACAGTTTTTCCTTACTGGTCAAATCAAGTTGAGCGTAATAGTTTCCTTTATTGCTTCCTCTACTTTCTGAGGCATGACACCATTAATGTAAATTAAGAATTTCTTGATTAATACATTTTTTACAAAGTGAAACTTACATACTTAACCACAGTTGAAACCACTTAGGTTTTCTCCATATTATTTATCACTCCCACTGCCTAAGCTGTCCATGGCATACTGTGGCCAGTGTGGTGCTGCTTTTGTTCTTTTTCTCTCTTCCTTCTGATTTAGCCACAGTTTCCATCAGGTTTCACACTCAAAATTATTGCATCACATACAATAATCCATCTTTTAGTCTGTCTCTTTCTGTCAGATCATTTTGAGTAAATTTTACCCAGCTATATTTTAACCAGGGCTTGGTCTTAAAACCCACACTAGGCCAGATAGGTCTCTCTGGAATTTGAATCTTGGAACTGAAATCAAATGGCACTGACCTACCCCCGATGGTGGTATCCCAAAGAGATTGTCCTTCCACCTTAGTAGTACAATGTAGATCCCCTGAAATTACCTGGGTTCTGTCCATTTGGTTGTTTAGCTTTTCTTTTTGTTCTTCATGTTCCCCACTGTCGTTAGATTGGGTTTCCCTTCTTTTTTTGAGGTGTCAATTCACATGGCTTATTGCCACTATCTCATGAGTTTGTGTGCTCTTAAATATCCATCTTGACCCTTACCTGTTTTGATTTTTTCTGGGTTTTTACCAAGCATCTCCTACAGCATTGTTAGTCTTTCTGCTTCACGCCTCATGTTTCTAATTCAAATTTTATATCCAGAGACATCTTCCCTCACTAGTCTTTCTGCATACATTACATTTCTAAGAGGAGAGAATTCTTCTTGTCTTACTTCTTTGTGGAAACAGGTATACCTAGTTTGGTTTTCCTTACCATGACCTCTTTAAGACAATTGTGAAAGGCATGTTTGTCAGACATTTGCCTCTAGTCTTTTAAAAATGAGGAAATTGAAGCCTAAAGAAGACAAGGGACTTGCATAATTATAAATAATTAATTACCAGACGAGTCATTTTGAGAATGAGGCTTTCCTGTCAACCAGTTCTCTGAATGGATTGCCCCAAGAGCAAAGTTTTTGTTTGTTTGCTTATTAAGGTATAATTTATATAAAGTACACAAATATTGTACAGTGGATAAGCTTTTTGAATGTTTATGTATATGTAAACTAGTATAACCAAGATACGGAATGTTTCTAATGCCCCAGAAGTCTTCTGTGCCTCTGCCCAGTCAGTTATCCCTCCAGAAGTACTATTCTAACTTTAATGACCATAAATCAGTTTGATTGGTTTTTGAACTTAATATAGTCATACAGTATGCATTCTTTTGTGTCTGGCTTATTTTGCTTAACATTATGTTTATGAGATGCATCCATGTTGTCACGGTAGCTCTTTCTTATATTTTGGAATAATCCATTGTATGAAAATACCATGGTTGTTTATGCTATATTCTGTTAAAAGGCATTTGGGTTGTTTCCAGTTCTGAGATATTATGAATAAATCTGCGGTGAAGATCCTCGTACAAGTCTTTGGTGGACATAAGCATTTCTATGGATGTAAGGACAGGAGTGGCATTGCTGAGTCATAGGATAGTCATATGTTTAGCTTAAAGTACGAAACAGTTTTCATAGTGGTTGATAAATTTATACCATATACCAATGTAAAAAGTTCTAATTGCTTTATAGCCTTGCCAACAATTAACATTGACCATGTCTGTTTAATTTAAGACATTCTCTTGAGTGGGTAGAGTAAGTAGCTTATGTCATTGTGATATTTAATTGACATTAATAGCAAAGTTTTCAAAGGGCCTGTGAAGGCTTTTGGAAAGTAATCTGATTATTTCTTTATATTTTATATGTAGCAGAGAAAAGGCAACAGAAATAGTTTGCCTCACTTAATGAGGAACATAGATTGAGTTATATAATACATATGACTGCTAAGTGTCTAGATATAAAACTGAATCATAAAGCAATGCTTTACCTCCTGAGCCTACTGAGCCTATCTTTTTTGCGTTCTAAAATATAAAAGAAATGGCATTGTTTCTGTTACTTTCAAAAAGAAAAGTAAACAGGATTTACAGATTGCTGGTAATAGCTAAATTGAACAGAAGTCATATGGTGCTGCTTCTCCCCTAGATCTGTCCTCTCCAGACTCCACCCTTCTCCAAGGGGGGACATACTCTGCTCTCATCAGCCAGTTTTCAGGTAAGATGTGATTTCTTGAAATGCCATTTTATTCTTTAGAAGGTGATTGTGTACTTTCTTTTTTCTTTCTTTCTTTTTCTTTCTATAAAAATCAAAAATCAAGGAAGTAGGAAAAAAAAATAAAAATCAATGTTGGAATCCATTCTGGGCTCTTATCTGTCTAGTAACCTCATTCCTAGCTCTGCCTCTCCAGCTTGAATTAATATCTTTTTTTTTTTTTTCCTGAGACAGAGTCTTGCTCTGTCACCCAGGCTGGAGTGCAGTGGTGCAATCTCAGCTTACTGCAATCTCCATCTGCCGGGTTCAAGCAGTTCTGCCTCAGCCTCCCAACTAGCTGGAACTACAGGTGTGTGCCACCATGCCCAGGTAATTTTGTGTACTTTTAGTAGAGACGGGGTTTCACCATGCTGGCCAGGCTGGTCTCGAACTCCTGACCTCGTGATCTGCCCGCCTCAGCCTCCCAAAGTGCTGGGATTACAGGCATGAGCCACCACATCTGGCCCCAAAACTTGATCCTTTAATAGGCCAAAATGACTACTAGAAAACAAAACAGGTAAATGTAAGAAAGGTGAAATGAGTACTGTGGATATTAGAGAATGGAAAAATGTGTGTGATCTGGAGGGATGAGAGTTTCATGGAGGATGGCGGATATAGGTGACTTTTGGATATTTGCACAAGTAAGGCGGTAGGGATGGGGGTACGGATTCTAAGGTATAGAAAAGATTATAAGTAGAAGTTCTTAAGAATTAACAGCTGTTACACAGAATTCAGAAAAATTTGGAAGAGATGGTTTATGGCAAGTGGTACACAAATGATTGAATGAAGTCAGAATATGAAAGCCTCAACTACTTGGATAAGTGGAAGCCTTTATGATGTAGGCCGTTTATGAACCATTAATGACTTTTAATGGAAGAAATTGACCTGGATGTTTTAGGAAAAACTGACAATTGATTGAGAACTTAGACAAAAAAGGTAACAATTGCTCACCAGCCACAGTCAACCTCAAGCCCTCTTCCTTCTTCTTAAACATCCCCCCTGCTTAATTCCTGTCCCATAACTGATTCTTCTTAACAAAGAAATGGTACCAGTTCTCCCACTTTCAACTCAAGTACTTTTGGTATTGCTCTTTTTTTTAATTGGGTATATTGTGACAATAAACCGCACATATTTAAAAATATATAATTGGATACATTTTGACATATATAAATTCATGAAACCATTACCACAATCAAGAGAGTAAAAATATTCATAATCAGAAAACATATCTTGTGTGACTTGAATCCTTTCAAATGTATGAAGACTTGTTTTTTTTTTTGTCTAGAGTATGGTCCATCTTGGTTAATTATCAGCACTTGAAAAGAATGTGTATTTTGCTATTGTTTTATACAGTGTTCTACAGATGTATTAGTTTCCTGTTGCTGCTATAATTAATTGCCATAAGCTTAGTTGGCGTAAAACAATACAATCTACTCGCAGTTTTAGAAGCAAAAGTCTAAAATAGGTTGTAGGGCAGCATTCTTCTGAAGGTTCTAGGGGAAGGATCTGTTCCTTGCCTTCTCCAGCTTCTAGAGGCTGCTGTGCTTCTTGGATTCTGTCTACTTATTCTATCTTCAAAGCTAGCACTCTGGCATCTTCAAATTTCTCTCTCTCTCTCTTTCTCTCTCTCTCTATCTCTTTCTTTCTCTGACTCTGATTTGTCTTCTATCTTTGTGCTCCTACTCTGATCCGCTTACCCCCCTCTTATAAGGACCCTTGTGATTACCCTAGGCTCACCCATGTAATACAGAATAATTTCTCCACTCAAGGTTCTTAACCTGATCACACTTGTAAAGTCTCTTATGCCATGTTAGGTAACGTATTCACAGGTTTCAGGGACTGGCAGATGGACATCTTTGGGAGGGCCTTACTGTATATATCTTTTTTCTGGTTGAAGGACTTCCTTTAACATTTCTTGTAGTGGAGGTCTGCTGTGATTGCTGCTTTCAGGTTTCTGTATCTACAGAAGTCTTTATTTTGCCCTTGTTTATGAATTCTGGTGTGACAGATTTCTTTTTAGTATTTGATGTTGCTCCAGTGTCTCTGTGCTTGCATTGTTTCTAACAAAAAAAAGTACTGTTTTTATCTTCGTTTGTTTATATTTATGTGTCTTTTTTCCTCTGATTACTTGTAAGGTTTTTTTCTATCACTGAGTTTGGGCTATTTGATTATGATGTGTTTTGGTGCAATTTTTTGTGTGTTATCATCAAGTTTGGAAAATAATCAGCTGTTATTTCCTAAAAAAATCTTTTCTGGTCCCCTCCCACTTCCCCCCCCAACTCCATACTCCAATTACACATAAAGTAGTCCACTTAAAGTTCTCCTAGTGTTCCCCAAGGATCTTTATTTTTTTAATTATTTTTTTCTTTTCTTTTGAATAGCTGCGATTTCTGTATCTTTGAAGTTACTAATCTCTCTTCTTTAATGCTTACTCTTCTGTAATACTACCTGGTGTATTTTTTTAAATCTCAAAACATTCTCATTTTCAGCTCTAGAAGTTCCATTTAGGTTTTTTTTTTAATGTCTTCCATATCTCTGCCTAACGTTTTGAACATACGGAATACAATCATAAAAACTTATGATGTTTATCTGGTAACTCTAACATCTCTTCTGGGTTGGTTTTTAATTGATTGATTTTTCTCCTTATTATGGGTTGTATTTTCCTGCTTCTCTGCATTGCCTGATAATCTTTGATTGGATGCCACATGCTGAATTTTACCTTATTGGGTTCTGCATATTTTTATATTCATATAAAATATTCTTGAGCCTTACTCTGGGATGCAGTTAAGTTACTGGAAACAGTGTGTTCCTTTCAAGCCTTTTAGAATTTTTTAGGTGGGCCCAGAACAGCATTTGGTTTCAGGCTGTTTATTCCCCACTATTGAGGCAGGAGCATTCTGAGTATTCTACCCAGTGCCTCATGAATTATGAAGTTTTCCATTTTGGTTGATGTATTCATTTTTGAGTGCTGGTACTGGTCTCCTGAATCTTTTTAGGTGATTCTTCCGCTGGCCTCAGATAGTCTCATCACACCTGTGCACAGATTGGTACTTTTCTCAGTACTCAAGAGGGAACCTCTGGAGTTTTCCTTCCTTCTTTCTTTGTGTAGCTCTCTCCTCTCCAGTACTGTGTCCTGTGAACTCTAGTCACCTTGATTTTCCCGAACTCTCAGCTCTATCTCTTTAGTTCCAGGAATCTGCTGTGTTCCTCCTGTGTCTGGAAACTCTCAAGGCAGTAAGCTAGAGCAATTGTAGGTCTCACCTCATTTGTTTCTAAGCGATCACTTTTCTTTGTTACCTGAGGTTCAGTGTGTTGGAAACTTTTGTTTCATTTTGTCTGAATTTATTGTTTATTTCATGTAGGAGAGTAAATCCAATTATTATTAATTCCATCTTGGCTACAGCTTGATCCTTTTGACATTTGTATTTTAAACTGTAAGAATTGTTAGGGCTGATCTAACATAGCCTTACTCTAGGGCTGTGTTTCAGGGACCTGTGACCATGCTTTAGTTCAGTGATTTGTTGGGATGATTTGTATAACTCAGTAGTATAAATCATGGCTAAAGGATATTACAGCAAAACATACAACAGAGGATCAGAAGGAAAAGAATATTCATAAGCAGAGTCCAGAGAAATAGGTATAGGCTTCCAAGTCCTCCCTCTGTGATGATCATACAGATGCACTTTCTCTCGTACCGAGAGCCACAGAAACATGACAAATGTCTACCCAGGGAAGCCTACTTAAGTCTTGGAGTCCACAATTCATACAGGTTGCCGATCACGCTGGCCTTCACCTGCCATGTGACCAGCTATAGTACAGACCCCACACTAGGCACCTGGAACACATCATTCATTTGCATGTTTCTTTAAACAAGGTTGACAGTTTGGTATCTCTTGTCCCAGTGCTCTGGGCACACAGAATAACATCATTCATCAGTGACTAGGCACACAGAATTATGTCAATAATCAGCGACCATGGACGCATTCAAAGGTTTCATTTTCAGAGCTTGTTCAAGAGTCAGAACCAAGGATCTAGGCGTCCCTGGAATTTTTCAAGGAATGAGCCAATCAGACCTGGTGTTTAAACTCTTTCTGCACAGTGTAGACTTTCCCTGCTCCTAAAGTGTCCTGGAACTGTTTGTGAGAGCTGACTGTGCACATAACTTCTCTATTCAGTTACGCTGGTAACTTTGCATTGCCCGTGGAGATTGTGTTTACACCAGATTTGTGGTATTTCTTTTCTCTGCAGTTCCCTCCTCTCCAGTATCTATCCTGCAGATTCCCTGCCTCGGTAGTTGTGAACTTTCAAATTTATCTCCTCAGCTCAGTAGGACCATTGCTTTGGTGTAGAGCTCTGCCTCCCTGCTCTGCAATCTGGACAGTGCCTCAGGCAGAAAATTAAGAGGATTCTGGGGCTCATGTTGGTGTTTCCCTTCTCTCAGTATCACTTCTGTCCTGCCTGCTGTTCAAAATATGAAAACACTTGTTTCAGATATATTGTTCAGTTTTATTTACATTGGGAGCGCTAGTCCAGTTGCTTTGTCATAGTTAGAGGGAAAAGTCCTAATGATTTAATATATTTATATTTTTTAGAACAAAGTTAATGCTCTCTCACTTAGTTTTAAATACATAGTGATAAAAAAGCAGGAAGTTCCCTGCGTTGCCTGCAGGTCCCACTACCCAGTCCCACCAATAGTATTTGGTTGAGTATTCTTTCAGATTTTTTTTCTGTTTATTTACATATAAACTAACTTTCTATTCATCAAAAGAAAAGTAGGATCATATCCTAGAGTGCAGTGGTATGATCACAGGTCACTGCAACCTCAAACTTCTGGGCTGAAGCAGTCCTCCCACCTCAGCTTCCTGAGGAGCTGGGACTACAGGTGCGTGCCACCATGCCCAGCTTATTTCTATTTTTATTTTTAGTGCTGACAAGGTCTCATTATGTTGCGCACGTTGGTCTTTAACTCTTGGGCTCAAGCAGCCCTCCCACCTCGTCCTCCCAAAGTGTTGAGATTACAGGTGTCAGCCACCATTCCTGGCCTCCTGGTTTTAATGTGTACATATTTTCTAATGAGTACATATAGTTATACCTCATTTGATAAATGTCTACATAAAGTGTTTTAGTATAGCTGTGCCATATATTCTTTAACCGCTGTCTTATTAATGGACATGTAAGTTTGATTTTTTTCCTTCCACACAAATGATGTTGCAATGGCAATTGTACATATGTCTTTGTACCTAGAGGTGTTTCTGAAGAATAGATTCCTAGAAGCAGGAAGACCAGATCGAATGGTATATCCGTTAAAGTTTTGATAGATCTAGTCAGATTACCCCCAACATAGATTGCATTTGGGTTCTCTTTCCACCAAAGTACACATGAGCATTTCAGCAGTGTTACCCAGTCTGATATTTTACTGGTTACCTATGTTTTTAGGGCAGTGGGGCATCTTTTCATGGTTTCACATTTTCTTCAGTGACTTGCCTATTTGGGTTGTTGGCCTTTATTATTGTTATTGTTGTGGGTAGTTCATCTTTTTTTTTTCCCCCCACTTAATTTTTAGTTGACATGTATTAATCGTACATATCCATGGGATACAGAATATTTTGATACATGAATACGATGTGTAATGATAAAATCAGGATAATTAGCATATCCATCACCTTGAACATTTATCATTTCTTTGGGTTGTGAACATTCAGAATCCTCTCTCCTACTTTTCTGTGATTATTCTCTAAATTATTGTCAACCATCTTCACCCTATAGTGCTACAGACACTGAAACTTATTCCCTCTGTCTACCTGTGACTTTGTAACTGTCATCCAGTCTTTCCCTAGCCTTCCCCTCCTCACTACCCTTCCCAGCTTCTAGTAAGCAGAATTCTACTCTCTGTGAGTTTGTTTTGTTTATGTTTGCTCCATATATGAATGAGAACATGCACTATTTATCTTTCTGTGCCTGGCTTATTTCATTTAACATAATATCCTGCACGTTCATCCATGTTACCACTCATGACAAGATTTTATTTTTTAATGGCTGAATGGTATTCCATTGTGTGTATATAACACATTTTCTTTATCCAATCATCTGTTGATGGACATTTAGGTTGGTTCTGCATCTTACCTATGGTCAGTAGAGCTGCAGCAAACATGGGGGTGCATGTGTCTCTTTGGTATACGGATTTCCTTCACTTTGGATAAATACCCATTAGTGGGATTGCTGGATCATATGGTAGTTCTGTAGTTTTTTTGAGACAGTGCGAACTGTTTTCCATAACGGTTGTACTTATTTACATTTCCACCAGTGGTGTATCCTTGCCAGCATTTATTTTTTTTTTCTCTCTTTGACTAACTAGGGTGAAATGATATCTCATTGTGGTTTTGATTTGCATTTAGTGATGTTGAGCATTTTTCATATATTTAGGTGTTTGTGTGTCTTCTTTTGAGAAATGCTTATTCAGATACTTCACCCACTTTTTAATGGTATTATTTATTTTTTTGCTGTTGAATTGAGTATATTCTGGATATTAATCCCTTGTGAGATGAATAGTTTGCAAATATTTTCGCCCCTTCTGTGAGTTTAAATCTTGAACTCTGTAGATTGTTTTTCTTTACTGTCGATTTGAGTATATTCTGGATACTAATCCCTTGTGAGATGAACAGTTTGTACATTTTTCGCCCCTTCTGTGGGTTTAAATCTTGAACTCTGTAGATTGTTTTCTTTACTGTGCAGAAGATTTTTAGTTAAATTGCCTTTTGTTTATGATGTCTTATAGATGTTTTACATTGTTATGTGGTTATATCTACTGATCTGTTTCTCCGTCGTATAAGTTTTGCTTTCCAGATTTCAAGTTTATATAAGTATTTTCCTGTTTTTAATTCTATTTTAGTTTGACTTTTTCTTTAAAATTTCATCTTTAGCTTGGGAGGAATTTTTGTGTGTGTTATGAAGCAAGGATCTCACCTCAGTTTTTTTTCATAGATAGTCATTTGTTATGGTATGATTTAGTGACTAATGCGTCTTAACTAATTTCACTTTTAACTTTGAACTTACTTTTAACTAATTAACTTTTAACCGATTTGAAAGCTGCTTAATGCCTTTCACCTCTTATAAATATGAGTGTTTCTGGATTGTCTATTTTATTTATTTCATTTTGTTTTATTCCATACTAGGCCATTTTGTAATTACTTTATCTTTTGAAATGTATTAGGGCAAGTCTTTTCACCTCTCTTTTTCGAAAATCCGTTGGCTATTCTTGCACATTGTAGGTAGTAAAAAATATTATTGATGATAATAGTTAAACCATTCATATTTGACATATCTTGGAACACAGAAGTGATGATGATGATGATGATGGTGAAGGACAACAACAATGGCCATATTGACGGAGTACTTTTGATATGCCACACGTTAAATCAAGCATTTCACATGGAACATTTCATTTAATTCTTACAATAACCCAGTGGGTGAAGCACTGTTTTTACATTTATTTTACAGAGGAGAAAATGTCAAGTTCATTTTGCAGACATCCTACAGACTGCCTTACTTCTGTCAGTATTGCTAACTTTACCCCTTTCCTAGGCAAATGCTGATGGCTAAGCAGAAATATGTTTGGTATTTCAGGAATCAGTGACTTTCAAGGATGTGATAGTGGACTTTACCCAGGAAGAATGGAAACAGCTGGATCCTGGCCAGAGAGACTTGTTCAGGGATGTGACATTGGAAAATTATACACACCTGGTCTCTATAGGTAAGGATAACTTCTCTGAGTTAATATCAAGGGGTGTAGAGGAGGAGGGTTCTCTCTTGTGCTCAGGGGAGTTGGCCTTTAAGTTTAGTAACCAACAATTTCTAAATTTTTTGAAAGTTTTTGAAAAGGTTTCTAGCATCCTAGCAAGCAGAGGGACAAAATAATAATTTTCCTGAACCCAGATCAGTTCCCAAATTATACTCCCACCATGTCTGGGAACTGGTAACACTGAAGCTTGATATATCCACTCCCATCAATTTTTATTTATTTTTTTTTATTTCCTTCACATTGGACATTTGTACAATCCCATCAATTTTTACTACATGTCATTTCTTTTAAAGACAAAGTGGTGACTGAATTCTGATATGGTACTCTTCCCTTACTGCAGGTTTCTTTCTTTTTCCCCAATGAACAGGACTCCAGGTTTCCAAACCTGATGTGATTTCCCAGTTAGAGCAAGGGACAGAGCCATGGATCATGGAACCAAGCATTCCAGTAGGTACCTGTGCAGGTAAGTAACAGATGCCAGCAGATGAATGTCATTAATTCTGTCAGCCTGATAAGGGAGGATTTTATGTCTGAAGTGTAGATGTACTTCCTTCCCTTTAAAGTATTTCTTGTACAGAAATGGGAAACCATCAGTTTTCTGGACTTCTTTATGCTTTGTTATGTCACTAATTGTTACAATATCATCTATCTTATGCCCCTTTTTGAGGAGCTGTCCTTCCTACCTTTTTATGAAGTCCACCTCTAGAACTGGACTCTGAATTACATCTCTTTCTACTTCTTTTGGGACCATGATCTCATAATTATCACCATACTTTTCAGTCCTTAAAGATTTTTTTATTTTGGATCTACAGGCTCCATTCCTGGTTCCTTTAAGTAGAAATATATAATCTATATTTCCAAATAGATTTACTCCACAATATTAATCTTTCTGGCCACGATTCAGTCTCTCTTTCGTTCCCAACCAAACTCAACAAAATGAACTCCATACCTGCAGGCTTCATTTCTTTATCACCTAATCCTTTGCTGGTAACATGTATAACTTCTAATTTTTTTTTTTTTTTTTTGAGACAGGATCTCACTCTGTTGCCCAGGCTAGAGTGCAATGGTGTAATCTTGGCTCACTGCAGCTTCTGCCTCTGAGGCTCAAGCAATCCTCCACCTCAGCCACCCGAGTATAAAAAAAATACAAAAATTAGCCAGGCGTGGTGGGATGCACATGGAACTACAGGTGGATCCCACCGGGCCTGGCTAATTTTTGTATTTTTAGTGGAGACAGGGTTTCACCACGTTGCCCAGGCTGGTCTTGAACTCCTGGGCTCAAGCTCAAGTGATCTGCCCACCTCAGCCTCCTAAGATGCTACAATTACAGGTGTGAGCCACTGCACCCAGCTAGCTTCTGATTTTATTACTTTATCATACTGTCTTTTAAATTATGAATAACTTTCTTCTAAGTCATCACTTTCCAAACCGCATGAAGTAACCTAAGGATCTGATCCTGGAAAAATATACAAACCTAGTCATTCTAGGTAAGGGATACATCTCTAGAGTTAATGGGATTTAGGCGAGGTTCTTCTTTATGGGGCAGAAACGTGTGCCATGTTCAAATTTTAGCAAGTTTCTAACTGGAGTACCACTCAGAGATTTTTTTTTAAATAGGCAGTTAGTTGTTATGAATGTTCAACAGGGTTGCATAGAATGTAACATCCCCCAACACCGCCCTGCCTGTAACAGTGAATACCTTTTTTTCGTATCACATCTTTAAAATCTTTCTCTTAGAATGATTTCATGGAACATACCTTAGAAAGCTTAATTAAAAAAAGAAAAGAACTTTATTAACTGAGGCTTATGGTTAGTTAACTTTTGGAAAAGGCAAATTGTCCAAGTTTTACTACAAACTAAAAATGAAGTTTTAAAAAATCGCAACTTGACCAGATAGAAAACCATTTTAAACTATTTAAATGTATATTGAAAAACTTAGGCTTTTTTAAAAATACTTTTTACCAAAAAGATTTATTTAGGCAAAAATAATGCCCCCACCCTCTGCCCATGTAGCATAGATAATGTATATAGTTTCAGTTACCTGGTTGTCAGTGAACAGAAGGCAAGCACTTGAGATATTTAGCTTCATTCTTTTGGTTACTTTTTATTGCTGGAATTTGACCTGATGATGATATTCATGGTAAATGAGCCCTCAATTCTATCTTTATCAGCATCTAGAATAGATTTATTCTTAGCTGGTGAGTTGGTTGCTTTTGTCTTTATAAAAATGATGTATTGTTTTGTAGATCTCTCTACAGGTAATTGACACTGTGACAGTACCTACATTGAGGTGACCACTAGGCCCTGGGCCTAGTCTACGCAATTTCCCTCATCCTCTTCATTGCCATCTTCTCGGAGCTGTCTTGATGATCTTGCCCCTCAGAATCATGATCTATAACCCTGATACATATCTGTTTCACTGGTCTACCTTTCTCCTGCCCCCTGCTTGTCAACATCCTCGATTACTTCTCCATGCATGGGATGTCAGAATACTATGGTCAATGTCTGTAGACTTTGTATGTAGTAAAGGGAGAATTACCTTCTGCAATAGGGATGGTATTGGTCTTCTGGAACTTTCTCCATCCCTTCATTCTTTGCCCTACCCCTTATATTCCAGTAATTCTGTTGGTTACTGAGTAGAGGACATGACAACATGGATAATAGTGGCCATGGTCTGTTTCACGTTGCCTTCAAGTGGAACCCCAACCAGGGCTGGAGATCTGCCACTTCCATGCACTGTTGTTTAACAGCATCAGACTCCATGGTCTCTATAACTTTCACTGTGAAGTATTTCCAGAGGTATTCTTTATGGCCACCTGTTATGCAAACATACCTTCCTTGGTGTCATTTATGTTGATGAAAACATATTTATTTCTTGAACAGTGGGCTGTTTCCAAAGTGTGTATTGTATTGATCTTGGCCCTGCTGCCGAAATTCTGCTGCTATGACACTGCCTACACTAATACATGCTGTGCTGTTACCCGTAGTGCCAGGTGTGGAGGGGGATGCTAGAAAGCTCTGGGGTCTGCCCCAGTGCTCATGCTTGCAGTGATAGTGGTAGTGATAGCAACTGGGCTTGCAGTATGGAAAATACTCAGGATCCTTTGGGGTCTGCTGTAAACTCTCAATACCTTTGAAACTGAAGAAGTGCTGTTTTAAGCACAGCTTTGTTCTTTAAGCATATTGCCAGCATTGACTACCCTGCTGCTTTTAGTTGTCATCTCTCATGTTTTGGGCAACAGTTTACTTCCTGATTATGTACTTCTCTGGTTGTGTTTCTTCTGCTGTTTTGTGTGTTTGTTGATAAACTGCTTTCTTTCATTAATATATTAGTTCTATTACCCTAACTATTCTCAAGGATTTTCCCTCTGCCTCTGCTCGTTTTCACTTATATTTCTAAGGCTTTAGCTATTCTTGTCCTTCCTCTTTGTAGCTGATACTTCCCATCCTGCATTTGAACATCCTGGTTATTCTGATGTTGGTATCGTTCACTTCCATAGACACTAGTATAATCCAGCCCTCCATTTCTTTTCTTGATTCTCAAAATGCCTAGACTTGAACTTGTTAGTTTCTCCCTGCTAAATTATTTCCTCTACTATTTACAACTCTCCCGTATCTACCAATGACGTGATTATTTCTTCAGTGTTCCAGGCTAAAACATACAGGGTCTTAGCTAATTTGTCTTTCCTGTTTGTTCTGTCTTTAAATTGTGGTTCTTAGATTTTTGTTTTGTTGTTTATTAACAAGGAATCCCAATTCAAACTGCCCCCTTCAGATTCAGTTTATCTCTGTGTACTCTTAGCCATCTCTGTTGTCTCCTTTTTAAACAACTATTATCTTAAATGTAATTCCTTACTGGTTCTTGGATATTATCTGTAAAACTGAATTCGACATTTCTTTTGCCACTGTCGTATTTTATTTATTCTCCTTAGCTCCTTCCATCTTTCTCTCCAAATAATGTGGCTATATATTTGAAAACCATTAGAATTTTCTGAGGGCTTTATGTTTTAGTATCATTAGATTATTCCCCCCAATAGCAGTTTATTTTTTCTCTATTCAGAGAACACTGGAATTTTCTTTTTCTTTTAGACTGGGAGACAAGACCTGAAAATAATGTGTCAGCCCCACAGCCTGACATTTCTGAAGAAGAGCTATCTCCAGAGGTAGTAGTGGAAAAACACAAAAGAGATGATGCTTGGACCTCCAACGTGCTAGAAGGTTGGAAATATGAAGGCAGTTTAGAGAGGCAGCAGGCAAACCAACAGATGCTGCCAAAGGAAATAAAGGTAACTGAAAAGACAATACCCACTTGGGAAAAAGGTCCTGTAAATAATGAATTTGGGAAAAGCATCAAGGTGGGTTCAAACCTTGTAACACAAGGACCATCTCCTGAACAGACCTCTACTAAAAGAAGCATCAAACAGAATTCAAACCCAGTTAAAAAAGAGAAATCTTGTAAGTGCAATGAATGTGGGAAAGCTTTTAGTTATTGTTCAGCACTTATTCGTCATCAGAGAACACATACTGGAGAAAAACCCTACAAATGTAATGAATGTGAAAAAGCCTTCAGCCGGAGTGAAAACCTTATAAACCATCAAAGAATTCATACTGGAGATAAACCATATAAATGTGATCAGTGTGGAAAAGGCTTCATTGAGGGTCCATCTCTTACTCAACATCAAAGAATTCATACTGGAGAAAAACCATATAAATGTGATGAATGTGGGAAAGCCTTTAGTCAGAGGACCCATCTTGTTCAGCATCAGAGAATTCATACTGGTGAGAAGCCATATACTTGTAATGAGTGTGGAAAAGCCTTTAGCCAGAGAGGCCACTTTATGGAACATCAGAAAATTCATACAGGAGAAAAACCTTTTAAATGTGATGAATGTGATAAAACTTTCACCAGGAGCACACACCTTACTCAACATCAAAAAATTCATACTGGAGAAAAAAACCTATAAATGTAATGAATGTGGAAAGGCCTTCAATGGACCCTCAACTTTTATCCGTCATCATATGATTCATACTGGTGAGAAACCGTACGAATGCAATGAATGTGGGAAAGCCTTCAGCCAGCACTCAAACCTTACCCAGCATCAAAAAACACATACTGGGGAGAAACCCTATGATTGTGCGGAATGTGGAAAATCTTTTAGTTACTGGTCATCCCTTGCTCAACACCTGAAAATTCATACCGGAGAAAAACCTTACAAATGCAATGAATGTGGAAAGGCCTTCAGTTACTGCTCATCCCTTACTCAACATCGGAGAATTCACACAAGAGAAAAGCCCTTTGAATGCAGTGAATGTGGAAAGGCTTTCAGTTATCTCTCAAACCTTAATCAGCATCAAAAAACTCATACTCAAGAGAAAGCTTATGAATGTAAAGAATGTGGGAAAGCTTTTATTCGGAGTTCATCTCTTGCTAAGCATGAAAGAATTCATACTGGAGAGAAACCCTATCAGTGTCACGAATGTGGGAAAACCTTCAGTTATGGTTCATCCCTTATTCAACATAGGAAGATCCATACTGGAGAACGGCCTTACAAGTGTAATGAATGTGGGAGAGCATTCAACCAGAACATACACCTTACACAACATAAGAGAATTCATACAGGAGCCAAGCCTTATGAGTGTGCTGAGTGTGGTAAAGCCTTTCGACATTGTTCATCACTTGCTCAACATCAAAAAACTCACACAGAAGAAAAACCGTACCAGTGTAATAAATGTGAAAAGACCTTTAGCCAGAGCTCCCACCTAACTCAGCATCAACGAATTCACACTGGAGAGAAACCCTACAAGTGCAATGAATGTGACAAAGCCTTTAGCCGGAGCACTCATCTGACTGAACATCAGAATACTCATACTGGAGAGAAACCTTATAACTGTAATGAATGCAGGAAGACTTTTAGCCAGAGCACATATCTCATTCAGCACCAGAGAATTCATTCAGGAGAGAAGCCTTTTGGATGTAATGATTGTGGAAAATCCTTCAGATATCGCTCTGCTCTCAACAAACATCAGAGACTGCACCCTGGCATATGACCATTCTAGGAACATCATAAATTTAGGGGATATATTTACTTCAGTTTGTCCTTTTGTAAAGTACTGAAGAATCAGAGTGGATTTAGAAACTACTTGAAATCTTTTAAATCTTCACTCTCATGCTATGGAATGGAAGGTGCATTGAGCTGAACTAATCCAATTGTTATTAAGCCGCTTTGTGACATTAGAAAACTCGACTGTTTTAAGCTTAGTTTCCTTTGTGGAATGAAGGATTTGGATTAGATTATTTCAAAGGTAGTTTGGAGTTTTATAATCAGTTTTGTATATTTACAGTATTTTCTTGAATGGGTTTACATCAGCATTTTGCTGTGTTGCATCTAGAATGTGTATGTTTATGCATGTTTTGCCAATAGAATTTGTGCTTCAGTAACTAGATTGGGGAGCTAGTGTGCTCCTGCTCTAATGTGTTTAAGTTGTTTAGGTAAATGGTTCCTAATAAAAAGAATTATAAAACACCCTCAGATTAACGATTCAGTTGCATATAATAGCCTAACTCAGTAAGAGTATTAAAACTTACCATTATTCCTCTTCTAGTCTGTTTTTAATGTTCTAGGAGTTTATCACAACTACAGAGGTCCACTTCTACAACTTAAACCGGTGTTATTTTACCCTGGTTGCATATTGGAGTCACCTGGTGTCTTAATTTGTGCTGTTATGTTAAATTACAATAGACTAGGTGTCTTAAACAATAGAAATTTTTCTCACAGTTCTAGAGGCTGGGAAGTCCAAGATCAAGGTGCTGGCAGATCCAGTGTCAGATGAATGCCCACTTCCTCTTTTCAGACAGCATCTTCTTGTGTTCCTACGTGGTGTTAAGCAGAGACAGAGCAAGCTCTCTTAAATTTTTTCATAATACTACTAACCCCATTGGTGAGGGCTCTATCCTCATGACCTAATCACCTCCCAAAGGCCCCCCTCCTAATACCATCACATTGCAGATTAGGCTTTCAACACAGAAATTTGGAGAGAACATTTTAAGTCTATAAAGAGAACTCTACAAAATTCTCTTGCCAAGGCCCTGTAACTACAGAGACTAATTTAATTGCCTTAGGAGATACGACCCAGGCATCAGTGTTTTTTCTTAAATTCCTAATATGTACACCAGAAACAAAAATTGGCTTGTATTTTTGTACCCACTCCATTAATTAGCAGCTGCTTATGGCTGCTTCTAAAAGCTTCACAGATTAGCTGTTCAGTACACATAATATTGACTGCCATCCTGTTTTATAAATGGGTTTCTCACAAGCTGTGGGAGGAAGGGTTAATTTGCTTCTTCATCAAAATACAAAAATTAAATGGCATTGTGAAGTAATGGTCATTTCACTTGTCCTTTGCCACTTCAGGTTAGAAACAGATGATAGTGCAAATGACACCCCCCCAGAGTCATGCAGCCTATAGCTTATGTGATCATTTGTAGTGGCCCTGGCTATGATAATATTTGAACCACAAATAAATATGGGTGACCCCT
This sequence comes from Ateles fusciceps, assembly GCA_036589455.1. Taxonomy (NCBI): domain Eukaryota; kingdom Metazoa; phylum Chordata; class Mammalia; order Primates; family Atelidae; genus Ateles; species Ateles fusciceps. Next base: position 190,618 of record JAZHEH010002049.1, read on the forward strand.
TAGATTTTCTCCTGATATATTCTAGTTATTAGGTCAGTTCTTCTAAGAGCAGCTGATAATTTCCAGTCTGGTCTTGAGTACGGAGAGCTCTGAGAACAGAGGGTAGCACAGAAATTGATCATTATTTATATTTTAAAACTTCATTTAGCCTCTTTCCATAAACAAGTTTGGGGGAGGGAGGCACTGCAGATTTTTGCACGTGAAAAAAATCAGTGCAGTCCTTTTTGCTTCTATAAATGTCAGGGAACTGCATAGGGACTTTTGTCACCTTCTTAACTGAAGATGCCAGACAGCGAAAAGCGGATACAACTCAGGAAATAATATAACCATTTAAATCTCAGGACTTTTTTTCTGTTGTAATTTGAAACATCTGTAAAGGAATGTCATCTTGGTATTTCTTAGTTTCTCAAGGCTTTCATTATGTAGGAATTAGTTATCCCATTGCAGGGGAGGTAGAAACTGTTAGAGAAGAGTAGGAATCAAATTATGGGATAACTTTACTTGACACCTGAGCCACCCCCACAGTCCAAGGAAATGAAGTTTCTGTATCTAGGTGAGGGGTCTTCCTGTATCAAAGGAGATCCCAAAATGGAAAACACCAGAGTCTGTAATGGGAAGACTTACGTCACTGATTCCTTTTAGAAATATAATATATGTGGAAATTTTTCACCAGCCCTGAAAGATCCACTTTGTTCCACTAATTTTATCTCTTCATACTGTCAAGTGAAACCCAGAGCACTAATATGTGATCACCACCTAATTTAATTAATCTTTTTTAAAAAAGTGATCTGGCTGGGCATGGTGGCTAACACCTATAATCCCAGTGTTTTGGGAGTCCATGGCAGGAGAATTGCTTGGGACCAGGAGTTCAAGACCCAGGCTGGGCAATACAGAGAGACCTTGTCTCTAAAAAAAATAAAATTAGCTGAGTGTGGTTATGCATTTGATCCAGGAGTTTAAGGTTACAGTGAACTGTGTGTCAGTGCATTCCAGCCTTGGTGACAGAATGAGACCTTGTCTCTAAAAAACTAAAAGTAAAAATAGTTTTTTAAAAAGTGATCATTCATGCCTCCCTCTGTCTGCTTGTCCTTCACCTTCCCATACTTTGGAAAGGTACCGACCACCCTCAGATAATACAGGCCTGGAGAAAGGGCAGTCAGTAAGATGACCGAAGTTCACGTGTTCCTGGTTTCCGTATCTCCTTTTTGTATTTCTCAAGAATATGTCTACTAGCTATTCCAGAGCACATTCCTGTTTCCCAAAGCAGGTGGATTTACAGTTGCGCCTTTTGCCCAGACATGTCTATCTAACTACACTTAGGTAAACTAAGGTTTGGCCTTTATTACCTGAGATAGACCTTAGTCACATATTTATTATTTTTCCTCCTTACCTCTATTTTAAAAGCAGAGGCAGGAATTTATTTTAAACCATTCCTTAGTCTTTTTCTTGACTGTAACATATACTTAATATGTGCCATAAACATCTAGTATAATACAAACATTAGTTTCTTAATATACTGAGCAAGTAGAGCAAAGTTAAAACTTTTTTTTTTTTTTAATTGAAGAGACAGGCTCTTGCTCTGTCACCCAGGCTGGAGTGCAGTAGCATGATTATAGTTTACTGCAGCCTCAAACTGGGCTTAAAGGATGCTCCTGCCTTGGCCTCCCAAGTAGCTGGAACTACAGGTACATGCCACCATGCCTGGCTAATTTTAAAAAATTTCTGTAGAGATGGCGTCTGGCTATGTTGCCCAGGCCTGCCTCTGGCTCCTGGTCTCAAGCAATCCTCCTGCCTCGACCTCTCAAAGTGTTGGGATTATAGGTGTAGCTGCCACCCTTAGCCCAAAATTAAAATCTAAGAGGAAAATTGGCAGAAGTTACAACTTTTTCCTTGAAGTCGTAATGAACCCAGAAAATAACAGGGATTCCGTTTACCTTACAGGTTTAACATTCACTAACAAACTGCCCAGAAATAAAAAATATCTGGAAGTTATCAATAAAGCCAGCCAGTTCTTTATGAGGCAAGAAATTGTCTACTATTAAAAAAAGTTCTAATACCGTCATGTCTGATTTATTTAGATGTGTCAGTGTCCAAGATTGGGCATATGGGACTAAGCATTTTCCTCTAGGTCCTAGATTGGCACTTTCAAGGTCTGCCAGATTACAGATATTAAACCACTTGAGTAGTTTTTGCCAAATAACTGTGAGGGAAGCAGAAAAGACAGAAAATGTTACATAACCCAGTCACTCATCCTTAAATATTTAAGACTTAATTAAAAATAATTCAACCACAGCCAATGCTTATTAAGTGGCTGAGTATATTATACTTGCAGGGGTTCAGAAATGGACAAAGGCAAAGACTCCATTGCAGAGCTCACATCCTGTTATAAAGAAAATTGTAAAATGCCAAGTGATAAACATAGATAATAACGAAGGGTGAAGGACTTGGGCAAGACTTCTATCATGGGTTGTGGTGGCGCTATTGTAGATAAAATGATTAGGAAATGCCTTTCTAATGAGTTGTCATTGGAGCACGCACCTGGAGGAAGCGAAGGAATGAACCAGGTAGATACCTGAGAGGAGAGCATTCCCCGGCAGCCACAGAGGTTCTGAGATACGAGCATTTGGCAGTTTCAGAAACACTGGCTGGATTGTAGTGAGTGAGTGGTAGATGAGGTCAGAGAGAGCTGGGGGTGCAGTTCCTCAGGACCTTCTTGGCTATGGCAAGGATTTGGCCTTTTATTCAGAATGAGATGGCAAGTCACTGGAGAGTGTTGGGCGGGGATTTGAATTGTTTAAAAAGGGTCACTTGCTGTAATGTAGGGAATAAATTATAAAGGGTTAAGAGTACAGGCAGGGAATTCAGTTGGAATGCTAGTAGTCCAGCTAAGACCTAATAGTCGCTTAAACAAAGATATTATTGACAAAACGAAAGGAAATAGTTGGAGTGAGGCTATATTTTGAATGTACAGCAGACAAGGTTTGCTGATGGTTTAGCTATAAAGGTGAGAGAGAGAGAGAGAAGTTAGGGAGGCTTTAAGGACTCTGGCCCGAGCAAATTGAAAGGACTTGCTGTGTACTGAGAAAGAGAATACCAAGTACAGAGTAGGTTCATAGTGGGGATAAGGAATCAGAATTCAGTTTGAGAACTTTTTAGCTTATTAAAAGAATACAAAATATAAATGTGCAAATGAACATATCTGTAAAATTATCATCTGGGTCAAGAAATGGAACACTACTAGTGTTCCAGTAATGCTATTTCACCCCTTAAGTCACAGCCTTTTTCTTCCCCAAAGGTAACCATTATCCTGAGTTTGAATATTAACAATTAGATATGGTGAGGGCCTTTGTGCTACCTCATCCGATGGCAGACTCACATGATGAGAGAGGGTGACGGTGTGTGAGACAGAAAAAAGCGCCAGACACCCATGATAACTAAGCCACTCCTGTGATAATGGTATTAATCCATTCATGACGGCAAGGCCCTTATGACCTAATCAGTTTTCTTTTTCTCTTTTTTTTTTTTGAGACAGAGTTTTGCTCTTGTCACCCTGGCGGGAGTGCAATGGCACAATCTCAGCTCACTGCAACCTCCGGCCTCCTGGGTTCAAGCGACTCTCCTGCCTCAGCCTCCTGAGTAGCAGGAATTTCACGCATTTGCCATCACGCCTGGCCAATTTTTGTATTTTTAGTAGAAACAGGGTTTCACCACGTTGGCCAGGCTGGTCTCAAACTCCTGACCTCAGGTGATCTGCCCACCTCAGCCTCCCAAAGTGCTGGGATTACAGGCATGAGCCACCGCGCCCGGCTGACCTAATCACCTTTAAAGTTCCCACCTCTTAATACCATCACATTGGCAATTAAATTTCAACATGAAGTTTGGAGGAGACATTCAAACCATAGCATTTTGCCCCTGACCCTCAAAAGTCATGTTCTTCTCACATAGAAAATACATACATTCCATCCCAATAGCCCCAAAATTCTTAACTAATTCCAGCACCAACTCAAAAGTCAAGTCTCATCTGAATCAGATGTCGGTTGAACTCAAGGCATGATTCATTCTGAGGCAAATTCTCTCCACTCACGGGACTGTGAAATCCAACAAGTTATCTATTTTCAAAATACAAAAGCTCCTAGACTTATAACACGGTTATGTGTCAGTAAGCAGTGTGTTTTTGACTTACAGTATTTTCCATTTATGATGGGTTTATCCAGATGTAACTACATAAATTGAGAGCATTACATGCTCATTACTTTTGCACCATTGTAAGTTAGGGATCATCTGTACAATGGTGGGACAGGGATAGGATAGATATTCCCATTCCAAAAGAGAGAAATAGACAAGAAGAAAGGGGTAACTGGTCCCAAGACAGTCCAAAACCCAACAGGGAAAACAACATTAAGTCTTTTTGTTTTGTTTTGTTTTTTGTTATTTTTGAAACGGAGTCTCACTCTATCGCCCAGGCTGGAGTGCAGTGGCACGATCTCGGCTCACTGCAACCTCCGCCTCATGGGTTCAAGCGATTCTACTGCCTCAGCCTCCTGAGTAGCTAGGATTACAGGTGCCCGACACCGAACCTGGATAATTTTTGTATTTTTAGTAGAGATAGTGTTTCACCATGTTGGCCAGGCTGGTCTCACTCCTGACCTCAAATGACCCACCTCCGCCTCCCACAGTGCTGGGATTACAGGCATGAGCCACCGTGCCTGGCCAACATTAAGCCTTAAAGTGGGAGAACAATCTCCTTTGCCTCTTTGTCCTGCATCTAGGGGTTGGGGTTGGGCAGCCAAGGCCTCAGGTAGCCCTGCCCCAATGGCTCAGTCCATGCAGTAGCTGTCATGAGTTGGAGTCTCCTGTCTGTAGTTCTGCCAGGCTGGTGTTGCATGCTGTTACCTCTGTAATTCTGGAGTCCTGACAGTAGCCCTACTCCCATGCTCTACTAGGCAGCCCTAGTGAGGACTCTGTGGCAACTCTGACCCCATATTTCCACTTGTCATTGTCCTGGTAGGGGCTCTCTGCAGTGGCTATGTCCCTGTATAATTCTCTGCCTGGGCCCCCAGACTGTCAGCAACATCCTTTGAAATCTAGGTGGAGGAAGCCAGGTCTTCACAGATATTGCATTATGTATACCTGCTGCATCAGCACCACATAGACACTGCCAAGGTCTACCGCTTGCACTTTCTGGATCAGGCCATACCTGGGCCTACCTGAGCCATTGCTGGGATGGCCACAGAGTGTGCTCTGGAACTCAGGGAGCAGACCTGAGGCAGCTCTGAGCTGAGTGCATGGAGGGTGCCTTGGGCCTTTCCCCTGAAATCATTTTGCCCTTTTAGAGTTCTGGGCCTGTGATCATAGGGTCAGCCTTGAAGATCTTGAAATACTTTACCGTCTTTCTCCCATCATCTTAATGAATAGCACCTGGATTCCTTCTATCCATACTTATCTCCTTAGTAAAAAGTCACTTAGCCACACACTTAGTATTCTCTCCTGAACATACTTTTCTATTCTGTATATGGCCAGGCTATACATTTTCCAAGTGTTTCTGCCCTGATTCTCTTTTAATTATAAATTTCATCTTTCTTTCTTTCCTCTTACATCTCATCGTATGCAGTTAAAACCAGCCACACAGCAGTCTGAATGCTTTGCTGCTTAGCTATTTCTTTCACCAGATATCACAATTCATCACTCTTTTTTTTTTTTTTTTGAATTCATTACTCTTAAGTTCTGCACTTTATAAGGCCCTAGAACCCAGACACAATTCTCCCAAGTTCTCTGCAACTGAATACAGGGATGTCCTTTACTCCAGTTTCTAATACCTTGTTCCTAATTGCCATCTAGGACCTCATTAAAATAGCCTTTACCAATTTTCTGTCATAGTCTGTGTTTTGCTGCTATAACAGAATACCACAGATTATGTAATTTATAAAGAATAGAAGCTTATTTGGCTCACGGTCTTGGAGGCTGAGAAGTCAGGGTGCACGGCACGAACACACAGTGAGGGCCTCCATGCTACGTCATCCCATGCAGAAGGCATCATGTGGCAAGAGCACTTGAGACAGAGACAACAAGTGGGTGGCACTCTAGTGCTCACTAACCCACTTCCTCAATAATAACCTTAATCTCTTCATGAGGGCAGATCCCTAATGACCTAATCACCCCATAAAGGTCCCATCTCTTACTACCGTCACAATGGCAATTAGATTTTAACATGCATTTTGGAGGAGACATTCAAACTACAGCAATCATACCGTATATATTTGTGTCTAGCATTTTTTACTTAGTGTTTATGAGGTTTATTGATGTTGTCGCAAATTGCCGTGGTTCATTTATTTTTGTGGGTGTTGTGATATTCCATTGTAATAGAATGTTATGAATGTATCACTATTTGCCCATTTTATTGCAGACAGGCATTTGAATTGTTTCCAGTTTGAGGCAATTATGAACAATGCCACTGAGAACATTCTTATACGTGTCTTTTGATGTAATGTGCACTCATTTCTGTGGGGTATAAACCTAGGAGTGAAAGTGTTGTCTTAGGGGTATACGTATGTTCAGCTTTAGTAGACATTGACAAATGTTTTGCCAAAGAATTGTACCAATTTACACTCCCACCACCCAGGTTTGAGAGTTTCCATTGCTGCAGATCTTTGCCAACGTTTTCATTATGATTTAGCTATCTAAGCAGTGTTTTAGATGCCTATTAGACCTTCAGGCTGAGATATCCAGGCTGCTGGATATGCAAGTCTGGGGTATAAGCGAGATGTCTACCCTAGAGATGTACTTATGGAAGTCTATGGTGTATATTTAAAATAATGAGACTGAACTCTATGACCCAGGAAGAGAGTATGGATAAAGAAGAGTTCTAAAGACTGAACTCCTAGAAACTCCAACTTTTAGAAATCAGAAAGATTAGGATCCATGTGTGAGGTAGGCAGCGTGTGAGGTAGTAAGATACTCAGCAGAGTGTAGTTCCCCAGAGGCTGAAGGAAAAACGCGATTCAGGTAGAACACTTCTGAGAGGTTAAATAAAATGAAGACTGAGAATTGGCATTGGGTTTGGCAGTGAAGAGGTCAATGGTGATGTTAAGAGCAGTTCCGGTAGAGCGGTGGAACTAAAACCTGATGGGAGGGGCTTAAAAGGCGAATAGGAAATAAGATATTGGAGAACACAAATTTGAAAATTTGAGGAGTTTTCTATAAAGGGGAAAGAAAATTGGGGCAGTAGCTAGAAGGAGACATGGAGTTGAGGATTTTAAAAATATTAGATGTTATAGTATGTTTGAATGTCTGAATCCTATTGGGATTGAATGAATAGAGAGAAAAAAACTGATAATTCAGAAAGGAGAAGGGATAAATAGGGTGAAGTTTCTGAGGAAGCAAGATAAGATGAGCTTCTGGCCACAAGCAGAAGGGTTAGCCTTAAAATAGGAGCATAAATAATATGGTGGTTAAAATAGGAAGGAACAAAGAGTATTTGGCTATGGCTGCCATGAGCTGGTGGAGGATGGATGTGGAAGTTCGGTGCTGATTGCTACTATTTTTTCAAAGAAATTAGATCATAAGCTGAGAATGAGAAGTAGACATAAAGAGGTGTTAGAGGTTTAAGAAGAGGGGATCAGGTCACCTTCTGTAGACTGAGAAAGTGAACTGACTAAGGACATGTAGGAGTATCCAATGGTAGTACCAAATTATCTCCAAGGGCATCTCCTTTGAGATAACTGGGTCATGAGTTCAAAATGAGACAAATCATCACTAAGTTTTCTTTAGCTATGTTCAGGTGCATGAGAGCAGGAGAGGAATAAGCTGAAAACTGGATTTAGCAAGAATTTTTCCAGAAGAGTGTGTGACCCAAGATGAGGGGTAAGATAGCAAGGGTGCGTATGAGAAATAAATTGTAGTGATGTCCTGTGGAATTCAAAGTGCGAAGAAGTGAAACCAAGGGCTAAAGCAGGGGTGGAGGGAGGTGGGAATGGAGTTAGGGAAGCAAAAATAAATTCATAGTTTTATTATTTTTTGTTGGGGCTGAAAAAATTATAGTTGAAGTATTAACAGGAGAGGAGTAAGTTGAAAATATAGGGGTGATAGTTTGGAAGTGGAATTGTTGAAACTGAGGTTTTGAGGAGTGTGCTTATTGGTAATGCCACAAGGTCTAGGTTGTGACTATCAGTGTGTATGTCTGAAGTAGAAGGGAAGACAAGATCACTGGAGGAGAGGAAGGCAAAGGCCTGAGAGCCAAGATATTGGATGGACTGACTACATACATATCAAAATCATCAAGCATAATGGTCTGAGCAGTCATGGAAACAGTGAGGAAGGTGTTATAATCTTCCACAAATGAGGAAGTGACCGGGAATTAGTAGATGACTTCAACAAGGGTTAGTGAGTGGTTGAGTTTGATAGCAGGTGTCTCAGTGGAGCTAGGGGGCTCTAGAGAGAAGAGGAAAACAATGACCTGAATGTGGCAAGGAGGAGCGAAAGGGCACCTACCTCACCATCCAGGCCCAGTTAAGTCAGGTGTGGAATACAAAGCAGCCACTGCTTACATAACAGAGATGTAAGAGGCTAAGAGCCCAAAGATGAAGGATGTGTTCCAGAAGAGGTGCCAAAATCATTTGGAGAATTGTTTTCAGAGTCTGTAATACACTTTCTTGTGAATTCCATCATTGTGACAAATGCAAATAAGAAAGTGGTTTTGATAATTTGGGAACACTTTGAATCAAAAATAGTGAGCACAGAGTCTGGGCTCTCAAATCTTACAGTAAAAAGGCAGGAGAAAGGCACTGGAAGAGGGCCAAGCCCCTGGACCCACTACCTCATATGATGGGCATTCCTTTATTTATTTGAAACAGGATCTTGCTCTGTTGTCCTGGCTGGAATGCAGCCTCAAACTCCTGGGCTCAAGTAATCCTTCCACCTCAGCCTCCTGAGTAGCAGGGACTACGGGTTGTGTGCCATCATGCCTGACTAATTTCTTTGTAGCAACAAGGTCTCACTTTGTTTCTCAGGCTGATCTCGAACTCCTAGCTCCAAGTAATCCTCCTGCCTTGGCCTCCCAAAATACTGAGATTACAGGCATGAGTCACCATGCTTGGCTGACCCCATTATTATTTAAAATTGCATAACTAGTTGAAAGGTAAGTAGGGCAAACACATTATGGGGCAAAATGACTTCAATATTCATCATAATGATCCTGTTGTTTAGGAGAAAGTAATCATGGCCCAAGTCCCTAGGTAATATACAGAATCCAGGCTGTAGAGAATAGAAAATGAAACCAAGAAGAGACTGAGAAAATAGAAGGGCATGGGGCCCATAAAGGAACAGTGCCTAGATGAAGTAGGAGACTTAAAGAATTGGGGGCATATATGACAATGTTGGTATGATCTATATCAGGTTATTTTAACAGGATCAGAATAATCTGAATCACACATTTAATTTCCCTTGCACTAATTTCACATTTTCTAGGCTGATTTTCTCCTACACATCCTTATTTTCTGGTAACAACTTGGTTTACTGTATAGGTATGATCACAAAAAGAGAATGCAGTGTTTATATTCACTAAATATTTCAGTTCTCTTAACAGTTGCAGTTCTCATTGTTTATTAATAAACTAGCATTCTGTTTTATACATCGGTTTCAAGTGAGCTTGTTTAATGTGAATCAGTCTATCTACCAATTATTTTCTGGCAACATCCAGTTTCAAAAATTTTAGGACCAGGCCTTGGGTTATGACTATAGCACTAATAATTACCATTTATTAAACAGCAACATGTCAGTCCACTTAACATGCTTTATCTCATTTTGAAAATAAGAATCCTAGGAGATTTGTGTCACCATACCTATTCTCGTAAGTGATAAAGTTGAAATTAAAATCGTAAGTAACTTTTCTAAGTTCAATCATATAGAAAGTGGTAGAGTCAGCATTCAAATTCTGTTCTGGCCATGTCTCTAATCCCAGCACTTTGGGAGGCCAAGGTGGTGGACTGCTTGGTCTAGGAGTTTGAGACCAGCCTGGGTAACATGGTGAAACCCTGTTTCTACAAAAATTACAGAATATTAGCCAGGTGTGGTGACATAGGCCTGTAGTCCCAGATACTCAGAAGGCTGAGGTGAGCAGATTGCTTGAGCCTGGGAGGCGGAGGTTGAAGTCAGCTGAGATTGTGTCATTCACTCCAGCCTGGGTGACAGAGTAAGATCCTGTCTCAAAAACAAAAGAAAACAAAACAAACAAAAAAAACCCCACATTCTGTTCTGACTTGCTTCAAAGTTCATGCTTTTCCATCTCATCACAATGCCTATCAGTAAATCACCAAAGGTAATGCTATTCTGAGTGGTCAGCCAACTGAGTTTCTTTTAGTAACAAGAATACATAGCCAAGTGCCTCTTTTACACTGCATGGTAGTTCGTACCTTCTCTTTACACACCCAGTGTTTTATCCGTACAGAACTTCCCTTGTCACAAAGTTCCCCCAAACCCAATATAAGTCTTTTTCTTAAAAAAATAATAACTTTGGTAAAGTTTCTTGTCAACACTTTTACAAATCTAAACAGATCACATTATCATCATCAGCAAGGTAAAATTTCCTCACTGTGTCAGTGTACCAGAGGATTGCCAGTGTACCCTCAATTAATTTAAAAAAGCAAATGACCACTGTATATTTAATTAATGTCTGTAATGTAGTGATCACGGCGTAATGAACAGAGTGTAGCATTACTATTTAGATCCAGGATCAAATCTCAAGATACCACTTAACGTAAGTGAAACTTTAGGTTTTTAACTTCTCTATACATCAGAGAGCTACAGAATTATAAAATGAATATTGTTAGACTCTCCAAAACTGACTCTTTTGGGTGCTTGAGCAACTTTACTGTATCTCTCAACAGAGTTTTGCTTTTGTGGAATTACGAAAATCCATTAAAAACCAGTTTGTCATAAATTAATTAGACAAAAATCAATGAACAAACAATTAGCTAAAAGTCAGTTCATCTGCTTTATCAATTTACCAAAAACTTATTTCTTTAACTGCAAAGTATGGGCAAAAGGAGAAAACAGGCAGCGACAAGAGTGAAAACATTGGATACATGAGTTTTGATAGTTTTGAACATTTCTTTAAAATTTCAGCTGCCCATTTTTTTTTTAGCATATAAAGCAATGTTCAATTTGGATAAAGTTAAGGATAATAAGCAGTTTCATCTTCTAATATATTATGCAAAAAATAAAATTTGTACTCAGTAACAAAAAGTTTCCATACAAGATTAGCACTACAGTGGTCCCTTCTCACTCACAGGGAATACATTTCCAGACCTTCAGTAGATACCTAAAATTGTGGATAATAATGAACCCTATACATACTGTACTGTTTCTCCCTACAGACGCATAGCTATGATAAAGTCTAATTGTTATAAACTAGGCACAGAAAGAGATTAACAATAGTAATAAAATAAAACAACTATAATAATATACTGCAGTAAAAGTCATGTGAGTGTGGTCTCTCAAAATATCTTACTGTATTGTACTCGTCCTTCTTGTGATGATGTGAGATAATAACATACTTATATGATGAGATGAACTGAGGTGAATGATGTAGGTATTGTGACACAGTGCCAGGCTACTCTTGACCTGACAGTACCTCAGAAGGAGTTTCATTTGCTTCAGGTAAGCCTGGATCATGAAGCCACGGCAATGTCCGTGGTCAATGTCAGGAGCAGACAGTGTTGTGGATGTGCTGGACAAAGACATGGCTCATGTCACAGGTGGCTTGAAACAGGATGGCACGAGATTTTGTCATGCTATTCATAATGAAGCACAATTTTAAATGTACAAATGGTTTATTTCTGGAATTTTTCTTTTAATATTTTCAAACAGTAGCTGACATCATGTAACTGAAACCTCAGAAAGGGAAACTACAGATAATGCAGGCACTACTGTACCAATCTAGTATACATGGACCATAAATTTGCATTCTAGGGAGTTAAGCTCCAAATTTAAAGTGCTTAGGAATCATTCAGGATCTTGTTTAGGAAGTCTGGAAAGAGGTCTGGGATTCAGCATTTCTAACAGGCTCTTGGTAATGCTGCTGATCTGCATACTACGCTCCAAAATACTAGCTACTACGGTGACTTCTTCAGTGTGAAATAATGAAGTTTTGGCTACGAATTTTGAGAAATAAAAAATTAAAGCTAACGTGCCATTTAAGACATTGAAGAAATAATGGCAAAGTTTTTAGAGACTGGCAAAATGAAAAATAGCATGGTAAAAAAACTCAAAAGTGGCCAAAGAAATCCCATCACACATAGAATGTTAAAATTTATAATTTTGTCTGCTTGAAATACAAAATTTGAGGAATTGAGTACTAAAAATGACTAATGTTACATTTAAAAGATGATATTTAAAAGCATCTAAAACAGAAAATAAATTTTAATTCGTAACTGTAAATTCTTAACTGTAAGGCTCTATAATTTTCATTTTAATTTGCTAAGATTGGGATATTTCAAGTTACTTGGTTTGCAGAAAGATCTGACATGGAAGAATAAAATTAATGAAAGCAGTATCAACAAAGTCATGATGCCTAAAGAGATTACTCTGAAGAACAACATGATCTGTACTGCCTCATTTGTGAGCTGCCATCCTGTACTTCTAGCTGCCTACTGGACATTTCTACTCACATGGCATGTCCAAGGTCAAAAAGCATGTCCAGTGTTTCACTGGCATGTCCAGTTAGGTACTCCTACAGTGGAATTTATCACTTCCTCCTCAGAGAACAAACCCAGTGTTTCCTTTTCGTGTAGTTTTCCTTATTTAACAAATGTTTATTGAGGACTCGTATTTCTTAGAAATTACAGATACAAATATAATACAATTAGGCCTCAAGAGTTCACGATCCACTCATGCATATAGATGGAACAATTAAAATCATATGATAGGCCGGGCACGGTGGCTCACACCTGCAATCCCAGCACTTTGGGAAGCTGAGACAGGCGAATTATGACTTCAAGAGTTCGAGACCAGCCTGGCCAACATGGTGAAACCCCGCCTCTACTAAGGATACAAAAAATTAGCCAGGCCTGGTGGTGTGGGCCTGGTGGTGCAAGCCTGTAATCTCAGCTACTCGGGAGGCTGAGGCAGGAGAATCGCTTGAACCCAGGAGGCAGAGGTTGCAGTGAGCCAAGATCATACCATTACACTCCAGCCTGGGCAACAAGAGCAAAACTCCACTTCAAAAAAAAAAAATTATATAATGAAATGTCATTACAATTGTACGAAAGATGTAAACAAAGTGATGTACTTGGCCAAGAAAGAGCAAGCCATTTACTCCATGCTAAACTTCCCAGTACAAGTGACATTTTAACATGAGCCTTGATAAAACTATCCACGCAAAGAAAGGAGGAAAGAAGTGCATTCTGGGAATAGAAATCAGCATGATAAAAGGTGAACCTTGATTACTGTAGGGAAGGAAAGTAGATTCCAATAAACACGTGGAGGGTGATTTTTTGCATGGGAATCCTAGGCGTGCCTGAGTAGGACCAGTTATTTCTTAGGACGTTATTTTTTTCCAGAGGAGAGTAAAGGGGCTGTGGAAATGACTGCTTTGTCCTACACAGATTAGAAGTGGAGATAAAGTTGAAAAACTGGGCTGTCATGCTAGAGCTTGGGTTATGTTGTTTATTGAAGACGGCCATGATCAGATGTTTTGGGGGAAGAGAACTCTGACAGCAATGTGAAAGTAGGAAAAGGAAGATTCAAGGCAGAGGCCAGTTCAGAAAGTTTTGGCAAAGTCGTAGCTGAGAGCTCACGTGTGAACTAAGTCAGTGACAAGAGCAAAGGGGAGGAGAAATTTCAGAGACAGAATCTATAGGACCTGATGACCAAAACTAAAATGTACGGGTAAGAAACACAGAAGAGTTGTAAATGACATCAGATTTTGAACCAAAAGGATGGCATAGATGGTGACGTCATTATCCTACTGGCACTTGGATGGGACAGTTCCCACTGTACCAGACCGTACCAGATTTTTTAGGATGTTTATCATCAGTGATTTCGGCCCACTAAATTTGAGTAGCACTCCGCAGCTTTTGTGACCAAGAATGTGCCCTCTTTCGGCTAGGTGACACCACCGAACATGGTAGCCAGTAGAAAAAGCTAGATTGAAGGTGATTAGCTCCTTTTTGGACACATTACTTTGTGATGCCAACAGAATGACGATACGGATCTGGAGACATCTAGAAGTAGCTGGAAATGTGAGTCGAGCTCAGGAGGAAGGCCCTGGGCAGAGATGCAGACCTAGTACACAGAGGTAATGGTTTAAGCTGCCACAGAAGGAGACTAGAGAGCCAGAGAAAAGATGCTGAATACAGAACTGTGGAGAGTATTTGTACTCAAGAAATGCAGAGAAGAGTCAAAAAATGAGAAGTAAGTAAGGTAAATCAGAGAACTAGGAGGGTATACAAGTCCTCAAAAGCTAGATCAGGAAATTCCAAGGAAGAACTGGTGTGTGGTGTAGCATGCTGCAGAGTTAGAATTTGTACCAGGAAGAATAGCTTTACCAATTAGAGGTTAGTGGAGCCCTCTGAAAAGTTAAGTTTTTGAATAAATAGAAACAGTCATATGGTTCAAAAATCACAAAGTATAAAAAAACCACAAAGAAAAACCTGTCACTCCTACCCTTGTTCTCCATCTGCCTAAGAACCCCAAGTAACAACTTGAATTATTTTGTTCATCCTTCCAGAGCTTTGGTAAAGACATAAGCAAATATAAATACACATTCTTGTTTTAATTCCATTTTGTTTGTTTGTTTACACAGAGTACTATATACCTGGTTTTTTTCCACTCAATAATATGTTCTAGAAATCTTTTCATATAGAGAGTTTCTTCATTCTTTTAATTAGCTGTTTGACATTGAGGGTTCTCTAGAGAAATTTTTAAGTTTGCCAGATAGTCATGGGGTTATTACCGCTACCATCAACATATGAAATTGATTCTCCACAGTCTTGACAAAGACTATGTTGTCATATTTAGGAATCTTTGCCTATCTGATTGGTGAAAATGTTATCAATGTAGTTTTAATTTTCCCTTCTCTAAAGTAGGATATAATTGAGTTTCAGGGAGTTAGGTCAAATTTAAGAGGCTATGGAACAAGTAGATGGCAAGGAGGAGAATGGAGGAAATAGTAATAGTCTGAAGGAATTGAGATCTGACTGTATTAAAAGGAATTAGCTTGATGACTAAGGTAGCATGTGGGTTTAATGAAGATGTTTTTAAACAGTAGAAACTTATCTAGACTTGCTTAAAATGATAATGAAATAAGTCACTAGAAAAGGAGAGACTGAAAATTCAGAAGTCTGAGACTGAAAATTGAAGACAAAGTCATATAGGAGGCAGAAAGAAATGGTATCTCTGGCAGTTGTGATGGATAGGAGCTAAGTGGTGGGTGTGAACACTGTGCAGGACAGAAGGTTGTGGGTGGGGAACAGATGGCAGGCACCTTCTAAAGGCAGAGGAGGGGGAGAACTTGTGGAACAAGAATTGAAAAGAGAAGGATTAGATTTGCCAGTGGGAGGAGAAAGCACAGGCAGCAGATGCTGCATCTCTCACAGGCGCGGGGGATTCCTGCCCGCCAGATCCCAGGGGTGCAAATAAAAGCAGAATGTTGCTGGATGATTCATCCACGTGTACACTGATGGATTCAATACATATTTACTGAGCATCTACTCTGTCAGACAGATTGATGTCACTCAGGATTAACTGAGACGAGATAGAGTGGAAGGCTACAAGCCAGATGACAGATGTATGCTGGCTGTATGTATGCGAGATTAGGAGTTGTGTAGGTGATGGTGATAAGCGGCACAAAAGCCACATGGTTAGCTCCTCATTGTGCCTTGTACCTCAAGGGAGATGTGGTTTTAGAAACCTGTAGTAGAAATACACCAGTGTGCTTGAAATTGGTGCAGGCAATCTATGGGATACCACCACAGAGTCTTTGGACTCAGAAGAATAAGAACTCTCACCTTGATAAGGAAGCAGTTTCTGGAGAGAGCAAGATCTGGGAGATAGCATGAAGACAGAAAGGGTGTTCTGGGAAGAGGTGAAATTTATTTACTTTCAGAGGTACCGTGGAAACACTAGGAAGAGGATGGGTCCCAGGGAAAAGAATCACTGAGCAGGAGGAAGATGACAGCAGAGGTGAAAATTCTTCATTTGAGCAGCGACCAAGAATGACCTGAATGTGAGGCAGGAAAGAATTAGCCGGTTTCACTTGTTCTAAGAGGAATGCTGGTATACATTTTTAAAAAAAGTTTAATAAAGAACATTTTAAATAGACACAAAATAGAACGGTATGGTAAACTCTTACGTATCCTTCACTAACTTCAACAGTAATCAATACTTTGCCAATCTTGTTCAGCAATCCCTTCCCCTACTTCTCACTTTTATTTATTCCTGACGTATTTTAAAGTTCCAGACATTTTACTCTTTGACTTGTTAGCACGTGAGGACTTTTCTTCCTTTAAGCATAACCATAACGTCATTATCACAACTAATAAAATAATTTTATAAAATTGTTTCAACAATAGCAGACTCAACCATTTACTAGAGATTCCAAATAAAAACACTGTTTAGGAAGCCTGGAAAGAAATGCTGATACACGGTACAAGATTAGTTAGTTCTTAGATAATAGCATTAAAAATTATAATATAAAAGAATATTAACATGGGAAAAATTTTAAGATGAATATGTAAACATTTTGTTAAGTACAAACTATAACAGTTTTGTTGAGCATAAACATAATACACATAACCTTTCTCTGTATATGTCATATATAGATATAAACACATACATATCTAAATTTTAAAAGGGCTGAAAGAGCATATGCTAAAATGCCCAGCGATGATTTAAATGGTATTTTTTGCTTTTCATCCCTTTAAGCTTATCAGAGTGTGTATTTGTGCGTGTTGCTGAGGACAGAGAAGGGGGAGGGGTTAGCAGGGAAAATGTTGGGGGAAGGATCGTGGCTTCTTGGATGGTTGAATTATTATAATGATAGCGAAAACCTTTATCTAGTGACTTATCTTTCTTTAGTCTCACAGCCCACAAATCAGCAATGTTGAAGAATAGGCTTGGAAAATACATGTTAAGTGAATAAAATCTAACCAAAAAAAAAAGACGAAAGCCGCATTCTGAATTATCACTTTGTTAGAAAAAAGAAGTGACAAGCGATTCCTGCTGGGCAATCCCCGCAAAACGAGACCCACTACAGCACATTGCCCACCCAGGAGCCTTTCGATTCTCAAAGCGAAAGCCGATGACGTCACACGGGGTTTGAGGCGCGTGGAAATCCGCCCTAAGACTTCTGGGAAATGGAGTCTAAGGCACTGTGACGATAAGCGGCTCGGAGATTTCTGGGAATTGTATTTCGTACAATGAGGCTGCATTCCGGACTAGCCTCCACGGGGCAAGGAGGAAGGCGCGGTTGCTGGTCCTCCCTCCAAGGCCACTTCCGAGGTTCGGCCTCTCTTCAAGGCCATTTCTGCTTTGGGAAAAGAGACCTGAAGCTCCGTGAGCCCTTACCTGATATAAAAGGGGATGAGGCACCTAGGATATCAGTAACGAACCCTATAACGGCAGAGACTGAACCCGAAGGACGAGGGAGAAAGCCTGTGTATAACCCGGTGCTGTATACGAAAGAAATTCCTGGTATACAAAAACTCCTGTGTGTCAGACTCTGAATCTAGGTTTGGAGCCCTTGTTTGACAATGGGAAAAAGTGCAGCCCAGTGTATCGGGTTTGGGTCATACTGCTGGGAACAGGTAGTAACTGTACGGCGTTCATAGCACTGATTTGCCTCTGGGAAACGCATCTTTTCCAGGAAAAACAAACCTGACCCAGAGCTTTTCCAGTTTGAGATTTTGGGAAGCAGGAGAATCACATGAGGAACATATCCAAAAACTGGTGGTGTTGAAGCCATTTCTGATTGCTTTACCAGGGAAGATTAGGATTAAAGTAAAACAGCAAAATCCTCCATAATTATCAAAGAGGTGATGAGTGGTAGATTTTTCTGTTATTGTTTCCAAGTCTCACAGAAGGATATGAATTACAGAAAGATAAGGTTAAAGGGGGAGAAGAAACCAGTCTTCAAGCGGCGAAAACAGACGTCTCAGAACCCTTAAAAAGAGCATGGAAAAGGAATATCCCTCTTGCTTGAGGCTGGGGTATTAGTGGAATGTGTGGGATATATACAGTCATCCCCACATCAGGTCGTCCAGGCCACTTGTCGTTAGGCTCTACTGTATGTGCCAGAGTGGTCTCTTTTCTTTACGTTTTATTTTTGAGGCAGGGCATCGTCCTGTTGCCTAGGCTGGAGTGTAGTCCCACAGCCACAGCTCACTGCAGCCTCGACTGCCTGGGGTCAAGTGATCCTCCCACCTCAATTTCCCGAGCAGCTGGGATCACAGGCATGTGCCACCAAGCCTGGCCAATTTTGTAAATTTTTTGTAGAGACAAGGTCTTCCTATGTTGCCCAGGCTGGTCTCAAATTCCTGGGCTCAAGCAATCCCTCCCCGCTCAGCCTCCCAAAGTGCCAGGATTTACAGGCCAGAGCCACCACGCCAGGTCTGCTCTCTGAATTTCTAGAGAAAACACATAGCTGTCTCGGATGGTTCAGGGGGACCACGCAATCACCAAACTCTTAGAAAGCCCTCTTTCCAAGTGTGTCCCCCTCCTTGGAAGGCAGCATACAATAGAAGAACTGGTTGCCGGGATACCGAAGGAAGGTGCTGGGAAGGGGAAGGGTGTGGTCCCTTTAAATGATATGGAAGTGGGAAGTGCTGGGTAGAGGAAGGTGAAATCCCTGGCTAGGGCTCCACCCCCACGGACCTAGGTGAGGACAGGCATTTCCCCAAATGTTGCATTTCTCAAGACTACCCTGGCCTGCCAAGCTTCCATCCTGTGCCTATAAAAGCCCCGGATCCTAGCAAACCTGACACAACCTGCTGTAGGCAGAGAGGAGCACTTGAGCAGGTCAGAACCAGAATTGGCTTCAAGCAATGAAGTCCATCCAATCTCTTTATTTACACATTGGCAGATTGAAGACCAGAAAAGGATGTGTGCATGATTATATAGAGTTTGGCAAGCAAAAGCTGTCCTGGACTCCTCTCCAGGACTTCTCAAGGTTCTGAGGCAAGGTCAGAAAAAGCACTGGAAAGCCAGTCTCCCTCCTCTGTCCAACACCAGTTTGGGAGGCAGTCTCATGGGCCATGGAAATTCAGAAAATGGGGGATGAAAGTTCAACATCCCTGGAACCCTGTAAGCTTTGAGGAAAGAAAAAACAATTATCTAGAGAGAGAGGGAACGATCAAGAAAATGAAAAAGTAGGCTGGAATACGGATTTGACAGAGTTGAGGAAGGAGATAGGAAGAATTGGGATCCACATCAGAAAGGGAAGTGAAAATGTATTTTTTTGACATTTTTGCTTTGCAATGTGCAGTAATTTCCTTTTAGAGCCACTCTGAAACTAGAAAATACTTACTTTTCAAAGCATTTTGGAAGTTTTTATTTTTGCTATACTGCCTTGACTCCTTCATGACCTCCAGAACTGAGAAAGGCATGGACTAAATGCCTGGAGGATTGGTCTTCTCATTCTAACAAGCGCATGTTCCACTAGTTCAGTCTTACTCAGGTAAATGAGAAGACAAAGTATCCCTTAGACACAGCAGGATAATACAAAAAGCACTGTACTGAGTCAAGGGACTAGATTTTGACAATTTGGGATTTTTCTATCTGTGTCATCTTATTCAACTAAATCATCTCTCTAAACCTCAATATTATTATAAAATGGGATGATGATAACCTTCTGCAACAGGATACTGTGAGGCTTAAATAAGACAAATTAGTAACAAAATCACTTGGAGAATTCTAAAGTGCTATGTAAGTGTGAATAATGAAGCTTTATAGCAGGGGTCAGTGAGATGCAGGTAAGAGAAAGCGTTGCCTAGGGTCACACACCCTAGGAATGACTGGCAAGGGCTGACACTCAGCTCTCCTACAATACCAAGTGATATTTGAAGGACCTGATGCCTTTTAAACATTGTCCCATGACTGGGAAAAATAAGGAGAGGAGAGATTCAAACAGAGACATATACTTATCCTCATACCTGAAACTAAAGGCAAGTCCGCCTCACGGTTGTTAGGGTATTGTCATGATACCAGATGAGTGGGCAATAGGCTTGTTCCACAGAAGATAGGGAGAAAGGACTAGGAAACATGATGAGTCAAATCCGCCCTGATAACAGATATCGGTGCTAGATGATATACCTTTCGATTTAGGTTTATTCGTTTTTCCCAGGGCTACATAAGTAAACCTTGTATAATTTCTAGTCTATAACAATTGCCCTCTATCCTTTTGGGCAATTGCTATAGACTAGAAATTATTCTAAACCTATGCCACCTCTTAACTCAAAATTCTCTCACAATATTCCTATCAGGTAAATATCACCATCCAAAACTAATACACTGTTATAGGTTTAATTGTGTTCCCCCAAAAGATGGTGAAAATAGACTTTGCAGATAATCAGGTTAAGATGAGGTCATTAGGATGGGCCAGAATCCAGTGTGACTCATCCTTAAAAAGGGAAAATGTGGACACAGAAAGAGACAAGTAAAGACGCATGATCATGTGAAGATACAGGGAGAATGCCATCTACAAGCAAAATAATGACTGGCACTACCAGAAACTAGGAGAGGGGTCTAGACCAGATTCTTCCTCAGAGCCATCAGCAGAAAGCAACCCTAGTGGCACCTTCATTAGGGACTTCTAGTCTCCAGAACTGTGAGACAACACATTTCTGTTGCTTAAGCCACCCAGTTTGTGACACTTTGTTATGGGAGCCCTAACAAACTAGTACAGACACAGAAAGAATAAATAATTTGCCTGAGGTCACACTGCCAATATATATGACAGAACCAGGATTCAAAGTTCAGAGACCACTTTTTCAACCACTATAATATCCTGACTCATTTTGCATGATCAGAGAAGCCTGGAACAGTTTTATAGTCCCTGCATTTCAAAGGAAGCAATGGGATTTCTGAGGTAAGAAATGTTCCAAAACATAAAGTATGTGGTAGACCTTGGCAACCTGAAAGTAACTCCATGTTACAGTCAGTCTCTTTAATTCTTTATTTCTTATCCAAGAAAAACCTCCTCTCCTCAATATACCAAACTGTTATACCAGTAATTCTCAAACTCATGTCCTTACAACACTGAAGTTCCTCATGTTAGAGAAAAGCATTTTTTTCCTTGAAAATTCCAACAATGTCAGTCTTTTCCAGCAATAGAAATATAATTACAGAGGGTTTTCTACATTAAAATTTTTCTTTGATTTTTTTTTTTTACTAAAATGTGGCTATCTGAAAACCAAGATAGAGAAAAATAGAGTATCATATAACTTTTCTAAGCAACCATTTACTCATTAGAATAAAGTTGATGTCTGACTCACGACTTATGTAAGAGTCCTTTTCTCTTTGGGCTTCCCAAACCAGCTGTAGCGTAGCTCAGCCCGCCAACAGAGCCCACTGAGTTACAGCCAGCTCATCAATAGCCTGAGATTATAACCAGCCCATTGTATACTCATTGCAGATGGTTACTGCTCATTACAGACTTTTCCTGTCATTTCATATTCCTCTCAAAATATCCCTGTGAGGTAGGAAGGGAAGATACTTTTAACGACATTTTACATTTTAGGAAACAGAGCCTCAAAGAGATTAAATGACTTGCCCAGAGTCACATACTGACTGTCATGAGGCATGAGCCCATGGGTGTTTTAGATATTTACCTTGCTCACTTCCAAAGGGCAAAGGACATGAGAGATCATTTAAAGTTGCTAGGTAACACCATTGTTTGCTAACCTGCCTTCCCTGCTTATGGAGAACTCTCACCTGTACCTCACTGAAGGAATTTTCCAAAATCATAATCATGGGTGCAGATCTCTAGAAGCAATTAAATGAATAATATTAAAGAATATTCAAAATAGAGGCCACAGTTTGGATATACTTCCAGGTCAACTGTCCACAGCCATGTAACTAACACTTAAGTCACACTGATTTCCTCAAAATGCTAGTTTTAACCAAGAACAAAACTTAAGATTTTATTTCTTGTCAGTGTGATTCTGAACCAATCGGCTACAGACAAAAAGCTTATAAAGCACTAATTGCCCTAAAAGGAATGAATGTTTATAATAGCCAGTCACAGTAAAAATCAGTGTACTCCTTCATTTATGCTTCATGAGCTACACTGCTACGAGCTCAGCTCTTACCACTTTTGGTTTGAAGTTTTCTAGTTCACAAAGTTTTTTTATATGCACAATAAACTTTAAAATTTTAACTTGATCTCAGCGGGGTGCGGTGGCTGCTGCCTATAATCCCAGCACTTTGAGGGGCCAAGGCTGGTGGATCTCTTGAGGTCAGGAGTTCAAGACCAGCCTGGCCAAAGGGAAAATACAAAATTACTTAAATACAAATTACCAAAATACAAAATTACTCTACTAAAAATACAAAAATTAGCTGGGTGTGGTGGGGCATACCTGCAATCCCATTTATTCAGGTGGCTGAGGCATGAGAATCATGTGAACCCGGGAGGCAGAAGTTGCAGTGAGTCGACACTGCAACACTGCACTCCAGCTTGGGTGACAGAGTGAGATTTTGTCTCAAAAACAATTTTTTTTAACTTGATCTCATTTATTTTTGACAGTAAGCAATGCACACATTCCATAGAGGACAAAGAGTTCCCAGTCATCACAGGTCCCTACATCATTCCCTGACAAATTGTATCGCTTATGTAAATGGCTCCCCTGTTCTCCTTTCCAAACTTCCAGCCTATTTCAGCAGTGGGAGGGGGGTGTCCCAGGGTCATTCATTCCTGGTCTGGGGAGAGGACTACTGTCTTGCATATTCCCCTGCCTTCACATTTGTCATTCCTCACCAGACACATGATGCTTTTCCCCATAGACAGACGTAATTGTTTCTCAAGCATCAAAACATCTCTCCATCCTCTAGAGCAGCATTACATTATCATTGTGGCGCAACATACGTGTCCTCAGAAGGAGCCTTCCATGCGTTTATGTAAGGCTGTTCCTGCTGACGGGTCAACCACGTAGCAAACAGCTGGCCTCACTGGTCCCTAACTCTCTAAGCAAATGACTGCCTAACAGGACGGGCACAAATAAATTATTAAATGTACCTCACAACTGACTGATCCTAGATGAATCATGACTCCTGTTTAATTGAACAACTGTATGGTCCGATTGACTCTAAGACATTTTAACTGTCTGCATACCCAATTAACCAGTTACCTCACTGACTGTTGAGTCTTAATACCTGACCAAACTCAACTAACTGAATATTAAAGTAATTAACTGCCTGACAAACCAGCCCGGCTCAACTCATCTGTGCCCTGGAATACTTGATAGACGTTGCCAAAAGATCCATGCAGTTTGTCTTGGGAAAACACTGGTTGGACCTTCCTCAGTTAAAGTCTCCACTACTGTCTCATAACTTTTGTCCCTATCATACACTTCTGTGAGGACACCTATGTGGCTATACCATTTTGTGGGTGTATGTGCCTGTGCCTGCACTGGTTTCTGTGGGTTTGTGTGTAAGGGTTTCTGTAGATTTGTGC
The DNA here is from genome assembly GCA_036589455.1 of Ateles fusciceps. NCBI lineage: Eukaryota > Metazoa > Chordata > Mammalia > Primates > Atelidae > Ateles > Ateles fusciceps. The sequence goes on from JAZHEH010002049.1 coordinate 214,277, forward strand.
ATACATGTCAGGATATCCATGGATATGTCATATGAATCCATGTGTGTATTTTTGCAAAGTTCCTGAGGAGAAAAATAACCTAACCAAAAATTTTAATGATAGTCAAGTATACCTATGTATCTGCTGTGTCAGCAAGTTCCCTCATGGGAAATATGGAAGATTTGCTGTGTAGAGGCTTGGAGAGTGTATCTGTGAGCCTGAGCACTAGCCCACAAAAGAGCTTTCACAAACTGCTGAAGGTTAGAAAAAACAAATTTCATAGCTAAATTTACAGTCTAAAATATCTTTGACATTTAATGAGGGGTTTGGGGAATCGAGCTCCTGTGTAGTCAAAAATCCATGTATAGAAATGCAATTTACCTATATTAAAACCTGCATATGTACTCCTAAACCTAAAATAAAAGTTGAAAAAAAAAAAAACCATGATATCTTTTCTATCAGATTGACAAAAAAAATCCAAAAACTGGACAAAATACTCTGTTAATAAGGGTGTGAAAGAATTTACATATTCATACATTGCTGACGGGAATGCAAAATAAAGGCATAACCACAATTAGAAAAAATTCAAGAACAAATCTTCCTTGAAACCTAAAGTGTTATGTAACAGTTGAAGAGACATTGCTTTATACAGGATGCTAATGCAAATGCCAATGCTAAGTACTCTAATGTGCCAATACTTATGCACTGAATATAACCTAATTACTTACAGAATTTCTCTATTATAGATACTGTTATTAGATCCTCAAAAAGTAGAGAACATAAGAAAGAAATCCACGTATAAATTTTGACTCCCTAAAAACTGAACTACTAACAGCCTACTGTTGATTAGAGGCCTTACCAATAACAGAAACAGTTAACACATTTTAATATGTTATATGTATTATATACTGTAGTCTTACAATAAAGTAAACTCGAAGAAAGGAAATGTTCTTAAGAAACTTTAAGAAAAAGAAAACATATTTACTATTAAGTAGAAGTGAATCATCACAAAATGATTACAAAATTCATCCTTGTCTTCACGTTGAGTAGGCTGAGTGCAGGGGAGATATGAGGTGTTGGTCTAGCTGTACCAGGAGTGGCAGAAACGAAAGAGGTGGAGGAGGTAGAAAGGGAGGCAGGCACACTTGCTGTAACTTATACTGCAAAAATCCACGTTAAGTGAATTCATGCATTGCAAATCTGTGTTGTTCAAGGACCAACTGTATTATGCCTAGGCTACTGAAACATAGTAGCTTCAAACACAAATTTCTCAAAACCCAACACCTGATTCTCTGTACTCCACTTTTTAAAATTACTCTTCTCTACTCTTCCCATCTCAATAAATGCAATTCCATTATTCTATGACCTCAGGTTTTAAAACCTTGGAATTTCACTCATATCCCACAGCCAATCCGTAAGTAAACCTTCTTGATTCTAGCTTCAGAACATATGGAGAACCATATCCCTTCTGATATGGTTTGGATTTGCATCCCCACCCAAATCTCATGTCCAGTTGTAGTTCCCAGTGTTGAAGAAGGGTGACTGGATCACGAGGGTGAATTTCCTCCTTGCTGTTCTCATGATAGTGAGTTTTCACAAAATCTGGTTGTTTAAAAGTATATAGCACCTCCCGCTTCTCTCCCTTTCTCCTACTTCCGCCATGCAAGACATGCCTGCTTCCGCTTTCCTTTCTGCCATGCTGTAAGTCTCCTGAGGCCTCCCCAGCCACGCTTCCTGTACAGCTTGCAGAACTATGAATCAATCAAACCTCTTTTCAGTCTCAGGTAGTTCTTTATAGCAACATGAGAACAGACTAATACACCTTCTTACCAATTCCACTGATACCAATGTGGTTCACCTTGTCATCATCTACCCGGACTACTGCAATAGCTTCCTCATTGGCTTCCCTAATTCCAATCCTACCTTGCCCTATCTTCTGTTTTCCACATAGCAGTCAGAGTAATACTATCCGTTACCCCTATTTTACAGGGGAGGAAACAGCACAGAGAGTTTTAGTTACTTGCCCAAGATCACATATCTACCAAGTGGCAGAGTCAGATTTCAAAGGCAGGCAACTTGGCTCTGAAGTCTGTACTTTTAACCATTGTTTTACTGCTTTTACATAGAAGGCAAAACAATGAGCCCATATTATCTGTATCCTTATTGGGAAAATAAATAGGACTCAAGATACAGGTTTTTCAGACAAGTAGAGAAACTTTTTCTGATTTGGATAGCTGAAAAGAAAGTTCATGGCAGAAGATTTTGAAGATGATAAACAATGAGGTGAACTGAGGCAGTCTCACCATAGAGGGACTAAACCTTGTAACGGAGAGTGACAGCTATGATGCCCAGATACCTGTGCAGAAAAGTTAACATGGCAGACCTGAGATTGCTGTTCTTTCTGCAAGGTTGTCCTTTGGCTGGAATCTGGGAACTTGGATTTGAGGAGAGTTACTACCATTACCAAAACTGGTAAGATTCACTCACTGTGTACATTGTGGTTTATACTGAACACCTGCTTTCCTTCTAGGAATCTAGAATTATGGCACGTGTTAGACAAAGGGTGCATATGTGACCACCCACCCAATAAAAATCTTGGGTACAGACTCCCTGATGACCGTCCTTGGAAGACAACATTTCACACATGCTGTTACTGAGGAATCTGACCGCTGGTTAAAAACCTACATACGATTTTCCAGACCTGACTATAGGTAATCACAAAGGCTTTACCTGGCAGGCTTCATGGGGGAAAGCTGCCCTTCCCACACCAGATGTGGTGTACAGCCAGTATACTGCAGTTTCTGAAGGGAGTTGCAGTCAAGAACTTAGGTCCTCCAAAAGGACCATATGTTCTTCATGTTTGTATTCCTAGCCCAGGCACCTTCATTCCTACATCTTTTTATCTGAGGACTTGGGGTGAGGTCTTCTTTGGGTGTCTTTTCTGAGGCCTCCTTATGCGAGGAGGGATGGAGAAAATCTGGAAAATACTTTTCCCTACTCTGTCTTAGAACTTTTCCTAGCCTTCCTCTTGCTCTCATGAAGACCACAGAGTCCATAAAACTGTCAGATTTTTTTGTTTGGGGCTCCCTCAATGGTGAGATGGCTCTAACATCTGCTTGTTGCTGTTGTTGTTGTTATTTAGACGGAATCTCACTCTGTGGCCCAGGCTGGCGTGCAGTGGTGCAATCTCGGCTCGCTGCAACCTCCACCTCCCAGGTTCAAGCAATTCTCCTGCCTCAGCCTCCAAAGTAGCTGGGATGACAGGTATGTACCATAATGCCTGGCTAATTTTTGTATTTTCAGTAGAGACAGGGTTTTGCCATGTTGGCCAGCCTAGTCTCCCACTCCTGAGCTCAAGTGATCCGCCTGCCTCAGCCTCCCAAAGTGCTGGGATTACAGGCATGAGCCACTGCACCTGGCCAGCTCTCACATCTGTTCTGACCCACTTGATCTTGACTTGCATACTATTTGTTGGGGGGGGTGGGAGTAGGAAATGGAATAAGGGGGAATTGCAGCTTTCTCAGATTTTGGCCTCTTGCTTATGTCATCACAGTGAGTGATTAAAGGATTCATACTATTACTTTTATTTTGGCTCACTGTTGCTTTAATAGGCTACCCTGACACCTGAAAGCTCAGATCCCTCTCTCAGCTCACTGAACTCTTGACAGTCATAATTTGTTGCTGGAGGCATTAAGCATCTTCTGTGTGGAAGAGACTGCTGAAATCTTGTACCAGGCTTCTTCTAGACTTTTCCTCATGTGCCTTTTCCCTTTGTTAATTTTGCCTTGTATCTTTCCCTGTAATAAATCATAGCTGGGAGTGGGAGGACTACATGCTGAATGTTGTCTGATTCCTCCTAGTGAATCACCAAATCTGGCCATGGTCTTAGAGGCTCCGAGAAAACACCAAAGCAGGGAAAGAAATGGTGAGAACGTTTGTATGTAGACTACAGCTTACAAGCATCTCAAAAAGTTAAAGTAGAAAATAAATCTGGTGATTGGTTCTACAGTGATTAAAAATAGTAGTCACAATCCATAGTTATAATGACAACTTTAAGACCTAACTAATAACAATCAATACGACAACCAGACAGAAAATCAGCAGTATGCAGAACTCAACAACAGCATCAACCAACAGGATCTATCTAATTGACTCTTATAGGACATCCATCCCAAAATAAAATACACATCCTTTTCAAGTGTCCACTGAACATAAGCCAAGATAGACAATATCCCGAACTATAAAACAAACCTCAACAAATTTTAAAAAATTAAAATCATACAGAATATATTCTGTGGCCACAAAAGACTCAAACTACAACCCAATAATGGAAAGATAAGAGGCAAGTCTCCAAACACATGGAAACCATGGAACACGCTTCTAAAACACAAAACTAGCATGCACATGGGACAAAGAGGAAGCCTCAAAGGAAATTTAAAATTACATTAAACGGAATGAACATGAAAATACAACATATAAAAATGTATGGACATAACTAAAGCAGTGTTAAGAGGGAAATTTAGGAAAAATGAAACGTTTTAAATCAATAAGCACTAACCTTAAGAAACAAAGCAAAGCCAGGCACGGTGGCTTACCCCTGTAATCCCAGGACTTTGGGAGGCCGAGGTGGGTGGATCACCTGAGGTCAGGAGTTTGAGACCAGCCTCGCCAAGATGGTGAAACCATGTCTCTACTAAAAATACAAAAATCCGCTGGGTATGGTGGCACATGCCTGTAATCCCAGCTACTTGGGAGGCTGAGGCAGAAGAATCACTTGAACGTAGGAGGCAGAGGTTGCAGTGAGCCAAGACTGCACCATTGCACTCCAGCATGGGCGACGAGAGTAAAACTGTTTCAAAAAAAAAAAAAAAGAAACAAAGCAAAATAAACCCAAAACAAACAAGGGAAGATAAAAACAGTGTTAAGAGGGGAATTTAGGAAAAACGAAACATTTCAAATCAATAAGCACTAACTTCAAGAAACAAAGCAAAGCCAGGTGCAGTGGCTCACCCCTGTAATCCCAGCACTTTGGGAAGGTTAGGAATAGATAGAAACAAAATAAAAAACAAAAAAATTAAACAAGAAATTGTTTCTTTGAAAAGATCAATAAAACTGACAAACTTCTAGTAAGATGGACAAAGAAAAGAGAGAAGACATATATTACCAACATTTGAAATAAAACAAGGAATGTCACTACCAACCCTGCACACATCAGAGGGATAATAAGGAATATTATGAATAACTCTACACACATAAATGTGACAAGTTGGTGAAACGGACCAATTTCTAGGAAAGCACAAACTACCACAATTAACCCAATATGAAATAGTTTGAATAGCCCTATGACTATCAAAGAAATTAGATTCAAATTTAAATGCTCACTACAAAGAAATAGATAATTCTACCAAATGTTTAAAGAATTAACACCAACTCCATACAAGCTCTTCCAGAAAAAGAAAGAGTAGGGAACACTTCCCAACTCACTTTGAGGCCAGTTTTACCTGAATACCAAAACCAGATAAAGAAGGAAGGAAGGAAAGGTGGAAGGAAGGAAGAGAGGAAGAGAGGAAAGAAAAAAAAGAAAACTACATCCTTCATGAATATAGACGCAAAAATACCTTGTACAATATTAGTAAACAATTCAGCCATATATAAGAATTATTTAAAATAAGGCAGCAGGATATAGAAGAGAGGAGGAAAAAAATAGGAGGAGGAGAGGGGAAAATGGATAGAATGAAAGTTCACATAGAGGCAGCCAGAATGAGCAATGTACGTAAAAGATACAGCAACCGAGGATAAGAGAAATCTTATCAAAGGATGCAGAATGCAGGGCCAAGTAGAATATTCACATAGTAGAGTTCCATTAATTTGGAACTCAGAGGCTATCAGTAGCATCTGTTCCCTAATCAAGTTGTAGATGAAAAAGTAGCCTCTGCTGTAGAGTGGTCTTGAGACTCCCCCTTCGACATTATTCTCTTCTTGACATTTTCTCCTTTTTTATGTTGTGTTTTTGTTTTGTTTGTTTGTTGTTGCTGTTGTTTTTGTAAGAACTTGGAGGGGAAGGCACTAATCTTGGCTTATACAACAGGTGGTGTTATTTCCTCCAAAGGTTTCCAAATCTCTTTCCCTGGGAACAGCTTTCCTAAGTCAGTACCTCCAGGGTTAGGAAAACAGGAAGAAGTCATTCAAAACTTGCCCTCAGCTCTTCCCAAAGAGCACACTAAGGAGAGAGAATAAACATGTTGAGGTGGTGATTATAATACTTAAGAGTTCTTGGTGCATAAGACCCTGGCCTAGGAAAACTACATGCACACAAGTTGGCCTCTGAGTAACTAAAAATATATTCTTTTTGGTGGGTAAAACATTTCAGATACATTTTGATTTTCAAATGTTTAACAAATGATAAATATAACTGAGACTGTATTGTTCTCACATCACTTACTTTCTCATGGTTATGTATTATTTGTCATTTACTTTGGAAAATTCTCAGTCTTTTTTCCTTCTGTTACTCCCATTACACATATATTATACTTTTTGTAATTGTCCTTCAATTCTTACATATTTTGTTCTGCTTTTTTCATCATTTTTCTCTTGGCTTCTAGTTTGAGAAGTTTCTTTTGCTGAGACTTCATGCTCTTTGATTTCTTGATTGGCGGTGTCTAGTCTATTGATGATCTCAATAAAGCCAATCTTTGTTTCTGTTAAACTTCTTTTCATTTCTAGCATTGTCTTTGAATCTTTCTTGGAGTTTGCATCCCTCTGCTTGTTTATCCATCTGTTCTTGCATGTTGTCCATGTTTTCCATTAAGTCCCTAAGCATATTCATCATAGTTATTTTAAATTCCAAAATTTCTACCATATCTGACTCTGGTTCTGATGTTTTGTGCCTTTTATTAAGCCTTGTAATATTCTTGTTGAAATCCAGACGTGACGTATTAGGTAAAAGAAATATAGGTAAATAGGCTTTAGTGTGAGGTTTTATGTTTGTCTGGCTAAGAGTTAGGCTGTATTTACTGTTTGCTGTGGCTGTGTCAGAGGCTAAAATTTCCACTGTGTCCTTGTTTTTATCTCCTCTATTGTCTCAAGATTTCCGTAGAGACTCTTCTTTAACTAAGGTCTAAGTCTTATAGCTCTTTCAGGTGTAATCCTCCATTATTATACAAGAACCCTACTGATGTGGTACAATGTCAGGGTCGGGGGAAAGTGTTCTATAATCTTATGATTAGGTCTCAGTCTTTTAGTGGGCCTGCACCACTGGGCTATGACCTTCAAAATCTTCCCAGTTCCCACTTCTTCTTTAGGTGAGACAGGAAGGCTGGAGAGAGCTGGAGTCGGGTATTTCCCTTCCCCCATGGAGTCAGCCCTAGTAAAACAGAAACCTGCAATTACTTTTGCACCCACCTAATACTTTAGAGTGTACTTCTACTTATTAAAAAAAAAGTTAACTGTAAAACAGCTTCAGGGAGGTCCTTCAGAAGATAATCCAGAAGAAGGCATTGTTATCATAGGAGGTGACCGCTCCATGGGTCTTACTGCCCCCCGGGTGACTTTTCAGTCAGCTAAGATGTGGAGCTGTAAAACAGTGACACTGATGATCCTGACCCTGCAGAGGCCTCAGCTAATGTGTGTTTGTGTCCTCGTTTTTAACAAAAGAGTTTACGAAGTAAACAAAATAAATTTAAAAATATAAAAAGCTTATAGAAATAAGATATTAAGAAAAGATATTTTTATATAAGGGTACAATATGTTTTAACTGTAAAAGTATGGTCTAGTAAATACACAAAAAGTATGGTATAGTAAATACACAAACTAGTGCCACAGTGCTTTCTTATCAAGTATTATAAAGTGCTATACTTTTTTTTTTTTGAGACCGAGTCTCACTCTGTTGCCCAGGTGGAGTGCAATGGCATGATCTTGGCTCACTGCAACCTCCACCTCCCAGATTCAAGCAATTCTAGTGCCTCAGCCTCCCGAGTAGCTGGGACTATAGGCATGAGCCACTACACCTGGCTAATTTATATATTTTTAGTAGAGACAGGGCTTTACCATGTTGGCCAGGCTGGTCTCGAACTCCTGACCTCAGGTGATCCATCTGCCTTGGTCTTCCAAAGTGCTGAGATTACAAGTGTGAGCCGCTGGGCCTGGCCTTTAGTGCTATATTTTTCTATGACTGGCAGGGCAGTAAGTTTGCTTATATCAGTATCACCAAAAACACATAATTATGCTATAATGTCACTAGGTAATAGACATTTTCCAGCTCCAATTTAATCTTATGTGATCACTGTCATATCTTCAGTTCATCATTGACCAAAATATCCTTGTTTCTTCTGGCACCCAGTAAATACTTTATCACTTAATAAATTCTACCTCCCACTCCTGCGAACCTCATTCCATCCCAACAAAAATCTTCACAACTGCCTTTCTGGATCTTCTTCTACTATAGACTAAATATTTATTCACCAGAGAAACTGCTATATATACTAGGTGTTACAAAATATATTTTTTATATCAAGGACATTGTATAATTACATGAAGACCAATGGAGGAATTCATCTTAATTCTAAGTGTTAAAAAAGCTTTGTTTTCCTTGAAGAATGGACATATTTTTTTCCTTCTAAAACAATGTAAGCAAATGACCTTCTCGTTTTGGTTGCAGAATGCTCTAGTTTGTATCCCTAACTAAATAACTGTGCAGGTTATCATAACTTGTCCTGATCTCTTAGTGCTCATTTGTATGTGGTTTTTTTTTTTTCTATTTTTTTTGTATCTTGTTCGCAATCTTGAGTTTTTTTTTTTTACATACAATGGAGTTCTAATAAAATAGCTATTGCCTATTATGATAAAAGAAATACCTTCTAGCTTATTTGACTGTGATCCTAGTTTTCCATTTCTGGTAATGAAGTTAAAGGCTCTGCAGGGAATAAAATAAGAAGCTATAGGCAGATGTGAATCAGTAGAATCATAATAATTAGAATTTATTGAGATTTACTGTATGCCAGGCACTGTTTTATTACTTTACATGAATAAACTCACTTATTCCTTACGATAGTCTCATGAAGTAGAAAGCCAAGAAGTGAGCATCCCAGGGAGATCTAAAGGAATCAGTCTAAACAGTCAGTTATATACATAGCTCAAGGAAAAACAAAATGGGCCAAAATACCTATGAGGTTACCTCATCATTCAAAAAACTAAAAAGATTATGCTGCTAAATTAAACCCTATGCATTTAGATTAAAACTAGAGTACCGGCTGGCACTGTACTACGTATTATATGGGGCTTATAAAAGATTTAGGATGATTTGCAACTTCAAAATAGCTAATGTAAAGAAGGTGTCTAATATAGGACAATAATCCAAACCATCACTATAAAGGATTTCTAAGAAGGTAGGGGACTGAAAGTGTCACAGAGTCAGGATATGAGTGTGGCCTTTAAAAAACGGATAGGGTTTCTGAAATACAAAGAAGAAAGCAGAACATGTAAAAGTGCTAAGGAAGAGTTTGAAAAGAAGCCAAGTGTGAGAACAGGGTATAGTAGGAACAAAAAACAGGCCTGCCTGCATGCATTATCTTTGAGAAGAGAAAGTAAGTAAATAAGTAGACCGAACTATGAAATACCTTTAAGTTAAAGAAGTTTACATTTGGGGCAGAGGTCACTGGGAAACTGCAGCCTATTTTTTAACAAAGTAGTCGTTTAGTAAGGAGCTAGATAATGGTAGTGAGTCGACAGTGATCCATTTAGTAATCTAGGCACAAGGTACCATGAACTTGGAAGCAGCAGTATAGAGAAAGAAGTCAATTATTAATCTATATCAAATAAAGTCAAGCTGTTCGATTACAGAGGATAAGAGGAATCAGTGAGCAATAATTACAGGGCATTTAGTGTCTACTCAGCACTTTGTGATGTTTTCTATCAATCAAAAACAAGATTTCTGGCTGGTGTGGTGGCTCAGACCTATAATGTCAGTGTTTTGGGAAGCTCATGTGGGAGAACTGTTTTGAGTCTAGGAGTTCAAGACCAGCCTTGCCAACATAGTGAGATCCTGTCTCCACAAAAAATGTTTCACATTTTGGGTGTGGTGGTGTACACCTGCAGCCCTAGCTACTCAGGAGGCTGTGGCAGGAGCCCGAGAGTTCAAGGCTGCAGTGAGCTATGACTGTGCCATTGCCCTCCAGCCTGGGCAACAGAGCAAGACCTTCTTTCAAAAATAAAACAAAAACAAACCAAGATTTCTCTCTTCAAGAAGTGTATAATCTAGTTGCACTACCTCAAGTTTTATAACTTGATAAAATGAGATTATTCTGGCCTAACCCTTGCCCCAAATCACAGAGCTGATCACTGACAATCAAAGAAGTGCTGGGAGGTAGGAAACGGTAGATCAGCACAGAATCATGGATCCTGAAGGAAGCTCAAGCTTTAAGGCGTAACAGTGGCAAAAAGTGCCAATTCTGCAAATGTCAAGTAGGAATAGGACTGAGAAACAGGCACTGGGTTTGTCCTTGAGAAATCAACCTTCCAAGATTGGTGAGGGTCAAAGCCACAGAGTATAAGTTTTATGAAGTCTAAATAAAAGAAAAGGATTAAAAAAAAAAAAGGCTCAGCAATTGGCAACTTTTTTCCCGAAGATCATGAAGAAATGTCTCCAAGATTTTTAGAACATTTTTGGTAAAAATGTGATAAAATAACACTAGGATTAGTTAGACATTAGGCACATTAGTAAACAAATGAGTTATATTTCAAGGAAAAACGCTGCAGCAAGAAAGGTGAGTGAAGGAGGAAGATGAGAAAAATCTGTCTTTTCAAGTCAAAAGAATGAAATTGCCTCAACACTATTATCCCCAGACTGGTGAGAAGTTTTTAGTCCTGTTCTGAAGCCAGATCCCTCTCTTCTGTTACTAGAGCCAGCAAGTATGAAGACACACACACGGGATCTTCTCTTCATGTGAAGGGGCTGATGTGGTTAGGAAACAGAGGATTAGCTGGCAGTTTGGGGATGCACGCTGGATGGAATGATTAGTGGAGAAACTACAAGGTGTCAGGTACCTTTATATTCTAAAGTTGGAGCCTTTCGGAATATTAGATTGCATATGTTAAGTTTTTTGAGTCATCTCTGTTTTATTGCGAACTCATTTGAGAAAAGAAAAAGAAAGAAAAAGGGGAGGTAGAAAAGAGGGAGAAAAGGAGGGGAGAGGAAAGAAGAAATAGATCGACAGAAAGAAGGAATGAAAGCTTAAAATGGGTACAGGTTTCTAACAAAAGAAAATTAGAACAAGTACATATATGTACTTGAAATACATATATTTCTATGGTGGGAGATTAGGTATGTGTGTTCTTGTGTTAACATTAATAAAAGCTCAGATATTACTCTTTAGTATGAAGGTGCTGATGTCTGATGAGAGTTGAACTCTGACTGAAGGCTTTTCCACAGTCATTACATTTGTACGGCTTCTCCCCGGTATGAGTTCTCTGATGAATAATAAGGGATGAGCTTCGACTGAAACCCTTTCCACACACTCTGCACTCATGGGGCTTTTCTCCAGTGTGGATTCGCTGATGTTCAGTAAGAGATGAACTTCGACTGAACACTTTCCCACAGTCACTGCACTCATAGGGGTTCTCCCCAGTGTGTGTTCTCTGATGTTCAATAAGCGATGAGATCCAACTGAAAGCTTTTCCACATTTACTACATTCATACGGATTTTCTCCAGTATGTATTCGTTGATGCTGAATTATGCTCGAATGGTCACTGAAGGCTTTCCCACATTCATTACATTTGTAAGGCCTTTCTTGAGTATGAGTTCGCTGATGTTGACTAAGGTTAGTGCTTCGGCTAAAGGCTTTTCCACATTCACTACATTCATATGGTTTTTCTCCAGTATGGATTCTCTGATGTAGACTAAGATGTGTGCTCCGGCTAAAAGCTCTTCCACAATCATTGCATTCATAAGGTTTCTCTCCAGTGTGAATTCTTTGATGTTCAATAAGGTGTGTACTTCGGCTGAAAGATTTCCCACATTCATTGCATTCAAAAGACTTTTCTCCACCATGAATTCTACTGTGTATAAGAAGGTCTGATTGGTAACTAAAGGCTTTTTCACATTCATTGCATTCACAAGGTTTTTTTTGTGAGAAAAGTCTTTGGTGTTTAATTAAGTCTGAATTATCTTTGGAGTTTTTCCCAGATATTGGGGATCTATCGCCCTTTGGAATTTTCTGTTGTGTGTCAAGGTTTGGGCTTAGACTAAATTCACGGGATTCACGGCCTCCCACCTCCGTGAAAATTTCTTTGAGTGTCACTGACACTTTTCTGACCACTGTATTCTCAAAGGAGGATTTCTTCTGTGCAGGACATTTTGTCTGCCTTGATAACTGGCCTTCATGTTTATAGGCTTCTTCACTTGTAGGACCCTGAGCAGTATTCCCTTTGAGGTTTTCCATTGCTGACCCTGAAAACTTAGTTCTTCGGAAGCAGTGTGATTGGTGTTGATGGTTTGGTTCAGTTTATATCTCCCTATATGAAAGATATTTAAAGTACAAATGTCATCTATATCTACCGTGGAGAGAAAAGAAAATAAACCAGCAGAAAAAAGACAACTAATTTCAATTTATGCACACTAGCAACTTTATATGAGGAGAAAACAAAAAAGGATAGTGGAGGATAAGTGAACAAAGCCAGAAGAGATAAGAGGCAGAATTTTTGCAGTGGGCATGGTGAACACAGAGACAACAAGAAATATGGAAATAGTGATTGGGTAACATGCTAAGCCAAACAAATGGAAACGAGCAGGTGTACCAGCTGATGACGGAGTGTTGGGCATTAAAAGGTAAAATGACCTATTATGGTAGCTTGTTAGCCATGGAAAATGAGAGCAACAAGAAGGATGACAAGAATCAAGACTCTCAAGTGTAGGAAAAAAAGGAAAAAGAAAGATGGCTTGATCAAGCTTGAATGCAACCGTTTTCCTGGGATTGAGACAGAATAAAAATTTCAGAAATGATAACTACCACACTGCTAGCCCCATTTGCCCCTGAACCCTTCTTCCAATTATTATACTTCAGGTATTCTTCTAAGGAAGTGTACAGTCATAGACTATCAGAGATTTAACAGAACTTAGACATCATCTACACCAACCCACTCATCTGACAGAAAACAGACTGAGTCACTTGCCTACATGATCCAACAAATTGCAAAGGCTTGGACTAGAACTCATCTTTTAAACATCAAATTGGTGGTCTTCTTATGACACTACTCACCTAGACAGGTATTTCTGGACACTGCCCTCTTCAACCTCCTGAAGATTCAGCAAGTACTGTTATTCATCCTCCAACTGGGTCCAATTCACATGCTGGGGTTCCTGCATATTAGAAATGATTTAACATAAGGCTGCTGGTGCTGAAGACACAGAGCTATTCAGAGCTCAATCCCAGTGTTTTTACCTACAGAAAAGGCAGAGTGCACCTGCACAGGATCTATGGCTGGAGGGGCTGGAGACAATGAGTCTCCAAAAGGGACTAAAATTGGATGCCAAAAGATGGGTTAACACACACACACACACACACAAAGGTTACATACACAAACACATACACATCATAATTACTTATGACACTTGTTACTCCAGATATCTGAGCCTTGCTTTGGAGCCAGTAAATCTGATGGGGCCAAGGCACTTGAATTTTAATAAGTTCATGTGACTTGACAAGTTGAATGTCCAGAAAGAACCTTAGAAATACAGTCCAGGGTGCTTGAACAAAGTGCTAGCTTAGACTGTCTTCTACCCTCCAACATTCTACTCACAGCATGCGGGTATAAAGCAGAAACTCAGCTTCCCATAGAACAAAAGACCCCTTCTCTCTACAGAGGGACTGAAACTTCCCAAAGATCTCAAGCTTCCCAGGTACTAGACAGCTAGCTTTCCCAGATGACTCTTGTTTAAAAAGCAAACACCTCACATTCATATTGCCCAGCACCAAGTAATGTGTTTATCTCCCACAATGACAAGGTTGTTTTCTACTTGTATTATAAGAAGGGAGAGCAACAGGGAAGCAAGGCCCTCTCCTGGAAGACCAACCTATGAGTGTCCAGCAGAGCATCCTGGCTCCAGCAGCCTTTGTCAGAAAAAGGAAGATCTGGGAACGTACGCCTTTTCTTCCTGCCCATCCCCACTCTAAATTTCCTCATTAAAGCTTGTTTAACCCCTTCTCTTGTTAATTCACTTGGAACGCTTTTATATTAAAGGAGGCAATGAACTGTATAACAGTTCCCCAGATATTTCTGCTTACAGCATAATTTGAGATCCATGAGATTAGGGAGTTAATCTAGCTTCATAAAAGTCTTTCCTTTCTCATAGACTGGGACCTCTCAGATGTGGAAGTTAGCCTTGGAGGATATGCACCAAGAAACCATACATGGAGAACTACAAGTAACACGATGATGCTGTCTGTGTTCAGCTTTGCCAAGAACATGCCTTTCAACTGAAGACAAGGAAGACAAAAAGCCGTACTACTGGGTTGATGCAAGAGTCAGAATTTCTTGTTGTAGAATATCACATTAAGATCCAATTGCGGCTGGGTGCAGTGGCTCATACCTGTAATCCCAATACGTTGGGAGGCTGAGGCAGGCGGATCACTTGAGGTCAGGAGTTCAAGACCAGCATGGCTAACATGGTGAAACCCCGTCTCTACTAAAAATACAAAAATTAGTTGGGCGTGGTGGCGCATGCCTGTAATCCCAGCTACTCAGGAAACTGAGGCTGGAGAATTGGTTGAACCCGGGAGACGGAGGTTGCAGTAAGCCGAGATCACACCACGGCACTCCAGCCTGGGTGACAGAGTAAGACTCCATTCACTCTCATGCTTACTAATATTTTAATGATTGTTAAACTGTGCCAATTTGATATGAGATTATCTATAATCAACTAATGGGCATATACTGTGTATTAGGCTGTTCTTGCATTGCTATAAAAAAATATCTGAGGCTGGATAATTTATAAAGAAAAGAGGTTTAACTGGCTCATGGTTCTGCAGCGTGTAAAAGCATGGTGTTGGCATCTTCTCAGCTTGTGGTGAGGCTTCAGAGAGCTTCAGGGTTCCAAGTGAATTAACATAGGTGACTATGGCAGACGGTGAAAGGGAGCAGGCATATCACATGGTGAAAGCAGGAGCAAGGCAGGGGAGTAGATGCCACACACTTTTACACACCTGATCTCACAAGAACTCACTCATTGCAAGGACAGCACCAAGCCATGAGGGATCTACCTCCATGATCCAATCACCTCCCATCAGGCTTCACCTCCAACACTGGGGATTACAGTTCAACATGAGATTTCATGGGGACATATATTCAAACCATATCATTCTTCTCCTGGCCCCCAGTTCACATTGCAAAATACAGTCATCTCCTCCTCAATAGTCCCCTAAAGTCTTAAGTCACTCTGGCATTAACTCAAAAGTCCCAAGTCCAAAGTCTTATCTGGAGATGAATTTCTTCCACCTATGAACCTGTAAAATCATATTTACTTCCAAGATACAATGGGGGTGCAGGCATCGGGTAAAGCTTTTGGCTCATTTCTCCCATTGTAAAAGGGAGAAATCGCCAAAGAAAAGGGCCACAGACTCCATACAAGCTTGAAATGCAGCAAGGCAGTCGTTAGATCTTAAAGCTCCAAAATAATCTATACGTCCCACATCCAGGGCACAGTGGTGAAAGGGGTGGGTTCCCAATGCCTTGGACAGTTCTACTCCTGTGGCTTTGCAGAATTCAGCCCCACACTGCTCTCCCAGGTTGTTGAGTATCTGTGGCTTTTCCAAGCACAGGGTGTAAGCTGCTGCTGCATCTACCATTCTGGGGTCTGGATGGTGCCCCTTTCCCACAGCTCCACTAGGCAGTACCCCAGTGGGGACCCTGTGTGGGGCCTCCAACCCCACATTTCCCCCTCTGGACTGTCCTAATAGAGGTTCTCTAAAGGGGCTCTTCCCCTACAGCAGGCTTCTGCCTAGACATCCAGGCCTTCTCATACATCCTCTGAAATCTAGGCAGAGGCTGCCAAGCCTCCTTCACTCTTGCACTATGCACATCCACAGGCTTAACACCACATGGAAGCCACCAAGGCTTACAGTTTCTACCCTCCAGTGCAGCAGCCTGAGCTATACCTGGGCCCACTGGCACCATGGCTGGAGCTCAAGCAACCAGGATTTGAGAGCAGCCTCCTGGAGTGGCGCAGGGCAGTGGGACCCTGGATCTGGCCCTAAAATCCTTAGTCCTCCTGGGCCTCTGAGCCTGTGATGGGAGGCATTGCCTCTTAGATCTCTGAAATGCCTGTGAGGCCTTTTTCCTGTTTTCTTGACTAGCAGCACTTGGCTTTTTGGTTATGCAAATCTCTCTCTCACAAGTGGTTGCTCCATGGCCTGTCTCAATTTCAGTCCTGAAAAAGCTTTTTCTTTCTCTGCAAATTTTCCAAACTTTTATGCTCTGCTTCTCCTTTAAATATAACTTCCAACTTTAAGTCATTTCTTTGCTCCTACATCTGAAGACACACTATAAGAAGAACCAGGCTCACGCCTGTAATCCCAGCACTTTGGGAGGCCGAGGCGGGCGGATCACGAGGTCAAGAGATCGAGACCGTCCTGGTCAACATGGTGAAACCCCGTCTCTACTAAAAATACAAAAAAATTAGCTGGGCGTGGTGGCGCGCGCCTGTAGTCCCAGCTACTCGGGAGGCTGAGGCAGGAGAATGCTTGAACCCGGGCAGCGGAGGTTGCAGTGAGCCGAGGTCGCGCCACTGCACTCCAGCCTGGCGCCTGGTGACTGAGTGAGACTCTGTCTCAAAAAAAAAAAAAAAAAAAAAAAAAAAAAGAAAGAACCAGGCTACATACTGTTTTGCTGCTTAAAAATTTCTTCCGCCAGATACCCTAAATCAACATTCTGAGGTGCAAACTTCCAAAGATCCCTAGGGCAGGGGCACAAGGTAGCCAAGTTCTTTGTTAAGGCCTAACACACAAGACCTTTGCTTTAGTTCCCAATAAGTTCCTCATTGCCATGTGAGACCTTGTCAGACTGGACTTCACTGTCCATATCACTATCAGCATTTTTATCACAACCATTTAACCAGTCTCTAAGAAATTCCCAGCTTTCCCTCATCTTCCCATCTTCTGAGCCCTCCAAACTCTTCCAGCTTCTGCCTGTTACCCAGTTCCAAAGTTCCTTCCATATTTTTTAATATCTTGATAGCCAAGCCTGCTCCTCAGTACCAATTTGCTGTATTAGGCCATTTTTGCATTGCTATAAAGAAATACTTGAGGCTGGGTAATTTATAAAGAAAATAGGTTTGATCGGCTCATAGTTCTGCAGGCCGTATGACCATGGTGCTGGCATCTGCTCAGCTTCTGGAGAGGCTTCAGGGAGCTTTTACTCATGGTGGGAGGCAATGCTGGAGCAGGCATATCATATGGCAAAAGTAGGAGGGGGAGAGAGGTGGAGAGGTACCACATACTGTTACACAACCAGATCTCATGAGAACCTATGCATTATCAAAAGGACAGCACCAAGCCCTGAGGTATCCACCTGTACGATCCAGTCACCTCCCATCAGGTCCCACCTCCAACATTCGGGATAACAATTCAACTTGAGATTTGGTGGAGACACATATTCGAGTCACATCATACTGTATAGGAAAAGAGTCTCAAAGTGTATTTGCTTTTGCATTCAAATGGTCTCATTATATATACAACTGTATTATACATTAGATGTGTTCGTGTATGTGACATATATGATAGACACATAGAAACTCCACTAGGGAAAGTTTCTACCTGGAAGAAAAAAAAGAACTTGTGAAAGGAATCTAACTTGGAAGTACAGTCTCTAGAAATGGACTTTCCTTGGGCCTGCCTATTCTAAGCATTTTATGAATATTGACTCATTTATTCTTCACAATAACTCTGTGAGAGGGAAATTATTATTATTCTCACAATACAAATAAATAGTGTAAAGTACAGAGAAGTTAAGTAATTTGGCCCAAGGTCAAATAATAAATCCTAGATTCAAACTCATTATACTATGTAGTATGTGTTGCTTCTCAACAGACAAGGAAAGAATGCCTGAGTCACGCTTTCTGTTTAGGGGCTTGTAAATGGCCAAGAAACTAAACTCCACCAGTGTCAGAAGGATATTAGCATGAGCTTGACTTCAGAGTGCCATAGGGGTGTAAAAAGTGACTACCTCCCAAAGGCAGTCCCTGAAAGGCTGCAGTAAATCTCAGCCACACTAACACGCCTAACTATGTAACCTATGGATTAAAGTCTCTGGCCTTAGCCGGACATGGTGGCTCATGCCTGTAATCCCAGCACACTGGGAGGCCAAGGTGGGCAGATTACCTGAGGTCAGGAGTTTGAGACCAGCTCAACATGGTGAAACCCCATCTCTACTAAAAATATAAAAAGTAGCCAGGCATGGTGGCACATACCTGTAGTCCCAGCTACTCAGGAGGAGGCTGAAGTGGGAGAATCACTTGAACTCGGGAGGTGGAGGTTGCAGTGAGCCAAGACTGCACCACTGCACTCCAGCCTGGGTGACAGCGAGACTCCATCTAAAAAAAAAAAAAAAGTCTCTGGCCTCCACTGAAGTGCAAGTGACATCTTCAGCACAATTCAGGGAAACAACAGACAGAGGCCCAGAGCTATATGCACTGACTAAGTAATCTGGATTTTGGTCATAGCTCCATTTGTAGCTATATAGAAACCAGGGAAAAATAAGCAATCTAGTTTCATGTCTCCTCATCTCTCAAATGGAGATGCTGGACTTGACTGGTCCAAAGCTATCTGATTCCCAATAGTTTAACTTTAGATCCCAAACTTTGAAGCACATAGCCATCTGCCTAGACTAAGGGGAGAGGACTAGAATGAATCTCCTCTTTTCAAATCCTCAGAGACATGTAAGATCTCAAGGTACATAATAGGCCAAAAAAGGCCTGTGTTCATTAATGATCTAATGATGAATCAGAGTGAAGGAGTGTTGAAGATATTAAGGGCAATCAACAGGCAAATAAAGAATAGCCTCTTTGGCAAAATTTGGCAGACTCACCTAAGAAGGGAAGTTCCTTTAAGAGAAATAAATGTGTCTCTGTTTGGCAAGATGGAATACACTTTCAAAAAAGAGGGAAGAATACTTAACTCATGTGGGATATGGATCTTATAGAGATGCAATCAGTTGCCTTTCCCTCTTCTGCCTTCTCTTGGTTTTATTTTTAATAAAAGGCAGAAATGGGAAAAGGTCATACTCTAAGGCATCCAGAACTTCTGTCTAGTGATGTCCAGATCTGGCCTGCTGAATGCAACGCTAAGGATTAAGAAGTAAAATAAATGCCCCAAAGTAATCCCATCTCCTCTCAGATACAAAGAAAATGAGAACTGACATTTATGTCTGGGTTTTAAGTTCATCTTTTATGATGAAAGATAAAGAAGACAGATCTAAGTCAAATCCAAACTTCCTCTAAACTCTTCAGGTGATCCAGCCTCTTTGACGTTCTCTTCAAATGGGGTATGAAGTCAAAGACACTATGGCACTGGTCCCCCTACTTCTTCCTGTGCTTCCTTGGTCAAGTCACCTTTCTGAAAAATCTTGTCCCATGTTATAAAACACCATTACTAGCATGTGCTTGCCTCTTCTTACAAAGCTTTTGTGAATACTGCAAGTTAAAATATGGCAAAACAGTTACAACAAAGAATATCATATATAACATAACGGAGACGATGCTATTGCTATGCTTACCTCACATCAATGAATTTGAAAACTGTGATGATGTATGTTTAAGGAAAGATGCCGTCATGAGGATTTATGAGGCTCCCTTCAGCAGCTGCTGCTCTAGAGCATGGAGAGAGGCATTCTTTTTCCTGGCTTTGGAGGATGTAATATGAGATGGGCGAGGGAAACCTAGTGAATGTGACAAAACTTTCATGGATAGTCCCTAAACATATTTCAGAGAGGCCAGGAGGTTAGGGCTTGTCTCCACAATGTTAGGGCCATACCTTTATTCAGATTCCATCCAAGGGATTCCTCCACCACAATGTGGAAAGTTGCCTCCCCTTTTCTTCTTTCTTCCTCATACTTTCATTATTTAGGTTACCTTACTGCTCTCTGGATACTGTATCTCCACAAAATCATTATTCTCTTAAGTGGTCACAACAGGCCGCAGTCCTAGCAAACCTGGTAGTTAGCTCTTCCTTTACGTGGCTGTAACTTTCTAGCACTAACAGCGTTGGCCACCACTGTTACCCCAATTAGCTAAAATTCTTTTGACAATGTCACTTTCTCCTATAATCAATTCCTGATCCAGGAATAATGCTCCTTTATTTTCTACCCCCTTCAGAAAGAAGAAAGTTTTGAAGGTTCTGGAATAGGGCTTCTCCAGGTGCTTTGTTTTGTGGCTCTAGGCTGATTGCTTCCTGGAGCTTTTGCCAATCCACGAAGCAATCAGAAGAAGTGCCTAGGCAGCCTCAGTTTAATCACAGAATAGGGAAAATCTTGTCCTACCAAAGGTGATCTTCAGGTAACAATCTTCATAGAAATTGGCTCAAAGCACAAACGCACCCATAAAGCACAAACTCACACACAAAGATCCACAGTAACTGTCAATACACCTACCAACAAATAATTAACAACTACTTTATTGTAGTACCAACCTTTATCATGAGAACCAGAAACTAAGAACTGGTACTCACTAGTCTCTGTAACTTCAAGCAAATACTTTTTTTTTTTTTTTTTTGAGACGGAGTCCCACTCTATCACCCAGGCTGGAGTGCAGTAGTGTAATCTCGGCTCACTGCAACCTCCGCCACCCAGGTCCTGCCTCAATCCCCTGAGTAGCTGGGACCAGAGGTACGCGCCACTACGCCTGGCTAATTTTTGTATTTTTAATGGAGACGGGGTTTCATCATGTTGGCCAGTCTTGTCTCAAACTCCTAACCTCAGGTGACCCGCCCACCTGGGCCTCCTAAAGTGCTGGGATTACAGGTGTGAGCCACTGCCCCCGTCCAAGCAAGTACTTTATGTGACTCAATTTCCTGATCTTAACATGGGGATAATAACAGTACGTTATTTCATGGGGTTGATGCGAGGATTAAGTGAGTTAATGCAGTTAAAAACTTGGAGCAGCGCCTGCACTCAGTAAGCAACTGAGAAACAACCCAGCATGGAAGCCCTCCCTCGCCCAGCTAGCCGGGAAGCAGGTCGCAACCCTGCTCTCGAATTCATCTCCAGGGATACACAGGGGAAACCACTGGCTGCCACTGCCGCACAGGGACCAGGCTGGCCCGCCCGTGAGACGAGCACCGGGGGGCCTCTTGAAGACCCCTCGCCACATGGCGTCCCAACCGTGGAGGTGCCTCCTGACCGGACCTGCAGCCAAACCACCCGCGGCCCTTTCGCCCCTTTCCTTCGACGAAACCGTGTTTCCACTTTCCAGAATCTCCAAGACCACCCACCCTGGTCCCGGGGCCCTGCGCGCCCCACTCACCGGCCGCCTCCGGCCGAGTACCCCGACACACCCCGGACGGGTCCCACACTTGGAGCGGAACCTGAGTGCGCGGGGCTTGGGGGAAGTCGGAAGGATTAAAGAGAAACCCACGCGTCGAACCGCTGCTCCGACGCCCCTGGGGATTTCCTAGGATCGCAGGCGCTTTTCCATTCAGATTGCAGCTGATCATGCTCTGCTCCGTGTGCGGGGACGATCATTGTCGTCGCCTGGACCTAAGTCTCCTGACACTGACGACCACTTGCAAAACAGGAAACATATTGGGAGTGGGCAACATAGCGGCAGCGGTTGCACCTCTGCGCCTGCGCCGGAGAGTCAGAGAGAGCCGGGCTGTGCTGGGATTCACTTTCCTGAAGGTTTTTGCAAAGCCCCTCCCCTGGTATGTGAGAGGCTGAGAGGCTGCTGCTAGAGGCAAGAGGAAGGGGGTCTGCGAGAGCTCCCGAAGACCACCTTAATACACTGCAAAATATAGCCCAGACCGGTGGTTCATAGAGTTTTAAATAGCGTACACAAATAAATCACCAAGCGAGCTTGTTAAAATACAGCTTCGCAAGGTTTGCACTCCGAGATTGACTCACTGGCCTGGAAAATTGCATTTTCTTTTTTTTTTTTTTAAATTGCATTTTCATCGGGCATCTCAGTTGATTCTGATGCAGGTGATCTCCAGCCTGTCTGGAGAAACTGGCTCCATTGCACAATCTAGATGCTTAAATACAGTTAAATGCAAGACACTTCTCAAATTTCACCAAAAGACAAAGATGAATAAAATCAGGACACTACCCTAATCTAGCGGATTTTTTTAAATTCTAGATATTTTTAATATAAGGCAATGAAATTGCACAATTTGCCCTGGGAGTTTAGAGCAGGGGAAACTTATGGAACGAGGTACATGGGAGTGGTTTGGCTAATGGAAGATTTAATGGAAAACATAGAGGAGCGCAATCTTACAAATAGTTGAGGAACTAGAACAGTGAAAACCATGTGCAAAGCTGTGGATGTGATATATGACAGCTGTGCACAAGTACCACAGAAACATCAAGTAAGTATAAGACATAAGTATAAAGGAGCAGAATCCAAATTATAAAACTGGAAAGAATTAGATAAAATCTAATTTTATCATTTCCTAATTTTAAAACTTAAAAACACTTTCAAACTGTGGTACTACGTTTAACATTAAAGTTGCCATTTTAAAGTGGTACAATAAAGTTTTTAGTGGATTCATGACAGCACCATCATTATCTAATTCTAGAACATTTTCGTCATCCCTAAAGATGCCCATTGAACAGTCTCTATTCCCTGCTCCCCACAGTCTCTGGTAACCTTTATTTTACATTATGTTTCTATGAATTTTCCTGTTCTAGATATGCCATATAAGTGAAATAATACAACATTTGTCCATTTATGTCTGGATTATTTTTAATTAGCATAATGTTTTCAAGGTTCATTCATATTGCAGCATGTATCCTTCATGCCCTTTAATGGCTAAATGATATTCCATTGTGTATGTGTGTGTGTTTATACATAAACAGTATATAAATATACATACATAATATTTTGTTTATCCATTCATCTCTTGTTGAACACTTCGGTTGTTTCTGCCTTTTGGCCATTGCAAATAATGCTGCTATGAACATTGGTATACAAGTGTCTGGGTCACTATTTTCAATTCTTTGGGTATACAGCTAGGCATTGAATTGCTGAATCATATAGCAATTCTGTAATCAGCTTTTTTGAGGAACCATCAAACTGTCTTCTACAATGGCTGCGTCATTTTACATTTTCACCAGCAATGGAGGATTCTAGTTTCTCCACATCTTTGTCAACACTTGTTAATTTCTGTTTTTGTTGTAGTTGTTGTTGTAGTATAGCCATCCTAATAGGTATGAAGCTTTATCTCATTGTGGCTTTAATTTGCATTTCCCTAATGGCTAGTGATGTTGAGCATCTTGTTGTGTGCTTATTTGTATGTCTTCTTTGGAGAAATGTCTTTTCAAATCCTTTGCCTATTTTTGAATTGAATTTTGTTGTGTTGAATGAGTTTTTATATATTCCAGATATTAATTCTTCTTCAGATATATGATTTGCAAATATTTTCTCTCATTCTGTGAGTTTTTTCTTTCTTTTGATAGTGTCCTTTGATGCATAAAACTTTTTAATTTTTATGAAACTCAATTGATATATTTTTTATCACATGTGCAATACTTGAGAATTACATTGTCTAATAAAGATTTTTATGTTTTCCTCCATGAGTTTTATAGTTTTACTTCTTAAATTTAGGTCCTTGATCCATTTTGAGTTAATTTTTGTAGATGGTGTAAATACTACAACTTTGTTATTTTGCATTTGATATCCAGTTTTTCCAACACCATTTGTTGAAAATACTGTTCATTTCCCATTGAATGGTCTTGGCAGTTGTTGAAAATCAATCCATCAACCATATATGTGAGGTTTATTTCTGGGTTCTCTTTTCTATTTTATTGATCTGTATATCTATTCTTGTTCCAGTACCACACTCTTTAGGTTACTGTAGACTTGTGTAAAGTTTTGAAATTATGAAGTATGTGTCTTTAAACTTTATTCTTTTCTTCAAGATTTTCTTTGGTTATTCAGGGTAATTTGATTTTCCATATGAATTTTAGGATGGGATTTTCTATTTCTGCAAATGAAGGTTGAAATTTTGATAAGGAATACATTGAATCTGTATATCAAATAGTATTACCATATTATCAATAGTTAGTCTTCCAATCCATGAACATGGGATGTCTTTCCAATTATTTATGTCTTTAATTTCTTTAAGCAATGTATTGCAGTATTCAGTGTACAGGTCTTTCACCTCCTTAAGTTTATTCTGAGGTATTTTTATGCTATTTCTAATATGTATATATTAGAAATATATATATATTCAATGCCATAAATTCCCCCTAAGCACTGCTTTCACAGCATTCCATAAATTTTGATAAGTTGTGTTTTCATTTTCATGTAGTTCAAAGTATCTTTTAATTGTTCTTGGCATTTATTCTTTGACATGTGTTATTTAGAAGTGTATTGCTTAATCTCCAAGTATTTGGGGGGATTTTCCAATGATCTTTCTGTTATTGATTTCTAGTTAAATTTATTGTCATCTGAGAGAAGTCACTTATGATTTCTAACCTTTTAAATTTGTTATATTTTAGGGCCCAGAACATGGTCTATATTGATTAATGTTCCATGTAAGTTTGAGAAGAACGAGTATTCTGCTGTTGTCAGATGAAGTCTATAGACGGCCATTATATCCAGTTGATTGATGCTGTTGTTGATTTCAACTCTATCCTTACTGATTTTCTGCTTGCTGGAACTGCCCACTTTTGATAAAGAATATTTGAGATCTCTGTGATAGTAGATTCGTCTCTTCCTTCTTGAAGTTCTATCAGCTTTTGCCTCATGTATTTTGACAGTCTGTTTTTAGGTGCATACACATTAAGGATTATCTCGTCTTAGAGAATTAACCCTTTTTCATTATATAATTTCCCTTTTTATCCCTGATAGCTCTCCTTGCTTTGAAGGCTACTCTGTCTGAAATTAATATAGCTATTTTTGCTTTCTTTTGATTAGTGTTAGTATAGTATAACTTTATTGATATACGTTTAATCTATATGTGTCTTTATCTTTAAAGTGAGTTTCTCAGAGACAACATATATCATTTCTTCACAGTTTCCGCCTCTGTCACTGTAAGAGCTTTGTTGAGTTCCTGGAGGACTCACAAAAGCATGGGCGGTTGAGGGGCCTTGATAACTGGGTTCTCCTAGAGTTTTTAATCTCTCAGACTTATCCATGCTAAGTCCCCAGCAATTCATTAGTTATAGTTGAGGTTTTCTTGCATTGGCACTGGTTCCTGAAGAGGTTTGTGTGCCTGGGTTTTTGCTCTAAGAAGCCAAAATACTCTCTTTTTGCCTGTCAGTCTCTCCTATTTTAGGGGCAGTGGTTTGCCCTGTGATCATACCTCTCTGATGAAAAACAGTTGTTAATTTTTTAGCTTAAACTTTTTACTTCTTAGGATGAAGTGGTGACTTCCAGCTTCATACATGCAAGACCAGAAACTAGAAATGTTTAATTTTCTCATTGCTCATAGCAAATGCATAGAAATACAACTGTTTTTTTGTGTGTTATTTTATGCAATTTTGCTAAGTTCATTTATTATTTGTAACAATATTTTTGTGGTTTCTTTAGAGTTTTCTATATATATATAATCATGTCATCTGTAAACAAAATTTTACTTTTTTTCAATTAGATAATTTTTGTTTTGTTTTGTTTTTGTGACAGTCTCACTCTGCCACTCAGGCTGGAGTGCAGTGGTGTGATCTCTGCTCACTGCAACCTCCACCTCCTGGGTTCATACAATTCTCCTGCCTCACCCTCCTGAGTAGCTGGGATTACAGGCGCCACCACCATGCCTGGCTAATTTTTGTATTTTTAGTAAAGATGCAGTTTCAACATGTTGGTCAAGTGGGTCTTGAACTCCTGACCTTAGGTGATCCACCCACCTCAGCCTCCCAATGTGCTAGTATCACAGACCTGAGCCACTGTGCCCAGCCAGAATACATCTATTAAGTATAATTGTTTTATATTGTTGTTCAAGTCCTCTGTTTTCATATTGATTTTCTGTGTAGTTGTACCTATTATTGAAAGGGGAGTATTGAATTTCCCAACTATTAAAGGAGAGTTTTCTATTTCTTCATTCAGTTAACTTTTGCTTTATATTTTTTGGCTCTGATGTTAGGTGTGTATATATTTACAACTGTTATATCTTATAGTATTGAATATTTTGTCAGTATATGAATTCCCTCTTAATCTCTTGCAAGTTTTTTTTTTTTTACTTAAAATCTATTTTTTTCTGACAACAATATTGCCACCCAAATTGTCTTTGGGTTACTTTTTACTTTGAACCACTTCTATCCTTATATCTAAAGTGAATCTCTCGTAGATACCATATTGGTAGATCTTGTTTTTTATTTAATCCAATATGCCAATCTATGTTTTTTAGTAGAATACAACAAGTAGTTGAGTTATATTCAATGAAATTACCGATAAAGAAATACTTACTCTGCTATTTTTCTGTTTTCCATGTGCTTTGTGTTTTTGTTCCTTGATTCCTATGTTGCTGCCTTTTTCTGTTTTTAGCATACCATTTTGCTTCCCTTCTTCTGTCCTTTTCTGTATGGACTGTTAGTTTTTTTTTAAGGGAATACCTTGAAAATTATAATTAATGTCTTAAACTTACAATAACCTAGCTCAAATAATGCCCACTTAGTTTTAATAATACACACTTTTCTCATACACATCCCCAGCTTTTCTCCTCAATATTGTTATTGTCAGAGATTACATCTCTTTTTTTGAGACAGTGTTTCACTCTTGTTTCCAAGACTGGAGTGCAATGGTACATCTCAGCTCACCACACCCTCTGCCTCCCATGTTCAAACAATTCTCCTGCCTCAGCTTCTCAAGTAGCTAGGATTACATGCATGTGCCACCACGTCCAGCTAATTTCGTATTTTTAGTAGAGATGGGGTTTCTCCCTGATAGTCAGGCTGGCCTGTGGAACATCATGGAAGAATTGAGAAAGGAGCAGAAGAAATATTTGAAGAAATAATAAAATGTTCCAAATCCGATCAAAATTTCCCAAATTTGCAATGAATATACACCTCCGAGAAGCTCAGTGAATCATAAGCATGATAAACTCAAAGAGATTCACATTAAGAAACATAGTAGTCAAACTGACAAAAACTAAAGACAGACTTTTGAAAGCAGCATGACGAGAGATTATAATGTACAATTGTTTTTCAATAAAATTAACAACTGATTTCTCATCAGAAACCAGGAAGGTCAAAAGACAGTGAGACGACATACTCAAAATGCTGAAGGGAAAAAGTTGTCAATCAAGAATTCTCTGCCTGGAAAATGTATCTTCCAGCAGCAAAAGGTAAATTAAGATGTTTCCACATAAACAGAAGCTGAGGTAATTCATTACCAGCAGACTTGCTCTATGAGAAATGCTAAAGGGAGTCCTTCATGATGAAATGAAAGGACACTCAAATGAAATTAAATGAAAGTAACTCAAAGCCATAGAAAGTACAAAGTACAATAGGAGAGGTAATCTCAGAGGTGTGTATAAAATCCAGTGTTATGCTTTTGCTATAGTTTGAAACTTCTTTTTCCTATGTGATTTAATAAAGGCCCAAAATAAAAATTGTGAATCTATGTTAATGAGCATACAATGTTCAGACATTATTTTTCTGATTTCCTTTAGTTCTCTACACATGCTTTCCTTTACCTTTCTGAAAATATTTAAGATAGTTGATTTAATGTCTGACTAACAGTTCCAATATCTGGGCTTTCTTGGGGATGGTTTCTGTCAAGTGTATGTATTTTTTTCCTGTGAATGGATCATGTTTTCCTGTTTATGATATATAATTTTTTTTTAATAGAGACAGGGTCTCACTCTGTTGCCCAGGCTGGAATACAGGAGTGCGATTTCAGCTCACTGCAGCCTCCACCTCCTGGGCTCATGTAATCCTCCTGCTTCAGCCTTCCAAGTAGCTGGGGCTACAGGCACCCGCCACCAGGCCTAGCTATTTTGTGTATTTTTAGCAGAGACGAGGTTTCACCATGTTGGCCAGGCTGGTCTCAAATTCCTGACCTCAAGTGATATGCCCACCTTGGCCTCCCAAAGTGCTGGCATTACAGGCGTGAGCCACTGCGACCGGCCGATTTTTCCATTTCTGTATCTGTTTCTTTATGTGAAAGAAACTTTTGAAATTTAACTTAATAAAATAAGGCTTTCAATCAACTATGACGGATGACAAATCTGGCTCTACCGCATATTGAAAATGAATTTTTAACCAGGATAAATTTCTTTCAAAATCATTAGGAACTTTAAAGAAGACATGAAAACAGAAACTATGATGCCATTATGCATTACGGTGACAAACTAATATGTATGTATAAAGTCATCCTTTTCAAAACATATATTAATGTAATTAAAATATTAATCCATATTTTGAAAATTTTTTGTACTATATTTTGAAATTTTTTACAGGCATAACTGTATGTGAAAGTCAGTAAGGAAGATTTCACTGGCCATAATTATTATCCATTCAACTTCAGGATTATTACCGGAAATAATTTTTCTCCTATAGCGGAAGAAGGTGTTAAAAATTATCTGCTTTGGATGTCAAATATGCTTGCTGAAGGTACGCAGGTTATCTTCCTAAACAACGTAAAAGGAACCTGAGACCATTCGGTGTACTGCAGGCGTTATTCTTGCAGAAGCGGAGGGTAAGAGGATAAACCAAGACCATCCCACAGTAGGCAGGAAGACGGGCACCCAGAGTGCTCCCAGCACGACCCTCGGTTCCTACGTACTACAAAATTAAGAGCGCCGCTCACAGCAGCGGAGCCAATCGGTGAACTTGGTCTAGAACTGTCGTCATAGAGACATCGCTTCCGGCGCCTCCATTGTGTCATCTTTCGTGGCCAGCCTTCGGGCTCCGGCGCGTCAGCCAGCGTTAGCCAGAGGGGGTGGAGTGTGTGATGGCAGCATGACTAATGTCGGCTAAACCACTGGTTGACAGCACACTTTTTAGCTAAGGAAAAGCGAGCTGTCTATGGAGAATGCCCCATTCTTGGTCGGGAGCTTGCAGCCCCGCCGCGCGTGGGAGGTTCTGGAAGGCTCGTGACGCAACCTGGCAATCGGCCGGCCTTACTGTGACATCTCGTGTGCTTCCGTCAATGTCGGCGTTGGTTTGAGGCGGGTTTGCACATGAAAGGCTTTCTGTAACATTTGTCTGCCCTTTCCATTCATCTCCTGCTTAGATTTTTACGGAGGGAGGAATCAGCAGGTTGGCACCAAAAGATAAGCTTCTGGGAGGCGCCCTGTTCAGGCCATAGATTGGGACAAACTCGGTGTGGCTGTTTCTGCCTGGGTGGTTTAAGGGATCCATGCTTATTCTTTAATAACAACGCCATGCACCAGCATTGCGTCCTTAATGGGTTTTATATAAATCACTCGGTCATTCTTGTGACATCCCGAAACTGATAGGATTTGGGGATGAAGGTTGCAGCGTCCTTTCTCCAGCTGTGAGTGAAGATCCTATCCATAGAGATTCATTCTCTTAGTTCGACAGTTATGGTTTCTTTGAAACTCCAGGCCTAGGGCCATAGAAATTAAATACTTACCAAGAGTGAAAGCATAAGCAATATTTTTCAAATAGAATAGAAAATACTGGAGTGCAATACTTCGTAAAGTTTTTGTGTATTCGATGTGTGTACTGGTTGTAAAATGCATTTTGTACTGTGTGGTCGAAAGTTGAAAGACAAAGTATTGCTGATGGTAAGCTGCAAATCATTCAGTCCAGTAGGAGATCGACCCACAGACCTCCCTTTTTTAGACTTCAGAAGTTGACTTCTGCCTCTAAAGCAAAAAATTGCTTCTTGAAATTATCAAATGAACGAAGTTAGTTGGTGTTGAGGAATGCTCTGAGTAGCCTACCAGAGAAGATTAGCATTTACATGGGGGCAAAATATTCAAAGAGGGAAGTTGCAGTGACTAGTGTTTTTCAAATGTTGGGACGATTGCGAATCATCAAATTAATTCAGCAGCTTGTAAACGGTGTTAAAGAGAAACAACAAATATGTATATCAGAATAGCTAGCATACATAATAAGAGTAACCTGGAGTAGCAAACATGTATACTGAGAATAATGTTTTGTGAAATTTTGTTCCAGTTAGATACAACACACAAACACACGGTAGTTTGTAGTAGATTGCTCCCTTCCTTTCTTTTCTCTTTTCTTTTATTTTTCTTCCTCCCTCCCTCCCTTCTCCTCCTTCCTTTCCTCCTCCTGTTGTTGTAGAATGTCTTATATGCAAGGTTCTTTGAACTGACTGCACCATAGGCCAAACCCTAGTCGAGCCTTGGCAACCCCCCCGTGACCTGCACGTACACCTCTGGATGGCCTCCCAAAACCAAGTCTGAAGTAAAAGAAGGGCTAGCTCCTGCAAAGCCCAATTAACTGACCTTGCAACATTGTACCATTATTTCTACCTCAGGGGTTCCTGCCTTAACTGATAACCCAACCTTGTGACTCTGGACCTTGTGACACCCCCCACTTCCCCCACAACACCCCCCCCACCCAGCTTACAAAAACTTTCCTGAACTGTAACTTCTATAGCTTTCCACTGCCTACCCCAAACCTATAAAATCAACTCCTATCACACCACCCTCTGCTGACTCTTTCAGACTCAGTGCACTCGCACCTGGGTGAATAAACGGCCTTGTTGCTCACACAAAGCCCGTTTAGGTGGTCTCTTCACTCAGAGCACCCCTAACATTATGAGGATGGAATTATCTTTCCTATTAATCTTAATTTTTAAAAAATGTATTATTAAAAGACTCAACTACACAAATACAGAGCTTTGTACAACTAATCACCTAATACCAATTACTCACTTTCAACAACCAGGAATTTTCTTCTGTTGATCATATTTTTTTGCTTTTTGGGTTTTTTTGGCACAGATGTTTTGAGAGGTAAGATAAGGCATATAGAGGGAAACTGAGACATCATTGTTAGCAGAAAGGGGGTCCCAATCCAGACCCCAAGAGAGGGTATTTGGTACCTCCTACAAGAAGGATTTGGGATGAGTCTGTACAGTAAAAAGAAAGTAAGGTTATTAAGAAAGTAAAAGAATAAAATAATGGCTACTCCATAGGCAGAGCAGCTGCTCAACTAAGTATACTTGTTATTTTTTGATTATATGCTCAACAAAGGATGGATAATTTGTGAGTTCTCTGGGAAACGGTTAGGCAATTCCTAGAACCAAGGGATTCTTCCCATTTTAGACTGTATAGATCATTTGGGTAACTTCCTGACGTTGCCATGGCATCTGTAAACTGTTGTGACACTGGTGGGAATGTCTTTTAGCATGCTAATTAATTAGCATATAATGAGCAGTGAGGATGACTGGAGGTCAGTTTCATCACCATCTTGGTTTTGGTGGGTTTTGGCCAGCGTCTTTCCACAACCTGTTTTATCAGCAACATCTTTGTGACCTGTATCCTGTGGCGACCTCCGATCTCATCCTGTGACTAAGAATCCCTAATCTCCTGGGAGTACAGCCCAGTAGGTCTCAGCCTGATTCTACTGAGCCCCAGAGCAGATGGAGTTGCTCTGGTTCAAATGTCTGACATCATCTCATTTCAGACAGTCTGAAGTCTTAGGGCAAAGATGAAAATGCAGTCTAGGTCTTCAGAGACTTTTTTCTGTGGATCCTAAAACTTGTATTTCTATTTGTGTCATATTTTATCAGTCACTTCATTTCAGGAAGTCAGAAAATATTTTCTCCCTGTATTCTTGTTGGGCTAGATTTGGAGGAGTTGAAACTCAAAAGAAAGACTATTTTTAACACCTCCCTACCTACCTACCCTGTATGAGAAATCAATAATATCTAATAAATATATGTAATATATTTTTAAATAATTTACTAGTAATCAAGGTCTCGGATTTCTTTTTTCTATGTTGCATTTATTTTACTTAACATGAACCTAAATGTAAGGTCGATAGCCTCGCTGGGAGCCGGATGAACAACACCCACCCTTCTCCATGTCTGATAACAGCGTTATCATTCCGGACACATTACTCAGCATCTGGCTTCTCAATGCCGGTCTTCCCTTACCCACACCCATTTCTGCATTCTGCTACCAGATCTATACTCAGCACTAAACTACGCATTCTCAGCACTAAACTATGCATTTTGCTCCCAGATCTATACTAGGCACTAAACTATGCATTCTCAGCACTAAACTATGCATTCGAACCCGCCAAAATTTAAAAAATCCCGCCAAGCCTTACCCAATGGCAGCTCGCCCCATATGTCCTTAGCCAGCGCACCTTATGCTTTGTTTCCCCCAATATCCAATCAATTGCCTCTAACCCCTATAAAACCCCCTGCCCTGGGAAGTTAAGTGCGACCTCCGGCCCCCCTTTCTGGACCACAAGAACCTCGCCCGGGAGCTTAATAAATTGGCATTTAATTTTCCTAGGCTGGTCTCAGTTTCCTCATTTTAAACTCAGCAATAACCCTTACACTAAATATTTTCCATCCCACTCCTCGAAGTCCCCACTCAGAAAGTGATATTTAAGCAAAGACCTAAAGGGGATAAGCAAAGGGGCAGGGCACCTACTTGGGGGAAGGAGTTTCCAGGCAAACACAACTGCAAAGGCCTGAGGCAGGAGTATGCCTACATTTGAGGAAGAGCAAGGGGGTCTTGAGGGGAAGAAAAGGGAGAAGAGCCCTCACAGGCGACGAGAAGCACTTTGGCTATTAAACTGAATGAGAAGGGAACCCTGGGAGAGTCTTGAACAGAGGCATTACTGCTGCGTTTAGAATACATAGTAAGAGGGCAGTAATAAAGAGAAGCAGAGAGACCAGTGAGGAGCCTATTGTGAAAATCTGGGTGAGATGTGATGATAGATTTTCTAGTATGGTAGCAATGGAAGTTGTAAAAAATGGTTAGGTTATGGATATATTTTGAAGGTGGAGCTCATGGGATGTAGGATCTGAAGGAAAGAGGATTCACAGATGATGGCACAGACAGACTGGCTGTTTATTGAGATGGGGAAGATTCATGGGAGCCTGTAAGAATGATCAGGAGTTCATTTTTTGAAAGTAAAAAATGCTTGTCAAGAAAGCAGTTGCAGACCAGGTGCGGTGGCTCACACCTGTAATCCCAGCACTTTGGGAGGCTGAGGTGGGTGGATCACCTGAGGTCAGGAGTTTGAGAGCAGCCTGGCCAATATAGTGAAACCCATCTCTACTAAAAATACAAAAATGAGTTGAGTGTTGGGGCGCGTGCCTGTAGTCTCAGCTATCTGGGAAATGCTGGAACCTGGGAGGCAGTGGAGGTTGCAGTAAGCTGAGATCGCACCATTGCCTTCCAGCCTGGGCCACAGAGCAAGACTCTGTCTCAAAAAAAAAAAAAAAAAAAAAAAAACAAAGGAGGTGAGTTTGGAGTTTGAAGCAGCAGTCCGAGATGGAAAGAGGCATTTGTATATCTATGGTGTTGAAGGACTGAGCCCTGAGTATGCTAATATTTAAGGAAGGATCACACAAGCGATCGTTATAATTTAACATGTAATAAGTGCTATTAATATAACTAAAATAATGTCAGGAATCATAGGCATATTCCAGGAGCTTCCAAAAACCACTCTTGGGGAGTCAGCAAAAGCTTTCAGAAAGAGGTAATGGGTTATGTCTAAACTGAGATCTGAAGGACAAGTAGGAACTGGCAAATAAGAAAAGGGGAGGACAGTCCAGGGAAAACACAACTGCAAAGTCCACAAGCAAGAGAGGACATGAAACAATCAGGAATGTCACTATCCCTTCCACTTCAACTTCTCTGTCACACTTGTTCTGTCGGAGGAACGACTGCAGGAGCTTTTGGAACGTAAAATTGGAGAGATTTTTAAATTGGGGTTTGATGGGCAATATTACATGGTTTCTAGTCACTTCTGTGTGGAAGAAAGTTTTTTGGCATATAGTCATGTAACTCCTAGAACATACTAACCCAGAGGCAGCCTCAACAAAAGCCCAGTTCCCTGAAATATGCTCCAGTTTTCAAACACAGGAACTCCTGGTTTCTGTCAAGACAGATCCAAATGTTATCCAATTGGAAATGGAATTGTGAAAGTCTGGCTCCCTTGCATGCAAAGAAAACCCTTTGAGATTTTTGACAGGAGGTGGTTAAGACACTCACACCCCAAGGCAGAGGTGTTAACTCCACAGCTCCCCCCTGTTCTTCTCAACCAGGATTTCCTGGGGACTTTGTTTGCCGGGCTCCTCCTCCATTCTCTCTGTAGTTCCTCTGAGCTCAAGCAAGATTTTGAAGAAGAGATTTCAAAGTTTAAATGTTTGGCAGATTGAGACTGCGTAGAGCTGGAGGGACTGACGACACCTGCTTCGTGAGGGGGCCAATTTTAAAGAGGCAGAAAAAGGGAGGAGGGATTAGGGAGGAAGAAATGAAAAAGACTCAGGAAAACAGCATTCAGCCTCAGAGGCTGAGAGCTCAAAACCATCCTGGCCTACAGGAAACTCGGAGTTTCACTAAATCTACTTCTGTATCTTCCCTAAAAGTCTGAGAATCAAATCAGTGATGGCCCTCCATGGAAAGATATCACTTGATAAATTTCTGGTAGTTGTTTGCCTATGACACATTTGCCCCAGGCCTACCTAAAAATTCTCTCCTCTCAAGCTCCCAACATGGAAACCGTTGGGAATACCAAGTCCGGCCTTGTGTCCATCAAGGTGGATGCAATTTCATGGAGGAAGAGGAATGACAAATTCCACATTGGCTCTCATTACATCTTTCAGTGAAGGGGTTTTCAAATTGTTATTTGCCTACTATATTTTGATTATGTACTAGCAGTAGATGCAAATATAACACAATCCAGAAAAGCTATTTTTAACACACATTTCGGGTAACAGGAAATCACATTATACTTCAAATATTCATACCTATATTTGGTGCAAAGAAGTATCATGGAAGGATCAAGAAAAAACTACAAAATGACATTGTACTTGGATAAAATTCTATAAAAGGCATGGAATGGCAATATGAATGCTGAGAATTAAAGGATCAATGTAAAATCTTCCACAAATAAAGAGAGCACTGCTCACCTCGCTCTTTTAAAGGGATGTTGGTAACTATGAAATTACTATGGTTTTTATATTCCTATGATACAAGTCACTTTATCCTTAAGAAAAATTTAAACTTAATGAAAAATGTTAGATGTCCACTAAAAAATGTGGCAAGTGTCATATTCGTCAAAATTCTTTTAGAGAGGCAAGAACACCCCAGAGCAGTGAAAAGTGCGAAGTAGGCCCACGACGATTTGCTTTTTTCTTGCACCAAGAAAAAATAATGGGAGATTTTATCAGATTTGTAAGGCTCTTCCCATTGCTTTCCACTGGTTGCTTCCCACTTCTCTCTTTTTAATTGTTTCTTTTTTTGGTTATTTCTTGTTGCCTGGTGAATAGGACAGTGCTAACAGATTCAACTAAGCATTCCATAAATATTTATTCGGAGCGGTTGTTTTCTTGTTTATTTTTCTTTCCACAAACCACACAAATGAGAATTTTTTTAATGTTACTTATATTCCTTTTTTATGAATCTGCAGAAAACATAAATGAATGGTGGTTGAATTGATTCTGCGGAAGTTAAACTTCTACTGAATTACTCTTCTCAATGTAAGAATCACTGTGTGCTACCACTTAACTGTGATAATCATTGATCCTATTTGTAGAATTGAATAAAACAACTCTTCAGGGAGCCTGGGTGGCTCTGTTGGTAGAGGATCAGAGTCCAGGGTTCAAGTCCCTGTCCAGGTGCTGGGAATATGACTTTTATTTGCTTAGAGTGAGGAAACATCAAGAAATCAGTTAAATTTGACCTTATCCAGTAGCAACGATTTGAGGACATAGGACTTGGTGAAGAGTGTTTTGTTTTTCTTTTTTGTTTTTTGAGACGGGACTCTCACTCTGTAGCCCAGGCTGGAGTGCAGTGGCACGATCTCAGCTCACTGCAACCTCCTCCTTTGGGACTCAAGCAATTCTCCTGCCTTAGCCTCCCAAGTAGCTGGGATTACAGGTGCACGCCACTACACTGGTTAATTTTTTTATATTTTTAGTAGAGACAAGGTTTCACCATGTTGCCCTGGGTGGTCTCCAACTCCTGAGCTCAGATGATCCACCCGCCTCGGCCTCCCAAAGGGCTGGAATTACAGGTGTGAGCCACCGCTCGCAGCCTGAAGAGTTCTTAGACATGACATCAAAAGTAATTTGTGAAAGAAAAGTTAGTTAATTGTGAGTGTGACCAGCAATTGGATGAGAGCCCTTGGGCTCCCAGAGCAAGGATGCTCATCACTTTAGCAAGGAAAATGAAAGAGGGCAGTCCTCCAGTCTTAGTGTGGACAGGGAGATGGAGTAAATGAGAAAAAAGTACAAGCATGCTAGCCTTAGCCCATGTTCATCATCCATCGTCATCCAAAAGCTTACATTACTAATGATAAAATATTTGCAATATTCCAGAATGGCCCTGTCTAGCGTCATCCTAGAGGAAGCGGCAAGCTAGAGCTGCTATTTGGGGACTTCCTAAAGCTCTGTTCTCTGATTGATAGAAGCCACAATAAGAGGAAGATTTTATCTTTATTAGTTTATTATTATTTCTTCTTGTTTTTATCAAAAGGGCTTCAAAAGGGATCCAATTGAAATTGTAGCTGTCATGCAATAATTTGAGCTATACATTTGGTTTATCCTCTTTATTCCATGGGTACCATTTTTGTTCTGCTTAAAATCTTGTGCCTTTGCAAGCAACTAAAGAAAACTCTCTCATTTGATCATTACATGTTTATACATGTATCAAAGTATCACTCTGTACCCCATATATACGTACAATACTGTCAACTAAAAACCTTAAAATTACACTACTAACACTAACAATTTCATAACAGTCAAAAGTTGGAAGTTGTCAAGCTCATGGTAATGGATACAAGTTTTACAACATTAAAATTTTTGCCAGAAAGCCCCAGTCTTACCATTGGTCACAAATCCTGTCAGTTGTTTTCCTTGAAGTGGCAGGCTCACTTGGTTAATTAAAAAAAAAAAAAAAAAAATGTCTGCCAAATATCAAGTCTTAACAGCCATGGCTTGTTAATCATTCTTTCAAATAAAAATGGTGTTTTTTGAAAAAAAAAAAAAAAAAAAACAACACTAGTTATGCTTGTAACCTAATCGGCGGGAGGAGTCTTTTTTCGGGAGATAACGTTGTGCCGAGGTATGCAACAGAAGTCCTTTATATATACTTTCCACTTCGCCACATAGAACACAACAACTCGAGTTGAACTTTAATAAAATTAATCATTATTACTGCATCAAGGGAAAAAAAATTTCTTCTACGGTTGTCTATAAAATGTTTTGATGGAAACAAATGAGAAGGCTAACACGACTCCTCTCCGGTGGCAGCTGCGTCGCTCCACGACTCCCCAGATTGCTCGAGAAGATAACACCTAGTGTTTTGCTTGGCGCCCTCCTCTGAGGCTCACTATGATAAACGAGGGCTAAGATGAGTAGAAATATTTCCAAGCTCAGACGATCTTTGGCAAGATTGGAAAAGCGCAGACCTGGAGGTTATGGCTTCCGACCATCCTGATTATCGAGTAGCGAATCTTCTACTTCCTTGGCAGAGATAGGGACGGCGTAAACAATCAGATACAAAATGAAATAATTCGAAAATGAAAATGTTGGTACCGAGTTTGAATGATTGAGAATAAGAATAGAGGAACTTGGAGCTCAGCTAGCAGAGTGGCGCAGCGGAAGCGTGCTGGGCCCATAACCCAGAGGTCGATGGATCGAAACCATCCTCTGCTAAGTGTTTTAGGGCAGGTTACACGTGCAGTAACTAACAACTCTTTAGGTTATACGTGAAAACTCCCATTTCTGCACTGAGGTATGTGTTTCTTTCCCACCTTTGAAATCTCGCCATTTCCCAAGAGCCGCCTAGTTCATTGTGCCACGCCATCCTACCTAGTAGAAATCCTTTTCTGCCTAGTGTTTGCCAAAGAAACAAAAGTGTATGCTCAGCTGAGATGCTGTACTTTTTTTTAAAGAAATTTCTTCCTTCCCTGGTATCAGACAAAGAAACGAAAGTATACGCTTAGCTGAGATGCTCTCACTCTTTCTCTCTCTCTCTTTTTTTTTTTTTTTTTTTTGACACAGAATCTCACTCTGTCGTCCATGCTGGAGTACAGTGGCGCGATCTCGCCTCACTTGGAACCTCTGGCGCCCAGTTTCAAGCGATTTTCTTGCCTCAGCCTCCTGAGTAGCGGGGATTACAGGCTCCTGCCACCTGTAAAAAATTAGCGTGCCCGGCTAATTTTTTTTGTATTTTTAGTAGAGACGGTGTTTCATCATCTTGGCCAGGCTGGCCTTGAACTCCTGATCTCGTGATCCACCCGCCTCGGCCTCCCAAAGTGCTAGGATTCTTTTGTTAATACATTGTATGCGATTTCACCGTGGAGATGACAAAACCCACCTTTACTTCTGTTAATTGTCGGGACATTCTTTTCCTTATTATGTGCTTTAGTAAGTATTTGACAAAATATAGTAATTTTATTGTTTTCAGTTAGTCGCTGTCCACCTCTCTGCCTTTGTCATTACTTTTGTTGTTTTTCTTGGTCACCAGAAAAGTCCTTTTTGGGTGTCAACGGTAAGCCCCATAACTATTTGCTGAAGGCAATCAGTTGGTTCCACCTCTTCAGTCTTGCCTTTGACAAATCGTAGATAAATGAATAAGGACTGTTGTACTGATCCTATTTACATTCATCCTTTATAGACCAGTAGGTTTCTTAGATTTAGTGCAAATAAAACAAATACCAGCTCACTTGCGAATACAAGTAATGTTCAGAGTACATAAATACACTTTTGTTCAATGAATTGAGTCCATGAAATTCAAAGCACCTACTTAGCTATCTTTTCTGAGTCCAAGAATTCCTTTACAATACCAGTCAACATTAGTAATATGTGCTAAAATCATTTCGGAGTTTGAATAAGAATCTCTTGTTAGCACCTATGCAGCTTGGTTGGTACAATACCAGATTTTTACTTTGAGAGTGAAGGGGTCAAACTCTTGTCCAGATATAGTGGCAGGCCAGGTGCGTGGCTCATTCCTGTAATCCCAGCACTTTGGGAGGCCAAGGCAAGTGGATCACTTGAGGTAGGAGCTCGAGAACAGCCTGGCCAACATGGTGAAACCCTATCTCTACTAAAAATACAAAATTAGGCAGGTGTGGTGGCGCGCACCTGTAGTCCTTGCTACTCAGAAGGCTGAAGCACGAGATTTGCTTGAACCAGGAAGGCACAGATTGCAGAGAGCCGAGATCACACCACTGCACTCTAGCCTGGGCGACAAAAGCAAAACTCCATCTCAAAAAACAAAGTAAAACAAAATAACAATAACAAAAAACAGATGTAGTGGTGTTTTCTGGTTTGTACAGCAAGGCTTCTCTCTATGTATTTGAGTGGGCATACTTAAGAAACATACCCGAAGTGTCTCATACACACTTGGATGTGATTTAAATGGTAAATTCTGGAACCCTCAGGCCCTTTTGGAAGGTGGTGAATATATTTTGTGAGAGAGACTGGGGTCATAGGTGGACAGAGGGCCTATCTTGTAGGCAGACTTTAAGATGACCCCCAATAATCTCTGCCTGCTGATATTCATGCCCTGGTGTAGTTTCTTATCTACCAGGGGGTGGTCTTTGTGTCTAATGTAAGTGATAGATCTAACTCCAGAGGAAGCCAGTTACTATGTCACCAGCAGTCCTGTGCAGTAGCCCATTTAGGGAGGCAGTCAGCCTTCCTGCCAACACCCACTAGAGAGATTGGAAGATCTTCCATGCCCAGTCAAGCCTTATGATGACTAGAGCCCTAGCTGGCATCTTGATCGCAATCTCATGAGGAACCCCGAGCTGGAACCACCCAAAACACGACACTTTTGATTTTGATTTTCTGAGTTACAGACACAGGGAGGTAATAAATGTCTTGTTTTAATCCACTACATTTGGAGTTATTTGTTACAGCAACTGGTAAGCAATACAAATCTCAAATTAAGTTTATAGCTTAAAGCTCCCTGGACTATCCAGGAAATGCACATCCAGGATGCCTATCTACTGTAGGGCACCTTGTGCCTTTGATTTATCAGGATGAGAATATTTTCTGTTTTCTTTACTTGGTGCATTCCTAAGTGACAAGACTACTTTTCGGGCAGTTGACTAGGGATGATAGTTGAGCTTTCTCTCTAGATGGTTATCAGTCTGCATGTATGTCACTGAGGACACGTGGAGTGATACTTCATTTTCAGCAGACCCTAGTGACTTCAGTTTGCCTCAATTTAGAGGCTGCCAAAGCACAAGCTCAAATTGGCCTCCCTGAGCAAGAGCTCTAAAAGCATAAGCAGCTGGGTGTTGTGGTGCTCTGCTTATCTGTGTTCTCATTTCCTTTAACATTTCTTTTACATGTCTGTTAGGTTTCTTTAATGTTTTATAACTTTCATGGTCGAAACAAACTTTTGAAGAATTGATTTAGAACATATTTTAATAAAAGTACAAATCATATGGGTATAGGCGAATGAATTTTCACACAGGAAGCCCACAAGTAACCTCCATCTAGATCAAGAAAGAAAATATTACCAGCACCTCAGAGACTCCCTTTATGCTGTCTTTCAGTTACTTTTCCCACCTGTCTCACCTCTGTGGCCCAGGCTGAAGTGCAGTGGCATGATCTTGGCTCACTGCAACCTCTGTCTCCTGGGTTCAAGTGATTCTCCTGCCTCAGCCTCCTGAGTAGCTGGGATTACAGGTGCGCACCACCACGCCCGGCTAATTTTTGTGTTTTTAGTAGTGACCTGGTTTCACCACGTTGGTCAGGCTGGTCTAGATCTCCTGACTTCATGATCCACCCACCTCAGCCTCCCAAAGTGCTGGGATTACAGGTGTGGGCCACTGTGCCCAGCCAACCATCCCAACTTCTAACACCAGAGTTCACTTCTTCCTCTCCTCATAACTTACATAAATAGAGTCATATTGTTTTCCCTCTTTTGTATTTGATTTCAATTGTGCCTATAAATTAATCACTGTTACTAAATATAGCAGTAATTTCATTTTCATGGCAGTGGAATATTCCATTGTATTTTTATTAGCCAATTTTTCTACCATTGATAGACACTTATATGCTGTTTCTATTTTGGGGCTATTACAAATAAACATACCGGTGTGAGCCGCCGTGCCAGCCCTCTCTTTTTCATAAATTCTGTCTACAAATATTTGGTTCTGTTTCTGGATACTATATTTGGTTACACTGTTCTATTTTTATATCATTATGAAAATTACCTACTGTCTTAATTATCATAGCATTATAATAAGCTTTGATATCTATCTGTGTACATCCTCTCATTTTGTGCTTTTCAGGGTAGTCTTGGCTATTCTTGGATCTTTGCATGGTTATATAATGTTCAGAATGAGCATGTCAATTTTCAAAATAGTGTCCTTTAATTTCATTGCATAGACTTTATAATTCATTTTGAGGAGAATTGTAATCTTTTGGTCTTCCATTCAATGAATACAGTATATCGTTAGAATAATTTAGGTATTCTTTACATTCTTTTGGCAATGTTTTATTGTTTTCTGAACAGAGGTCCTGCACAGTTTTGTAAGAGTTATTTCTAGGTTGAAAAATGTTTTCTGGAGCTATTGCAAATAATATCATTTTAAAGCTGTTATTGAGGCATAACATACATACATAAAACTCCACCTATAAGTGTAAACCTTGATGAATTTTTACAAAGAGAACACACTCATGTAAACAGCACCCACTGAATCGAATGATAATGTATTATTAATGTATTAAGGAATACAATCTCAGGGGAAGGCTACTTAGGGGAAGAAAGTAGGGAAAATTTATTGATCAGGGCCAGACATGGTGGCTCCGACTTGTAATCCCAGAACTTTGGGAGGCCAAAGCGGGCAGATCAATTGAGCTTAGGAGTTGAAGACCAGCCTGGCCAACACAGCAATACCCATCTCTACTAACAATACAAAAATTAGCTGGGTGTGGTGGGCCACACTTGTAATTCCAGCTACTTGGGAGGCTGAGGCAGGAGAATTGCTTGAACTGGGTAGGCAGAGGTTAGAGTAAGCTAAGATGGTGCCACTTCATTCCAGCCTGGGAGACAGAGCAAGACTCATCTCAAAAAAAAAAAAAAAAAAAAAAAAAAAAATTATTGGTCAGCCACTATATCTAACTGATCAAAGTTTTTCTCTGTAGAGCATTAATAGCCCTACATATAGAGGTTGTGCATGTGCAGGTATCAAATATCTCAGTAGCTCATGTCTCAACGGCATCTCATCCGCAGCAGAGAGGTCTTGTGGCAGAACATGAGAAGTTCACAGAGGTAAACAGTGAAGTCCTGTCATTTTCTGCACAGAGGAAATTGGTTGCCATGACCACTGGGGTAAAACAAGTTGCAAGGTAAGATGGTAAGAGAATTGGAAGTGGCACATAAGATGTATCTGAGATCCAAGAGTATGCTTGTCTTACAAAGTAAATTCACCTTTGAAGCACTATGGGCCTGGAGTTTTCTCTGTGAGAAAGTTTTTAAATTACTGATTCATTTGTTTAATAGGTATAGGACTATTTAAATTTTATATTACTTCCTGTATAAGGTTTTCTAACATGTGTCTTCCTAGGAATTTTTTTCATTTCATCTACATTTTCAAACGCATTGCCGTGTTATTTATTATATTCTCTCATATACTGTTTTGCTCAGGGATATATAGTGATGTCCTTTTTTATTTCTGATATTAGTAATTTATGTGAATTTTTATATATAGGAATATACCTAATCAGACCTGCTAGGTAGTTATCAATTTTATTAGTGTTTTCAGGTAACCAGCCCTTGGCTTTGTTTATTTTCTTTTTTATGTTTGTTTTCAGTTTCATTTTTCTGCTTTTGACTCTCTTGTTTCCTTCTTTTACGATCTATAACATTATGATTTCCTGTTCTTTCTAAAAGTCCTTAAGAGTTTATATTTATTTAGCATTTTGTTTTTTTTAATGTATTCAAGACTATACTTTTGTCAACTGAAAAATCATCAGATGTATAAATTTGGAAGAATTATTTACTTCTTAAAAATAATTACAGCCTGTACGCTGGCTATCCTGACAGGCTGGTAGTGTAGCTTCCGGCCAAAGCCAGAAGGAGACACTTTGAGGGAGGAAAGGTTGGGCAGGAGTTTTATGCTGAACAAGTTTGCTAAACATACATATTTAACAGCTTATGTTATATATATAGGAGGAGTTATGAATATTTTCAAAGGGGGGAATATGCATATATGTAAACGTGTAAGTCACATGTCACTTATGTTTACTATGTTGTGGGGTTGAGACTTAATATTTTAAAATATTACAATTCAGCCCTGTTTGTCAAAAGGTGAAGCCAGGACACGAAGGTAAAGCAGTGACATGAAGCGGCCTCTGTAAACTGTTCAGAACCAGTCTGTGGTGGGTGGTCTTTTTATTAGGAGAAAGTTACTGAAACTAGTCTGTGGTCTAAGCAAAGCTGTAGCTATGGCTTGTGGAATGGAGGGGTGAGTTAGTCGGTGCTTGATGGGTGGTGAGCTGTAACTTTTTTTTAGTGTGTTCTCTCATATACTTTTTTACTGTTTTTTTTTTAATTAATTGTTTATCTTGAAGCCAGTGTTTGTTTAGCTGTTAGACAAAAAGGAAAAAATTGTGTGTCGATTAGAAGAGAGTTTATTTTTTAAGTGTATTGGTGTGTTACTTAACCCTTGTCTGCTATGGCCTGAGATCTTGTTTATAATTTGCTATCTTATTCCCACAAAAAGTTCATCGCTTTTTTGTTTTTGGAGACGGAGTCTCACTCTGTTGTCCAGGCTGCAGTAGTGGCCCTCAGCTCTCTC
The DNA here is from genome assembly GCA_036589455.1 of Ateles fusciceps. Lineage (NCBI taxonomy): Eukaryota > Metazoa > Chordata > Mammalia > Primates > Atelidae > Ateles > Ateles fusciceps. The sequence continues at coordinate 258,339 of JAZHEH010002049.1, forward strand.
CAACCTCTACCTCCAAGGTTCAAGTGATTCTCCTGCTTCAGCCTCCTGAGTAGCTGGGATCACAGGCACCCACCACCACACCTGGCTAGTGCAAAAAGTTCACTTCATCAGTCTTAAGATTTCTATTTTAACATTAATGCTGTTCAGTTGATATGTCTAAACTACAAAATGGAGGAAGTATGATGAGGTGTATCTAACTTCCCATCCTGTAACCTCCCTATATTTGAATCCTTTGAAATTTGCATAATCACATGTCAATGTGTCGATTTAGAAACAGAAATAAATTGTGTTCCATGCCAAGCATCTTTTGGGAACCTACAAATCTAACCAATTCTATAAATCCAATGAAAAATTTGTGCAGATATGCCAGTCCTTATATTCAGTAAAAAGAAAAGAAAAAAGAAAAATTTGTGCCAATAAACGGCTCATAAATTTGAGAAATATACCAAGAAAGTATAGAAATAAGAGCAAATGTTGTTTATTTTAAAACTCATTTACAGGGTAGTTTGGACATATACAGATGTGAAGTACTAAAAAACATATAAACCAATTCAAGAAATGAAAGATTACAAATGAAGGTGAAGTCATCCATATTCCCAACTCTTTTCACATCTTCTTCCAAACCTCTTAAAGATAACCACTACTTTGAATTTGATTTCTACCATGTCCTTACATTTCTTTATTTTTACTACATTAGAATTTTTATTGATATAATTTTCCATGTTTTTAGTGTCTGTGTGTATTTTATACTTTATGTGTATTCATCTGCAATGCGCACATTTATGCCTGAAGAAACTTTCATAGATTGAACCACAGTGGATTACTTTTTTCTCAATTTTTTACCTAGCTGCAATCAGGACTAAATTTATTTTTTATTGTATTATATACTGTATTTTGTTTCTCTTCAAGTATGACAACCAAATGAATAAATTTTTTTCTTTTTTCTATTTTTTTTCTTCTGAGATGGACTCTCGCTCTGTTGCCCAGGCTGGAGTGCAGTGGCACGATCTCAGCTCACTGCAACCTCTGCCCCCCCAGGTTCAAGCAATTCTTCTGCCTCAGTGCCCCCCTAGTAGCAAGGATTACAGGTACACACCACCCTGCCTGGCTAATTTTTGTATTTTTAGTAGAGATGGGGTTTCACCATGTTGGCCAGGCTGGTCTCAAACTCCTGACCTCAAGTGATCCACCCACCTCAGCCTCCCAAAGTGCTGGAATTTACAGGCATGAGCCCCTGGGCCCAGCTCTTTTTCTTTTCTTTTTTCCACCCCCTTTTTTTTGTTGTTGTCAGACAGGGTCTTGCTCTGTCACCCAGGCTGGAGTTCAGTGGCATGATCTTGGCTCACTGAAGCCTTGGACCTCCCAGGCTAAAGGACTAAATTTCTAAAACTCAGAAAAATCAAGAAACATGTTCTCTTGTAGTTTAAATAATTTTTATCAGGATTCTTTTGATACAATAGAAAGCTGTGTGGTGAGTGGGGGGAAATAATCGTATTTAAAAATGGCACAGGTTCTTCTGGAAACTCTATTATCATAGTTAATCAACATCAAAGTGCAGATAATTGGGTAGGAAAATGAAACAAAACTAGTAATGTTCCTCAGCATTAGGTTGCTGTCATATATAGAGCTAACATAAATGGAAAGACACACATTAGTCCCATAAAAGAAAACAAAGCAGCTCACCAGCAAGAAGACAACATGAGTGGCTTCTGCTTCAGGAAAAGACTATAGAGAGAGGCTAATACTGTGAATATGAAAAACAGTCTTGTGATACCTTAAGAAAATAGTCACCACGTAGAAACTAGTCCAAATCATGAGGAACAAAAAGAGGAACCTTGAGTAAACATGGCACTTAGAAATATCATTGCATGGTAGTGTATAAACTGCCTTGTTTTACAGTTTACAGAGAATATACAAGTCCAACATTAGTGGATTTACTGGTGGCTACAGTGCTTATAACGACCCACATATATTGATTAACATATTGTTTATTTAGGAATCAATCAATAAGGGAAAAATTTTTGGGGAGATTTGAGGTTTGAGTGATGCCCACTTGGAATGGCAAGGACTGATAATAACAGCCTGAAATGTACTCACGAGAGAAGAAGTACGTATGCAAATGCCCTGTGTCATTTTATACATGTATAGCCTGTTTTGCAACCAGTATCAACAAAAGTGCTTCTAATTCCAATGGATGATATTACATACGGAACACCTCTGATGATAACTGTTACAACATTAGCCAAAGTCAGGCGCATGGGAATCATATCTAAAGGCTGCTTCTGATGGGGCTGAAATAAGAAGATGTGCATATATGTAATGAATAGCAGTAAGTTCCCCATAAGCCCAATGCCAGTTTGAAAGGCAAATAAGATTCCCAGTGTTGTGTCACTTAAATACAAAATATTCATGGTTTTCTTGGATCTTTTGATTGAAGCCAGCACAGCCTAAACAGCAGCATAAATATATTCCACATATGAAAGTTTAGCAATCACTGAATTCTTAGAAAGAAATTTCAACTTCGATATGAAAATTATCATGAAAGAGGGACAAATAACCATTCATGAACTTGTTACACTTCTGTGGGATTTCCAGAGGCTGGATGCCATGTATTGTTCACATATCTAGAGAGCAGATTAAGTTTACGAGGCAGTTAGGCTTTGCATACACATTTTTAACATTTGTTCTAGCCCATTTTTCAAGAGCAGTCTGTTCTATTTTAAAGATAATTTTGCATATAATAAAAAACAATTTTATCTCAAATTCTAGTATTGTATTTTAATTATAAACTTATAACTTGAAATATTTTCTACTTTTATATATGGGCAATATTTGTAACCTATAAATAGCAATATATGAATATGAATCCACTTTTCAGAATACTAATTGTAGCACACTGTTATTTTATGAATAATAAAATGTATGTATAGAACATGGTTAACTATTGATTAATTTATGCCATTAAAATGCTAACTTTGCTTGTTCTGAAGAACTTTGTTTGCTTGGGAAGCATATTTAATATTTTTACAAATATAGTAAAGGTTCAATTGAAGTTGACAAAGTGATCAGATGTAATAAGATATTAAATCAATTTACTTTCCAGTTAGCCAACAGAGTTGATGAAGTCTTTTTCATTTAACAAATAAACAGTTCTTCTCCTGACAGTGAATTACCATCTAGTTATTACATAACTTCCTATGTTTCTTTACAACAAGGTGTATTAAAAACTTGGTCTCCAGCTTGCCCTGCAGTATTCAGAATACTGTACACACGCACACATATCCTATTGATTCTGTTTCTCTGGAGACCTCAGACTTAGACACCAGGGAAGTGGAACTGCAATCTGCATGCCCAGGGCCAGATCCATGCTCCAAAAAGTCCTAAGAAGACCTTTTGCTTGTACCTCTGATTGATCTTGGGGTCCATGCAAGCAGAAGATGATAGCTAAGACTGAGTTACAAGTGGCTTGGCTTAGAGATAAGGAGTACACCAGCTCAAAGCCCATCTGCAAAGACCAGAGTGCTGGTTCTTTACCTCCCTCTAGGTGTTTATGAAAATCTTTGTCAAGGTAACAGTAATTAAAGCTGGGAGGCAGTGGTGGATCCCAAAGGTGGTTGTGCGGCAAATGACTGGCACCCACTGAAGGCGTCAAGAGCTACAGAAGAGGAGAAACGCGGCCGGGCGCGGTGGCTCACGCCTGTAATCTCAACACTTTGGGAGGCCGAGGCGGTTGGATCACGAGGTCAGGAGTTCAAGACCAGCGTGGTCAAGGTGGTGAAACCCCGTCTCTACTAAAAATACAAAAATTAGCCGGGTGTGGTGGGGCGCGCCTATAATGTCAGCTACTCAGAAGGCTGAGGCAGGAGAATTGCTTGAACCCGGGAGGCAGAGTGTTGCAGTGAGCCGAGATCGTGCCACTGCACTCCAGCCTGGGCAGTAGAGCAAGACTCTGTCTCACAAAAAGAAAAGCAGAAACGCCGGGATCTTCAATCAGCTGCCTTCCCGACTGCTTGTGCCACAAATGCCATCCGGGCGGCGCAGATTCCCCGGGTCCAGGTCTCCAGTCCTGCGCACCTGCCAAAGCCGCCCGCACTCACCCCGCGGGGCGCGGATAGTGCTCCCTACTCAGACTTAGGGGATCCCGAGGGCCGACAGATCTGCGCCGGGGCCCTGAGCCCCTTGAGCCCCCTGAGCCCCCCTAAGCCTACTCCTTCGAGGCCCGCAGTAGTCGCAGCCTGGAAACTGCACCGGCTCAATTCCAGCTCTGCGCCACTCACTCGGTGAATCCGGACCGCAGGGTCCCAGGCGGGCGCTGCCCACGCCAGGGACGAGGGGCCGTGCGCTTCCTCTCGAGTTCCTCTCCCCGCACCGACTGCTGAGATGAGGTCTCCAAACGGCAAAGCAAGTTACTGGAGCTACCGAAGTCCCGCGTGTCCCCAGTTCCCGCGGGTGCCAAGCCCCCTGAGACCCTCGCGCATTCCTCGCGCGTGAATCCCAACCGTCAACCGAACACTGCGCTCTTGGACTGGGTCAGATTCTGCAGACCTCGGAAACCTCGGAAGCCAAAACCTTGCTGGAAGTCACTGACCGTGCCTCCTCTCTCCTCATGGGCAGTCTCCTGGGCAAACTGGGACTGTTGCCCTCGTCCCCGGCCCAGGTGCGCACCGACTTGCCCAAGAGGCACACGAACCGCCGGCCACCTCAGCCCCTTCGCCAAGTCCCTCGGGTTGAGTTTGTCCACCGCGCCCACCCTGCCCCGCGACATAGACCTGTGAGGAGGCCGCGGAACCTGGATCCTGCGGATCCAACCACGTGGCCGGTCAACGAGGCTTGGAGGCGCTTTCCTATGAAGAAGACCCAGAATTCCACCCTGGGGCCTCTCCCTTCAGACTGGTGGGGAAAGTTACTTAAAAGCGCACCATTTGGTCTCTTCGACACCCCAGGCCAATTTGGGAGCCCAGTGACCATCAAGATCACTCCTCCTGACGAGAGGGTACCTTCTTCCATTTCTCCTGAAGGTGTAATTGACCCTGCAGGTCCCCACCCTCTGAGGAGCCCCCAGATCCATGTTCAAAGGAGACAGTGTTGAGGGCTCTCAGAGAGTGCAAGAAAGGGAAAGGGAGGTTGGAAGAACCACTATTCCCTGAGAGCGTGGACAGTAAGAGAAGGAGTCCTGAGACCAGACCATCCGCATTTAAGCCCCTGATGAAAAATGGAACCCTCACTTCTTTTGTGCCCAGGCCTGGGCCTCTGAAGAGAAGCCTCCACTCCTGGAGCTCAGATCACAGCTTGACTAAGAGACCCAGTTGCTCATCCATGAGCTCCTTGTCCAGCATATACACAGGTGGCCCCCTCAGCTCCAAAAGAAATGCTATTTCCAGCTCTTACAGCTCTTCCAGACATTTATCAGAGCCTTGGAAGAGAAGTGTTCCCAGTGTATGGGTCCAGACACCAGAGTGGCCAATAAAAAGGAAAAAAAGTGGTCATCGGTCTTACTTTCCAGTCTCACTGGTATCAGATTTTGAGTCCCCAGGAGAATCTGGAAGTTCGGGGCAGCAAGATGAAAAGAATCCACTGCTGCCGTCTAGCCCTGAGAACACGCTCTCAGAGATCCCACCTCCGTCTAGCCCTAGAACACGCTCTCGGAGATCCCACCTGCCCAGCTTGGTTGTGCAGTCTCTGATGAGAACTTGACCTTGAGGAAGAAAGCTGAGCTACAGTGGAGCAACAAAGCAGAAGACACAACTGACGTCACCACAGACCCTGTCCCCGAGACTTGGCTTACCATTCAGCCTTCCCTATCTCCCACTCTGCCTTTAGAAACAGATCTAACCCAGGGGGCAAATCCTCACTTGGAAAACTTAAGAAAAGTGCAGAAGTCTCCAGGTCCACTGGCCTGCCCACAGTCCACGAGAGAGGCAACCAGTGTGGCCCATTCTCTGAAGACACCCAGCCTACCGACCCCACCTGGGTGCTCACAGTCAGAGCTCCTTCCAGGCATCTCTCTGGACTCCAAGCCCACAGCTACTTTCATCCTGCTGACCCCCACCTCTCCCACATCAGCAGTCACTGACACCACCTGGCCACCTTCGACCTCTCAGGCTGACAGTTCTGCCATGCCCCCGGACCCACCTGCACCACCCACTATCGAAAGAACTTCGCTGGGAATGCTGAGTAGCCCAACTCCCCCATCTTTCTGCATCTGTACCTCCTGATGCAACTTCTGCTCATCTCATGTTAAAACCGATGTTGGGGCCCCTGCACAGTAGTGACATTGGAAGCTCCTCATATTGCAGAATTTCAATCACAGCCACAGCATCTTCAAACTCTTCCCTCTCCACAACTCAGGGGAACCTTAACTCCTACCTTCAAGCCTATCTTTGGCAGCACAGATCCACTTAAAACTATGCCCATGATAGCTCCTTTCTCCTCCAAGCAGACACCTCCTCCAGTTACTCCTGCTTCTACCCATCATTTCCATGGCATGGTCAAGGCTACCTCTGCGGTCATGTCCGCCACCCTAGCCAGCACACCTAAAGACTCTGCTTTTAAGCCACCTTTGGATTTTGGTGTGGTGAATGTTACCAGTGCCATAGGCAACACTTGTTCTGTCCCTTCCACTTGCCATACTTTCCTGCTTGGGACTGCCCAGGCTTTCAGGCCCGACTTCACCCCAGCCACAGGCTTCATCTTCCCCACCACACCACCGTCCTACCATTCCTACTGTCCACACAGTCACCATCTTTACCCAGGTCCTTTCCAGTGCTGTCCAGATATCTCCTAGAAGTAGCACTGCACATTGCAGGGGTGTGGGCAGCCCTCTGTCCACCTCAGCCCTAGTATCCACAAACTGGCCTGCATCTTCCCCAGCATCTCCAACCTGACCCCAACTATCACAGTTCCCTCGGGATCAAGCTCAAGGCCACCTTTGCCAGTATCCCAAGGAGCCAATCCCCAGCCTGCATTTGGAGCCACAGATGGACAGAAGCAAGGGCTTTCCCAGCCAGCCTTTACCCCCAAGTGTCAGTAGCTCTTTTCTTTTTGGGAGCTCAGCAGTGGCACTGCCAACCCCAGTGCCAACTCCAGCTCAGCCAGCCTTCATCAGTACCACTCAGTCAGCCTTGCGGGGTTTGACACCCTCAGCCTCTACCTCTCAAACCCCTGCCAGCATCTGGCCAAGCATTGGCAGCATTCCAGCAGGTTTTCCCATTAGTCAAGCTAGTACAACGGGGTTTAGAATTGTAACTCAGACCCACCAAAGTGGGGCTTTTGGCTCAGTGTTTGGCAGCAGAGCCCCACGACCTTTTGCTTTTGGAGGATTCGTGACCCCTATGGACTGTGGTGAGTCTGGGATCAGAATGACTGGCCCAGACATGAGCTCTACCTCTGGAGCTTTCAGCACTGGAGCATTGCCTAGTGGGACCACTAGCACCATGATCCCCTTTGGAAAAGGCTGGAGCCAAGACACTCAAGGCCTGCCCAGCCACAGCACGGCTTTTGACTTGGGGAGAGCCAGCATTTCTGCAAGGAAGTCTATGGTCCCCACTGCTCAAACCACCCCTGTCCCTGGACAAGCTAAGGCAGGCAGCAGTGTTGGTTCTGGGATGCCTTTTGCACCTGCCCAGGACTCTGCTGGGAGAGGACCTTTTAAATCATCAGCCCCTTCATTTTCCATTGGTACAAAATCAAAAACCCCAAAGAATCGGGAGCAAGGGCATTCCCAAGACATCATGCCTATAAGAAGTAGTGTGTGTTCCCTGTCACTTGCACCCTGATTTGGACTTCAGCATTGTTTCTGAAAAACCTGAGTGTCTTCCAATTTTCTAAAGTAAACATACTCCATATCTAAAGCTGGAGCTTTAGATGTTCACCCTGTGTGTCCTAATCTACATCCTGGAAGAACATGAAGGACTAAAGCATCTAGTGGTGATAGCAGATTAAGGCCAGGTGGGACCAAACGCACTGGACTTGAACAGAACCTCGCCTTCTCCTTCCTGTCCAGTTCTCTGTGTCAGGTGTGCAGTGTGTGCACAGCAGCAGCATGTATAATTTTCAGACTCTGCAAACAAACTGAATGTCTATCAATAAGCATTTTTTCATACATCCCACCATCCCCACTGTTGGTAAACACTAGCATATTCTCTGTCACTCGCTACAGGTTGTCTTTTAGAGAGTGTCACTTAAATGGAATCAAACAGTATGGAACCCTTGGAGATTGGCTTCCGTCATTCAGCATAATGCCACTGAGATTTATCCAAGTTATTACATATGTCAATAATTTATTTATTTTATTGCTGATTAAAAATCAATTTTAATTGTATTCAATTGTATGAGTATACCACAGTTTGTTTATTCATTCACCTGTAGAAAGACATTTAGGTTGTTTCTCTTTTTCTCAATAATAAAGTCACCATAAACATTGATGTTCAGGTTTTTGTGTGAACATATGTTTTCATTTCTCTACGAAAATTTCTGGGAGTGGTATGATTGCTGGGTCATATGGTAAGTGTCTATTAACCTATGAGAAACTGTCAAACTATTGAGTTCATGACAATCCTATGAGGTAGACACTGTTTCAGTTGTTATTTTACAGATGGGGACAGAGCAAATGAAGAAGCCAAACAGCTTGTCTAAAGACACACAGTGAGAAAGTGGCAAAGGCATGAGCTGTGTCTGGGGTGTTGGCAAGGATGCAGAGAAAACATTGTACATTGATGGTAGAAATGTAAGTTAGTAGAGCCATTATGGAAAATGGCATTAAAGTTCCTCCAAAAACTAAAAACAGAACAGCCATATGATGCTCCAATCTCACTTCTCAATATATATTCAAAGAAATTCAAGTCAATGTGTTGAAGGGATATCTGCACTCCCACGTTTATTACAGCATTATTCACAACAGCCAAGATGTGGCAACAGCCTAAGTGTCTACCAGTGACTGAACGGATAAAGAAAATGTGGCGTAGATACACGACGAAATATTATTCAGCCTTCAAGATGACGATAAATCAACAAAAATGAATTGCCTATTTCAAAATAAGAGAGTAAGTTTCAAACATCCTATCATAAAAAATGGTAGGTACTTCAGCTCATCCGGGTATGAAAAAATAAAAAGATAGGCAAGGTAAGTACCAGATATGTTAACAAGCTTGATTTCATCATTCCACTCTGTATACAAATATCAAAACATCACATTGTACCTCATAAATGTAGACAATTATGATCTGTCAATGAAAAATAATATTAAATTTTTAAAAGGAATTGTTTCCAGGTAGTTTGACTCCGAAGACTGTGCTCCTCACCCCTCACCATGGGTCCTTCCTGCAGTACGGGGTAGTGGCAAAAGTACAGTACAGTCCAAGTCAAGGCTGACACATAGCTCGCCTCACATAGGCAACTTTCTTGACCACGCTGTGCCTTTTGCCTAATTACGAAGATCATAGAAAATAGCTCATGGGAAAATTAAGCATGTGAAGCCCTTTGACTAGTACCTGTACACAGGGAGGAGACAATACCTCTTAGCCTGATGGTACATTCCACGGTCCTTTTTCTGAACACCTAACACCTATGATGTCTCTAACATTCCCCAGTGTAGAAAGTGTGATATAAATATGGGTTATTTTCAGTCTACAACTGGAAGGCAGTCATTTTCCTTAGTCAAGAATTCATAATCTAGGAATCGTCATCCAGTTGCTTCAGCTCTCTTTCTGGATCAATAGCAGATGCTTTGCTAGTTAGTCTAAAGAACATCAGAAATGAGTTTACAAAGGTAAAATTAGTGATATATTAACGAGTGGACACTGAAAAGAGGTCATGATAAAAATTTATGGTACACAAGATGCGGGCTACCTACACCAGCCATAGTCCAACAAAATACAACACAAGCCACAAAAGTGAGCCACGTATATAATTTTAAATAGTCTAGAAGCCACATTAAAGAATTAAAAAAAAAAAAAAAATGGGGCTGGGCACGGTGGCTGACTCCAGTAATCCCAGCACTCTGGGAAGCCGAGGCAGGTGAATCATGGGGTCAGGAGTTCTAGATCAGCCTGGCCAACATGGTGAAATCCCATCTCTACTAAAAATACAAAAATTAGCCGAGTGTGGTGGCGCGTGCCTGTAATCCCAGCTACTCAGGAGACTGAGGCAGGAGAATCGCTTGAACCAGGCAAGCGGAGGTTGCAGTGAGCCTAGAGGGCGCCATTGTACTCCAAACTGGGCGACAGAGCGAGACTCCGTCTCTAAATAAATAGATAAAAATAAAAAATAAAATAAAAATGGGAAATATGTATTCTTTAAAATATTTAATTAATTTGAAAAAAATTATCATTGAGATTTTCTTTTCACATAAAATGTGCAAAATCTGCTGTGTATTTCACATTTATATCACATCTCAATTAAGTCTAGCCACATTGCCACATTTCTTTCCTTTTGGTTTTTTTTTTTCGTTAGAGACAAGGTTTCACTCTGTCATTCACGCTGGAGTGCAGTGGTGTGATCTCGGCTCACTGCAGCCTCGACCTCCCGCACTCAGGTGATCCTTCCACCTCTGCCTCCCAAGTAGCTGAGATTACAGGCGTGCTCCACCATGCATAATTTTTTGTAAAAAAGGGGTTCAACGTGTTCCCTAGCCTAAGTCTAGCCACATTTCATGTGCTCAATAGCCACTGTAGATAATGAGTACACAAATAGTGCAGGTCTAAAATGTTTGAGAGATGCTTCTTATCCTGCATCAACACAGCATAGGAATACAGCAAGACTTACAGCTTGCTCCCTTGGGGGGGGGGGCACCCCAGGTTCAATCCCCAAACAGTCCGTGTTCAGCAATTAGATTAGAAATCTTCTGTCTACAGCCCTACCACCCTAACGCGCCCGATCTCGTCTGATCTCGGAAGCTAAGCAGGGTCGGGCCTGGTTAGTACTTGGATGGGAGACCGCCTGGGAATACCGGGTGCTGTAGGCTTTTTTAAAATTTAAAAAAAAAAAAAAAAAAAGAAGTCTTCTTATTGGCTGATACCCTAGCATAAAGAAACGGAATACCTCCCCTTGAATGTTGTTGTGTTTATTTCAACTGAAACTTCCATGCAAGGTATGACTGGATTCTCTAAAGAGAGAATGCTGGAATTTAATAAAATTAAAGGGCTGGTTAAAGGGTAGCTATAAATTGTTTGGTGCCTGTGTATGTGTGTCTATATGACTACCTGTCTGTGGGTTTTTGCATGAGCATCTGTGCTGTATGTATTGATTTCCCCACCAATAGTTTTAACTGACTTCCCCACCATTGTCCTGGAAACAGCCTGACTCTCTTTACTCATTATCCAAGGACCTCCAGATATAGTCTCTCCTCCACTCATGGACTCTCACAGTTAGTACTCAACTTGCCTAACCACTCACAACAATGCATGAAGGAAGCCACAAAGAAAGACAATAGAAGAGCATGTGGTCTTCATGGAGCAGTTGCAGCCAGCCACAGAAGAGATTGAAAGAGCTCCTGGTCACATTCAGATCTTTCTTTGCCTCTGAAGTCTAGATCCGTGGTCCAAACAGACATGTTTTCCTGAATATTGAATGGATTAACACTGCCCTTAAACAAGAAACATTTCTTTGTTTTCTGGAGCTCCATTTAATTTATACTTTTTCTTTTGGAATTAATACATTAATAGGAAACTTTCATTTTTTTGTTGTTGTTTTTTGCTTTTCTTTTTTGAGATGGAGTCTTGCTCTTGTTGCCCAGGCTGGAGTGCAATGGCACAATCTCGGCTCACCACAACCTCTGCCTCCTGGGTTCAAGAGATTCTTCTACCTCAGCCTCCTGAGTAGCTGGGACTGCAGGCATGAGTCACCACACCAGGCTAATTTTATATTTTTAGTACAGATGGGGTTTCTCCATGTTTCAGTCTGGTCTCGAACTCTCGACCTCAGGTGATCCGCCCGCCTCAGCCTCCCAAAGTGCTGGAATTACGGGTGTGAGCCCCCACACCCGGCCAAAAAGGAAACTTTCTCCTTTAGGTTAGCATTAATCATTTTCTTTTCTCATTTGTTCTTGCAATACCTTCCCTTATCACTCATTTCAAAAGAGAGATGACAAATTTAACGTTAATTTCCAACGATTCACATTCTGTCTTCCAGAGAATAGAATACACACCTATCTTTGGTATGCTATGGTTTTATAATTTTCGTACATGTGAAGGAAAAGCATTTTTTACTTCTGCCTAATAACTATGCAGTCGTCCTTTGGTATCCATGAAAGGTTGGTTTCAGGACCTCCTGCGGATAGCAAAATCCACCAATGCTCAAGTCTCTGATATAAAATGACCAACTATTTGCATATAACATACGTACATCTTGTGGTATGCTTTAAACCATTTCTAGATTATTTATCATACCTTGTATGAGGGGTCCCCAACCCCCGGGTACCGGTCCTGTCCGTGGAAAAGTCGTCTTCTACTAAACCGGTTTCTAGTGCCAAAACGGTAGGGGACTGTTGTCTTACGTGATGCAAATGCTATGTAAATATTTGTTATGTGCAATGTTTAGGGAATAATGACAAGAAAATTTCTGTACATGCTCAGTATAGACGCAGGGTTTCTTCCAGTATTTAACATCCGCGGTAGGTTGAATCCATACGTGCAGAACCCATAGTTACAAAGGGCCAGTTATTTTGCATTTTTACTTAGGTTAGACTCTCCTGCTCACTGTCACTCCTGTATACACTTCCACGCGTGATTTGTAAACTTTAGATAAAGTTAATGAGAATGTTTTGTGAATTCTTCTCTAAAGCAATACATGTTAATCATGAAGACACCATTTTTATCCCCCACATACATAAACTAGAGTCATGTGGACTTTACAGGAAAAAGCAAAAGCAAGTAAGTTAAATCTGAAATGGTAGGGGCAAAAATCGAATGTATTATTATTTTTTTAAAGTTTGTGTTAAGGATTCCATAGTCAAAATCGGGCAGGGGAGTCTTAGTAAGATATTTGCAAATTTTGTTGTTGAGGAAATGGGGATTTTTTTAGACTGCAGGCGTTCGCTACCTCACCCAGCTAATTTTCGTATTTTCGGTAGAGACAGGGCTTCGCTATGTTGGTCTCGAACTCGTGGACTCAAGCTATCCGCCCGCCTTGGTCCCTTAAAATGCTAGGATTACAGAAATAAATCTCCGCTCCCGGTCCTGAGGAAAAAATTTAAAGCCCTCTTTAGTGAGTCGTTACATATAGCAAAAAATGTATGTAAATTCTTCTAAACAATGAGCACCCTCATTAATGAGAACTTACACACAAAAAAATGAATCGGACAAATGGAAATAAGATGAGGGGGAACATGCTTTGCTCCTTTAATCTTGCTGCTTTGAAGATGTTCTTATCTGGAGACACCCCTAGGCCAACAATCTTCAATTTATTTTTACCCAGTGACCCCCAAAAGCATTTTGAACAGACGTCCAATCATAGGAGATTAGTTTATACCTAGGAGTGTGTACACATTGGAATACTGTGAAGCAGAGTGAATAGAGACGATATCTATTAACTGATACGGAGCAATTTCTACAAGACATTGTTTTTGTTTGTTTGTTTCTGAGACGGAGTCTCATTCTGTCGCCCAGGCTGCAGTGCAGTGGCGTGATCTCAGCTCACTGCAACCTCCACCTCCTGGGTAAAAGCAGTTCTCCTGCCTCAGCCTTCCGGGTAGCTGGGACTACAGGTGGGCACCACCACGCTCAGGTATTTTTAGTAGAGGAGGGGTTTCGCCATGCTGGCCAGGCTGGTCTCGAACTACTGACCTCGTCATCCGCCCGCGTCGGCCTCCCAAAGTGCTGGGATTACAGGCGTGAGCCACCGCGCCCGGCCGAAGACATTGTTAAGTGAAGAAAAAGCAAAATGCAAAGGAATATTTATAGTACTATATTACTTTCTGAGGTGCAAGAAAAAAGGGGAAATAAGAAGGCAGACACGTAGAAGGATAAATCAGGAAGCGGCCAGACTCGGTGGCTTATACCTGTAATCCCAGCACTTTGGGAGGTCGAGGCGGGTGGATCGCCTGAGGTCAGGAGTTTGAGATCAGCCTGGCCAACATGGTGAAACCCCGTCTCTACTAAAAATACAAAAAATTTGCCTGGCGTGGTGGCGAACGCCTGTAATCCCAGCTACTCGTGAGGCTGAGGCAGGAGAACTGCTTGAACCTGGGAGGCGGAGGTTACAGTGAGCCAAGATCCCACCACTGCACTCCAGTGACAGAGAGAGACCCTCGCAAAAAAAAAAAAAAAAAAAAAAGGAGGGTGGGAGATAAATCAGGAAACAATGAAGTCAGTTACCTAGAACTGTAGTGGTTGTTGAAGGCGGTGGCTCACGCCTGTAATCTCAGTGCTTTGGGAGGCTGAGGAGGGTGATCCTTCAGATCAGGAGTTTGGGACCAGCCTAAGAGAAAAGGCAAAACCCTGCCTCTACAAAAAAAAAAAAAAAAAAAAAATAGAAAAATGAGTTCTTCTGCAGAGGTGGAAGAGTGGCTTGAGCCTTGGGGAGGTGGAGGTTGCAGTGAGCTGAGATCGTGCCACTACATTCCAGCCTGGGCTGGTATTCAAGCGAATACCAAACCATAGTGTACAAAGAGAAAGAACCAGACCAAGTTATTTTTAACTTGGGGCAGGACGAGAACTGCAAACATATCTTGGACTCTTTTTAATTGATTTCGTTTTCTGTTGTAATGTGGGCAAAGCAATTCTGAAACAATTTTAGGTGTATTATAGGATAGGGCACATGAGTAAATGTGTTGATTTATTCATTTGAGTAAATCATTTCAGCCAGTGTTCTAATTGTGGAAGAGAATCATACAAATAGGAGATGGTGGGAAGGCATAGAATTGTAAATATCGGGCCAGGGGTGGTGGCTGACTACTGTAATCCCAGCACTTTGAGAGGCCGAGGCAGGCGGATCACCTGAGGTCGGGAGTTTGAGACCAGACTGAAACATGGAGAAACCCCGTCTTTACTAAAAATACAAAATTAACCTGGTGTGGTGACTCATACCTATAATCCCAGCTGCTCTGGAGGCTGAGGCAGGAGAATCGCTTGAACCCAGGAGGGAGAGGTTGTGGTGAGCTGAGATGGTGCCATTGCACTTCATCCTGGGCAACAAGAGCGAAACTCCGTCTCCAAAAAAAAAAAAAAGAATTGTAAATATCGCTGGGTACCCATAACTATTAAAATATGCATATGTATGTGCATACCCATGTATATGTGCACGTGTACATATATATGTGTGTCTATTTATATATTATGTATGTGTGAGTATACACATGTATTTCCTAGATACTGTTGATAAAAGGTTCCAGAAGCAAAGCTGCCTTAGAAGCAGTAAGTACATACAAGCCCTAGATATTGGTTTCCAGTGTTATTCCTCACTAAAAGATCACCTCTGAGAAATAGGAGACTTGAGGACTGGGACAGAGTAAATACAGTCGAGCCCAGAACAAGTTGTTACACCAGAAATTAAGAAAGTTTTAAGAAATATAATGGAAGAATGTCACAAGAACAGAATAGTCAGCTTGAAGGGGTTCCCTCTGACAAAATCTGGGTTATACAGACTACCAAAGTTATTAAAGGCAATAACGAAATTGTAAACCACTGAAAAATAAGATTTTATGAGTCCGTACTGATAATAAATACACAAACAGATGTTGAAGGGGGACTCTTGGTTACAACAGAATGCCAAAATAAAAACATAAATGTGAAGAACATTCTGGAGTTGAAAAAAAATAATCATTTTGCAACCATCATAGTAAATATGGTTCAGGTAGGAATTACCAATAGATGCTAACTCTAGAGGAAAATTTTGATGCAGAGCAAGTTATTTGTATGACCTTTAGGCATCTCCCACAGATTGTTTGTAAGTTGCAAGGGGGAAAGTATACACATATAGCAACCTGACTGTATGATTGGAATTAACCTCAGTAACGAGGGGCAACGGACATTGCATGTCTCCAAGATTTAATACTCCTGAGAACCACATGTCACTTACACGCTGTTCTCTGTGGGATGCATAACGTGAACCCAGTTATGAGGGGGGAAAAAAAAAATCACACAAAGCCCAGATAAGAAATGTTCTATGTTTTAAAAATGTGAGCAGTCACCATGTTCTTCAAGTCAATGTCGGCTGGGTGTGGTGGCTCACGCCTGTAATCCCAGTACTTTGGGAGGCTGAGGTGAGCAGATCGTGAAGTCAGGAGTTCAAGACCAGCCTGACCAACATGGTAAAACCCCGTCTCTACTAAAAATACAAAATCAGCTGGGCATGGTGGCCCGAGCCTGTAATCCCAGCTACTCAGGAGGCTGAAGCAGGAGAATCGCTTGAATCCAGGAGGTGGAGGTTGCGGTGAGCTGAGATTGTGCCACTGCACTCCAGCCTGGGCAACAGAGCAAGACTCTGTCTCAAAAAAAAAAAAAAAAAAAAAAAAAGTCAATGTCATAAAATACAAAGAAAGGTTGTGAAAATGTTCCAGGTTAAAGGAGACTAAAGGGATATGGAAAACACCCAATTCTAGACTGATTCCTGAACTGGAGGGGTAGATACTATAAAGGATCAATTGAAAAAATCGGAATACAGGTAAGAAAATTCATAAAAAATTGTATCAATGTTAAGTATACTGAATTGTAACCACATTGTGGCTCTAGTCCAAGAAAATATTCCTTTAGGAAATATCCACTTAAATACTTAAGGGCAAAGGAATGTAATATATATAACTTACACTTAAATGTTCTGGAAGACACACAAACATACACAGATATAAACATATACAAAAACAGAGAGAGAGAATGAACGTTTATGGGTGAATCCTGTTAAAAGGTATGTGGGTGGACTTTATTAGTATATTTATTAGTATAATATTCTTATTTTTAAATTTTTTCCATAAGTTTGAAATTATTTCCAGATAAACAGTTTAAAAAGACCGGGTGTAATGGCTCACTCCTGTAATCCCAGCACTGTGGGAGGCCAGAGTTGGGTGGATCACCTGAGGTCAGGAGTTTGAGACCAGTCTGGCAAACATGGTGAGACCCTCATCTCTACTAAAAATGCAAAAATGAGCCGGGCGTAGTGGCGGGGCCTGCAGTCGCAGCTACTCGGGAGGCTGAGGCAGAAAAATCGTTTGAATCCGGGAGGCGGAGGCTACAGTGAGCCGAAATCATGCCACTGTACTCCAGCCTGGTTGACAGAGTAAGACTCTGTCTCATGATAATAATAATAATTCAAAAACATTTTAATAGAAATTTGAAGAAGGAAAAAGAATAGTATAACGAACATTCAACTTCCCATCAATCAGGTTAAACAATTAACAGTATTTTGTCAAGGTTGTTTTCTCTGTTACTCCCAACACCAACTAGAGTTTTGAAGCAAATTGAAGACAGCAGATTCCAAAGCACTTTACTTTGACAATAAACAAAGGTACAAATTACTTGTTCCTATGTAAATAGAGAGGACGGTTTTGGAGAAGGAGAGGGTAATCAGTGCCTGACAAAAGCCTTTGGTCTTTGGCTTTGCAACATGAGGCACTATGTGAGGAGAGCAAGGGATCACTGCGCCATGGGGACACCTCGGCAAAGAGCCCTTCAGGTGCAGGCAATGCCCGCAGCCCACGTGCTGGATGTAGTAAATCGTAATCTAAGAGAGTAATTCCACTCAGATCTGCAAGAACTCTGTGGTACCTAAGGAGGAAATGAAACTGACAGATGGTTGAGAGAAATGAGAGGAAGCAAAACGAGGAAAGATGTAGGTGATCTAATCTAAGTAACTTTTACTCAGAACAACGCAGACCTGCGGCAGAAACCAAAAATTCCTCGTATTCTTTAAGACCGACGAAGGTGGGATTCGAACCCACGCGTGCAGAGCACAATGGATTAGCAGTCCATCGCCTTAGCCACTCGGCCACCTCGTCTTTTGGATGGCACTCCCTTTTGGGGGATACTGATTTAAGGCTTACTTTTGACAAAGCCTTGCAGTTTAACTCTGGTAATATGTTGATATGTATTGTAATGTCCTTCAAACTGTAGTGTCCTTAAAGAATTCTAACGCAAGGGCCGGGCGTGGTGGCTCAAGCCTGTAATCCCAGCACTTTGGGAGGCCGGGGAGGGCGGATCACGAGGTCAAGACATCGAGACCATCCTGGTCAACATGGTGAAACCTCGTCTCTACTAAAAAAAAATACAAAAAAACAATTAGCTGGGCATGGTGGTGTGTGCCTGTAGTCCCAGCTACCCGGGAGGCTGAGGCAGGAGAATTGCTTGAACCCGGGAAGCAGAGGTTAGAGAGCGAGATCGCGCCACTGCACTCCAGCCTGGCGCCTGGCAACAGAGCAGGACTCTGTTAAAAAAAAAAAAAAAAAAAAAAAGTATTCTAACACAAAACAAGCTCTTTCCACCTTCTTGTGGAGACTCTTTTACAGTTTAATGATCCTACCCAGCTCCCGTATGTCCAGTCTCGTGTGTCATCGTTTCTCCGTATCCATACTGGCTTTCCAGCTAAGGTGATTCTTTTCTTCTCCCCAAGCTCCATGCTCTCCTTCTCTTTTCCACCCACAGCAGTCTTTTAACTCTCCCCCTCTGCCCTCACTTCACCTGCCTTAGTTCATTGCTCATTCTACATCTCAAGTTAGTCCTTACAGCCCTTCTTCTTGAAGGCTAAGCAGCTGACAATTTGGGAGGGAATTTTTTCTGTTGCAAACGTATTTCTGTTCTGTTTCCACCAAGGAATTTTATCCCAATATTTTGTATTTGTATGCTTAGAGACCCTAGCATGCCACACAGCAACGAAAATACTTACATAAAGTGAAACCTCTAAATTTTTGTTATTTCCATTGGCCATAAATCTCTAAGAGTTTCACCGTTTTTCTTCTGGTTTGAATTACCTTTACACCCCATGGTGGCACACAATAAAAAAACCGAAATCAACAATTTTGATAAATGATTTGGCATATATGAAAAGTAGAGTTGCATTGCAAATGCATATTTTAGTGAAATGACTGTTAATGTATTTTTTTCTCCATCAATTCATATGTCCACGGATAAATACTTCTTATAGCTGGAGTAAGAAAAGTTCGGTGGAATTAACAGCAAAAAGACCAGTGGATTGTGGTTTTGAGTAAGTCCGGGCATTCCAAAAGGTGTTTTATGATTATTTAAGGTGCCTTATTTAAAGTGGAATCTTCAACACATTTCCATTACGTTTATCTAAACTTAATAAATAAACGGTAGCAATAAATAGAAGTGATGGCGAGCAGGAGATGTGGGACCATGTAAAATATATAACTTTATGAATATGCATATTTGTATTTGTAATCATATTTAACAAGAGTGAAAGAATTTTTCTACGAATCTCAATAAGTATAAAAAAATGAAAACTAACTTTCCATGGCATATGCACGTCCCGTTTTGTTGAAAATGGAGGCCGGGCGCGATGGCTTACGCCTGTAATCCCAGCACTTTTGGAGGCCGAAGCGGACGGATCACTTGAGATCGGGAGTTCGAGACCAGCCTGGCTAACATGGTGAAACCTTGTTTCTACTAAAAATACAAAAAAATTAGCTGCGCGTGGTAGATCCCAGCTAATCGGGAGGCTGAGGCAGGAGAATCGCTTGAACCCGAGAGGCGGAGGTTGCAGTGAGCCAAGATCGCGGCACTGCACTCCAGCTTGGATAACAAGAGCAAAACTCCATCTCAAAAAAGGAAAGAACAAAGAAAATGAAATATTACTAATCGGAAGTAAATGAGAAATGTGAAGTTTCCTTCATAAAATCATGTAAAATATACAACTGGGCCACAACTGTGTCTTGTTTACAGAAGCTTTGGAGATAGCATTTAGTTCCTTCATAAAATCGTGTAAAATACGCAATGGAGACACACAACTCTGTGTCTTATTTATACAAGACTTTGGCGACAGCATTTAGTTCCTTCGTAAAATCATCTAAAACACACAACTGAGACACACAACTCTGTGTCTTGTTCTGTCACAGTAAGATGTTAAGTAAAAAGTGAATGATTTGCAGGGGAAGACAGAAGGAGCTAGAGCGTTAGGGGAGACACATTTGGGGCCATGTTTCGCTGTAGCCTCTAGGATCTCTGGTCGCCGGCCCAGGCACCCTGTCGCCGGCGTTGGCCTCTCGGACCTTCCTTTTCCGAAGTGCTTTTTCCTGTTCACATTCCCTGCCTTCTCGCCTCGCCTGCCGCTTTCCTCTTCGTCCCCGCCTCTCCAAAACCAAACCGCCCCAGCAATTTCCGGGTGACTGAACGTCTCCAATCTGTCTAAGAGGGTCCGAGCTCTGAAATCCCTTTTTCAGGACCGGGTCCAAGCCCAGCCATAGAAATGCTAAGGAAGTCGAGTTGCTGCGCGCCAACCACTGCGCTCAGGGAACCCTCAATAGGAAACGCTGCAGGACGTGAGGGGTGGGGGAGAGGTGGAAGAAGGGCGGGTGGGCGGCGTAGAGTAAACTGTGTTATCCTGGGACAGGGAGTCTTTTCAGCTCATTTCCCCCTTCTCCATCCAAGTCAAACTTGTTTGTGCAAACTCGAAGCAGCATCTATCTATATTGACTATCGGCTATCGCCGCTTCTATCTTCCCTGTCACCTGTTCTACCGGCTCAGCCCTCAGAAGTTGAGCTTCTATCCCTTTGTGGTCTCGTCTGAGGACAGTTTTATCTTGGCTTCGGCGACTGTCAGCTCTTCCAGACCCATTAAGTAGGTGAATCCTTTTCTCAATTTCCATCCCAACTTTTCTCTGTCCATTTCCTTTCTCTCTTCTCACCAGCCTCCTGTCTACCTTCTCCTCACTCGTTTGCAGATCTTTTCCGGAGACTTTATTTCCAGTTCCAGCAGGGCTCGCGTGATTTCCCCCGTGCATTTTCTTTTGAGGTTTCTCTTTTTTCTCCAAAGAACAAATGGTGCGCGAAAAAAATAAAGTTATTCTTTGGTTGACAGCTAAAGATATTCCGCTCAAGAGATGTGACGTGGGAATACCAAGAATAAAGTTTGGTCGAGTGATTTGTATGAGCACCAGGATAGACTGTAGAGAAACGATGGCGATTCCAATGCAGAGGACAAAACTTAAGGTTCCACCGAGATTTGAACTCGGATTACTGGATTCAGAGTCCAGAGTGCTAACCATTACACCATGGAACCCACAGCTGTTACTATATTTCCTGAAGTCATAAGTGACCTATTTCTCCACCTTAGGTGCCTTTTCTATGTCCCATAGTTAGAGAGACGGGTGCATTCTGCTTTTCCTCTTGAAGAATTAAGTCAGGAAGACGCTTACCTGCCACATGCCTACGTTCAACACCTTTTACACCAGTCTTAGTGGAAAACATTGACTTCCAAATGTTCAGAGTCGTCTCATTCCTATATTTCCTCTCAAGTGGTTTAACAGCTTGGCGCCCCACGCACCGAGCCTCTCTATTTTATTAATGGAAAACAAGTGAGATTGTTAAACAAGACTATGTGCCAGGTGACCTTGTGCCGGGTTTTGTGACAAATGTTTTCTATTGTTACCTCACCTGTGAGGCTCACAACCGCGCTGCGAGATAAGACCCATAATCTCTATTTTACAGGTGGGAAATCTGAGTCAGAGACCTGAGATGCTTTACTCCTTTTCGTTATAAATCTAATCATTTTCTCAAAAATCGTTTTTTGCCAGGGTAACATCTAGCGTTTTTGACGACACCTTACGGAAAGATTTTACCGAAGTCATAGGGGGAGACGTTGCTGTTTACAGAAAACTGAAGTAAATGCACTTGGAGGAAGATGTTAGCAACCCGAAGATGGCAACTCAGGGAAAGCAGGGGAGGGGCAAAGGTCCCTCTGGAGTTTCCCAGGGGAGTACACAGCTCCCCTGGCCCTTCCACTGCCCTTCACCAATGAGAAATATGTACAGGGTAGACTTCCAAACGGACACAAAGAAAACTCCCTGCCCTTTGTGACACACACAGGAGCCCAACACACACACACACACACGCACGCACACACACACACACACGCAAAATCGGTTTCTGTGAACAAAACAAAAAGTCTGTGTTCCTTGTTTATAGTGATAGATTCCTCACAGGGCAATGTTGTCTGTCAGTTAAATTCGAAAGGGTTTTCAGAGACACGTTTACAACCTTCCAAGAATTTCTCTGTATCTTGTGTCTCAGCAATTTGAGAAGAAGATTGCTTTCAGGACTAATTTAGAAGGACAATTTGAAATCAAATAAGTTTTATTCTTTAAAAAAATGCAAAAAAAAAAAAAAAAATGCCGGTTATTCTTCCACCTCTCCCCCACCCCCCACCCCTTTCATTAAGCAGGTTTCCAATCATGTGGGTCTCTGCTCTGAACAGCTTTCTGTTCCCAGCCCTTACTCCTGGAGGAAATAGTAAGAACATTACTTGGGGAAATGTAGCATTCCTGGATGAGTCAGAAACAAAGGTTCTAGGTTAGTTAAGATATGAGGTCAGTGAATTCGGATCATCTTAGAGCATTGTTAACTATCTTCAGCTCTTTACTAAAAACCAAATTTCTCAGGACAAAGCTAAACAACAAATGGCCAGTACGGGGATCGAACCCGCGACCTTGGCGTTATTAGCACCACGCTCTAACCAACTGAGCTAACCGGCCAACTATGCGGCTGTTGCTTTGTTATTCCTATCATCCCCCAATCCCGCCCCTTCTCCGCGACTGTTTAATTCAGCACCTTAAATCTTGTTTCTTACAGGGAAGAACAATTTTTTAGTTGCTTTAGAGTCTTAATAGAATGAGAAATTTCCTCTTAAGGCAAAACAAATCAAAGAAAGAACATTGTTTTAAGCCGTATTGGTAGACTTGAAAGAGGACGCCTGAACATGTCAAACTGGGTAATGGCCCAGGGGTTCGTGGAAATACTTGCTGCTTTCAGAATGTCTGGTCAGTACATGCAGACAGTGAACCAGATTCGGTGAAATATTAACTAGTCTTTGCTTCATAAGAGCCGCTCACTAACACAACAAACAAATTGGTGCCTGAAGGATATTGCCGACCAGTCTGATTCTTAATGGTCCCACAATCAAGATCCTCCCAGGTTTCTTATGTCCAGATCCTCAATTTGGGAGTCTTCCTACGTGTTCCTTCAGATTCCCAAAGTGACCTCAAACCAAAACTCGCTTGCAAGACCTTGGTATTGGAGAATTCTTAGAAATATGGTTCCACTCACCATTCCAGGGGCCGTTAAACCCAATCATTGTCTACCCACAAAAGCAGTACCACTGTTTTTAATGTCTTCTTTATCGTTCCAGAGATTTTCAATACATAAAGTTACATGAGTGTTTTCTTTTTTCTCTTCACGAATAGTGGCATTTTATCCACTTTTATACCCTAATTCCTGAGGTCTTGTGGCGATCAGGAGATGAGCCCAGCAAGGGAAAGGATCCTAGAGAAGCGGGCGACGCAGTATCCTCTGTCCTCTTTAAGATTCCCCTGCAGAGTCTTATATATATTCTCTCTCCATTCTCTCTTCTCTTTCTTCCCCCAAAAGTCATGTGATGTTTGGAAATATTGTCTGACAATAAATAAATTGCTGGAGACTGGTAAAGTTCACCTAAGTGGTCTAGAAGCAGAGACTTTCACTTGTACAAATCCCCAAGAGCCTCTCTTTGAATAAAGCCAGCAGGCGGCAGTTCATGTTAGGAAGAGAGCAGAGACCCCTCCACCAGCAATCTCACCCCCTTTAAAGGCAAGAACCTCCGCCTGTTTATAACACTGCTGACCACATGCAGAGGGCAATACCTAACAGAATCGTATTCTCTTTTGAAAGCTGAGAGAGCGCGAGAGATCGTGCAATGGTGCCATTGTAAAGACGTCCACTAATAAGGTCAGTTAAGGGAATCTTGAAAAACAGAAACACCCTGAAAAAGGGCACATTGTTTCCGCTCGGTTTCGAGCCGAGGACCTTTCGCGTGTAAGGCGAACGTGATAACCACTACACTACGGAAACCTACGTGCTTTGTGAACTTCCTTCCTTAAAGGAGAATTAAATTCTTCTGTTTCAGTTTTGGTAATATCGAATTGATTGGCCTTTTCTTTCAGTAAATTATCAAGATTACCATGCTTTTCTTTACTAAAAAAGTCCTCCATTAAAACTTTTTCTTTCTTTGTTTCTTCTTTCTTTTCTTTTTTGATTGTGACTGGAGAATTTAAGGAAATTTCCCCCTGAGATGCGAGGTTCGTTACTGTTCATGAACATTAAGATTTTTCTGGGATTTTTTTTTCCCTCCTTCTCACGGAGGAGAGGCAGGAATTCAGAAGAGTGTGATTTCGTTGTTGTTGATGTTTATGGAAAAAAAATGTGAAGAGATAATGTAGTAGACAAGATTATATAGAGTGTAAAAGGAAGGGTTGTGGTGGCCAGAATATTGCGAACTTAAGTTGAGGCTCAAAGTGAATGTATCTCCTATCTTGATGACCAGATGTCTGCGTTTCCTGTCTAGAGGTCTTTATATCGTTCTGAATATATCACCAGGGTAAGCATGTTTACAGAATTTGGGAAGGTCAGAGGACTATCAGGAAAGTGGGAAAGGTTCTATTGTCTCTCAAATACCTCTCTACACAACATTCAATTTGCTGAGTTAATTAGTGTCTCACTGTAATGATTGTGAAAATTCTGTTCAAAGACACCAGTCTAGGCATTTTTTCCTTAAAGATGCTGACCATGATGTCCACTGTTATTATCTATTTTCTTTAAAGGGAAGGATTCAATTCCTCTTTCCCTACTGATTACACCATTTCTGCAATTGAGTCCCAAATCCAAGAAAAATAGGAAATAATAACTCTTTTACTAATTCTGCAATTTGGACAATTAACTATTAACCTCAGTTCCTTGTCTCAAAATAAGATGAACATTTACTTTGTAGAAAGCTATGGGTTCACATATCATTCAGCTAATATTTATTGTGTGCCTATTGTGTATATGAGCATTGCAATGGACAACAGGATTTTATTAGTAAACGAAACCAGGCAAACGCAGTATTTGTGAGAAAGAGAGACATATAGTGCTAAGAGAAATATGAAGATTAATTTAGAAAGTTTAGAGGAAGATTTCTCTGAGAAAATAATGATTCTGCTCAAGTTTAAAGGTTGGGGAGATGTTAACTAGGTATAGAAAAGCGTTAAACGTAAAAGAAATCATATGTACCAAAACCCATGGAAAATTAGAGGGACTGAGTTGCAAGTGGGACAGTGTGATTGGAGGGAAAGGGGCAGTGGGCTATGAAATAAAGCTGAGCACATGGCAGTCAGCCATGGAAAGGATTTCAAGTCACAATATTGTGGATTACATGATTAAATAGCTATAAAATGTGTAAGTGATAATCAACGCTTTTAAAATGCCAGTTTCTGACCTTTATCCTTTTGTCCTCTCAAAGCACACAGAATGTGAGATCGAGGGTGACCTAATCTCTGAGTTAAAACCAGCTAAATTTTTTCTCCAACAATTTAGGAATACTCAGAGGAATTCAGATCATGTGTATACCCTTAGCCCACTAAGGACAAAGGCGATGGTCTCAGTTGAGAGCCCGGCAAATCTGGCTTCCCCACCTGGAATTCCAGTTCTGTGCTCTTTCCGCCCCCCACCCCCCTCCCATCCAGTGCTGGGCTCTGCGGTTGCACTAGTATTTAAGACATTGAAGTGTGGGTAGACTAGGGAGGTGGTAGCACTTATTTTCTAGCCTTGTACTCAATCAAGCAGAAATCCTGCATTCCGGCTGGGCGCGGTGGCTCACACCTGTAATTCCAGCACTCTGGAAGGCCTAGGCGGGCAGATCACCTGAGGCTGGGAGTTAGAGACCAGCCTGACCAACATGGAGAAACCCCGTCTCTACTAAAAATACAAAAATAGCCAGGCGTGGTGGTCGTGCCTGTAATCCCAGCTACTAGGGAGGCTAAGGCAGGAGAATCGTTTGAACCTGGGAGGCGGAGGTTGCAATGAGCCGAGATCGCGCCACTGTACTCCAACTTGGGCAACAAGAGCAAAAGTCTCAAAAAAAAAAAAAAAAAAAAAAAAAAAAGAGAGAGAGAGAAAGAGAGAAAAGAAAAATCCTGCACTCCATATTTCTCATTTTAAAAAAACCAAAATCCGTGACTAAAATACACTCCAGGAACTCGATATACCATTAAACCATTTCCTCCTCTCCTTTCTCATTGCAAACATCCTGGCAAATCCAAAGCCCGCTGATTATCCAATGCCCTTTCTGACTCCAGGGGGAGTAGGGTTCCCACCTTGCAACCGGCACGCCTCCGTCCCCACCTCGAGCTGAGCTGGAGGCTGAGTCCTTGGCAAAGTCCTGCACCAGCGCTACCAATCTAGATACCCTGCCTGCGAGGGCCCCAATGCCAGATTTCGCGTCTGTCTGTCCCACAGACTTATTTCTAAATCACACACCTAGGTAAACTCATCCTAAACTTACCTCAATCCAGGCAGGACTATTCTGTGCCTAAATTAAACTCGCTGGAGCGCCAGCTCTCTGGCTGTTGAATAATTGACAACCTTTGTCACAGAAAAGCCGCCCGACCCTGGAAAGCCTTCGCCTGGAAAGGCGGTTCGGACTCCAGCACCCTGTGCGGCGCCCAGGATTCCTGGAAAGATAAGGAGGCTCGGAGTTGACCCTGTTGGGGAAACACCTTAGCAGAAAGACGCAGATCAAGACCGGCTGCAGACCAAGTCCCTGGAGGAATTGCACGTGGTAGGAACAGGGTCCCAGAGGCAACCGCAGGGAGGGAAAACAGAGTGGAGCCATTTCTAGACAAAGAGATCTGTCGCGGTTCCAGACAGGAAACTTTTCTTAGTCATCTCCTCCATTCCCTACGACATTCAAACCCCACCCTCTCCTTGCACAACTCTCCCGTGGAAGGTTTCTGAAAATAATTCTATAAAAGAAGGAAAAACAACAACAACTAAGGTTTCCCAGAGATGGATGACACCTGGTGGCGTCGCACCTCGTTTTTCGTTTGTTTGCTTGTTTAGCTCTCTTCCCCCCTCTTTTTTTTTTTTTTTTTTTTTGACTGATTGTTCAGTAGCCATTTGGCTGTTCTTGTGAAGCGCCTGCTCAAATCGTTCACCCATACACCTTAAAGTGAAAATAAAAATAAAGCCTATTAAAGAAAATTTAGAGGCCGGGCGCGGGGGCTCACGCCTGTAATCCCACCACTTTGGGAGGCCGAGGCGGGCTGATCACCTGAGGTCGGGAGTTCAAGACCAGCATGACCAACATGGAGAAAACCCCGTCTCTGTTAGAAATACAAAATTAGCTTGGCGTGGTGGCGCTTGCCTGTAATCCCAACTACTCGGGAGGCTAAGGCAGGAGAATCGTTTTAACTTGGGAGGCGGAGGTTGCGGTGAGCCGAGATCGCGCCATTGCACTCCAGCATGGATGACAAGCCTGGGCAACAAGAGCAAAACTCCGTCAAAAAAAATAAAAAATAAAAAAAGCTAACACCCACTGTCTGGCCCGTTCCGGGATCCAATCCGCGACTTTGGCGTTCCCCTCTTAACAAAATATGTATGTATATAAAACGATTTTTCCCCTCTTCAACTTCTTTGAGAAAAATAAAACCCTGAAACAACCAAAACCAATTTTTAAAAATCCCCACATTCTTCGTATTTCACTCACCACCACCCCGTTCCCCCTCCGCCCCCAGCCTCACTGTGGACCGCGGTTGTAGGAAAAGGAAAAGCTTAACATTTGGCCGGAAAAAAAACCCTGCCTCTTACCTGAAAACAGTCCTTTCCAAATATTCCAGGCGATTCTGATCCGAGAGTTTCAAGCTCAAGTCCCCGAGCGGGACATTCTTCCTCCTACTCGAGGAAGGCCGAGGGCAAAAGCGAAGCTGCTCCAAGCCTGAGGCTACGGCGAGCGGAACAAGGAAGCGACCTCCGAGCAGCCTCAGGCCTCAAAGTACTTGACTCCAGCGCACGGGATACCGATTCCTTTTCAATCTTGGAGAACATTCCGGGAATGGGCTCCTCCCAGAGGCCTCGGAACCAGGGAACTTTCAGCCTCTCCTCGCCTGGCCCCGATGTGGTTCTGCGGTCACCACGACACTGATGTGTCTCTGGTCCTGCGCGGGTCGGGTTTTAAAGACCGTGGTGGATGGCCTCTCCAGAAATCTGGGTCCTCATCTCCAGGCAGGACCAAGACCCCGAAATCAAGGCCAACAGCAAGGTGCTTGCTCTAGTACCAAGAACTTTCTCCATCACTTGTGCCAATACACACACGCACACTCCTCATCATGACAACCCTGGAAGTGAAATAAAGGTTTGGGGCCTAAAATGTAGATGACTGGATTTAAATATGAGTTCTATTGCATTTGTTTCTGTGAGACGCTCAATAACGTCTTTAAGTATGAGAACATGTCAAACTCATGGCGGTGGAACGATAGTTTTACAAAGTTCTGATTTTTGCTTGAAAGCTTAAAGTTTAACACTGACAACCATTACCAGCCATTATTATACCTTGCAATGTCTGACAAATACCTCAATTTGAATGATCATAGTTGTCTGTTAGGCATTCTTTCAAATAAAAATCAGATGCCATCAAAAGGCAGCTGGCTAGTTCAGCGCACAACAGAAACAATCTCACAAGTGCTTTCCCTTAAGACAATCACCCAACTGCAGAACGCAGCAGAATTGCTTCATGCATTCTTTCCATTGTATTGCATAATTTAAAGAGGAGTGTTTAAGGGTTCAAATTTAATAAAGTAGGACTTTTTTTTTTTTTTTTTTTTTTGAGACGGAGTTTCGCTCTTGTTACCCAGGCTGGAGTGCAATAGCGCGATCTCGGCTCACCACAACCTCCGCCTCCCAGGTTCAAGCGATTCTCCTGCCTCAGCTTCCCTAGTAGCTGGGATTACCGGCATGCGCCACCACACCCGGCTAATTTTGTACTTTTAGTAGAGACAGGGTTTATCCGTGTTGGTCAGGCTCTTCAACTCCCGACCTCACGTGATCTGCCCCCGTCAACCTCCCAAAGTGCTGGGGTTACAGGCGTGAGCCACCGCACCCGGCATAAAATAGGACATTCTTTAGTGAAACTGGACTTTTTTTTTCTGCAGTTGCATGGCAGTGAAGAATGAAGTGGCTACTAAGACAGTTTGGTGCCACTGCCTTAATTCATGCTCATTGTTTTCATACCGTTAGTGAAAATATTAGCACTGTGGAAAGATAATAACCCTCTACTATTACTAGGAAGCAGTTTACTCCACTCAGCAGTCTTCTCCCGATAAGCACTGACTTTGCAGAAGTTTGAGTCGCCTCCAGGTCTCAGTGGTCCTGGCTCCCCCAAGATCTGAAAGAGAAATGGAAATCAGAGCCATAGGAAAACATCAAAGAGTTCCTTGAAATAAAATCCCCTCAAAGTCTGAGGTTATCCCGTCTGGCTTTGGGGAAGGAATATGGACTCTAGTTATGAGCTGTTTGGTTATGAGTCACGGAGTTTCCAGGTTGGTGCAAAAGTAATTGCAGTTTTTGCATTGTGGAAATTTACCGTTTTATATTGGAATGCATTCTCAAATAAGTGTGGCTATGTTATACATCATTTTAATGCGCATTTCTCGCTTTATGTTTTTTGTTGTTGTTGTTCATGGCTTGTTACTTGCTGTTTATTTTTATTTTAGACTATGGAAATGATGTTAGACAAAAAGCAAATTCAAGCAATTTTCTTATTCGAGTTCAAAATGGGTCATAAAGCAGCAGAAACAGCTCTCAATCTCAACAACGCATTTGATCCAGGAACGCTGATGAACGTACAGTGCAGTGGTGGTTCAAGAAGTTTCGCAAAAGAGAGGAGAGCCTTGAGGATGAAGAGTGTAGTGGCGGGCCATGGGAAATGGACAAGACTAATTGACAGCAAACATCGAAGGTCTTACAACTGTAAGAGAAGTTGCCGAAGAACTCAGCGTCGACCGTTTTACCATCGTGCGGCGGCATTTGAAGCAAACTGGAAAGGTGAAGAAGCTTGGTAAATGGGCTGAGCGAAATTTTTTTAAAAATCGTCGTTTTGAAGTGTCATCTTGTCTGATTCTACGCAACAACAAACCATTTCTCCATCGGACTGTGATATGCAATTAAAAGTGGATTTTATGTGACAGCTGGCGACGACTAGTTCATGGTTGGACAGAGAAGATCCAAAGCACTTCCCAAAGCCAAACTTGTACCAAAAAGAGGTCATAGTCACTATTTTGTGGTCTGCTGCTGGTCTGATTCACTATCGCTTTCTGCAGACCTTCGAAACCATTACAGCTGAGAAGGATATTCAGCAGCTCAATGAGAGGCACCTGAAACACCTGCAGCCGGCATTGGTTAACTGAAAGGGCCCTATTATTCACGGCAACATTCGACTGCACGTCGCGCAACTAACGCTTCAAAAGTTGAACGAATCGGGCTACGAAGATTTTCCTCAGTCCATCATATTTACCTGACCTCTCACCAACCGACTACCACTTCTTCAAACATCTCGACAACTTTTTGCAGGGAAAACCCTTCCACAACCAGCGGAATGCAGAACATGCTTTCCAAAGACTTAGTCCAATTCCTATGCACATATTTTTTATTTTTTATTTATGTATTTATTTATTTTGAGATGGAGTTTCGCTCTGTCGCCCAGACTGGAGTGCAATGGCGGGATCTTGACTCACCTTAACCTCCACCTCCTGGGTTCAAGCGATTCTCCTGCCTCAGCCTCTGGAGTAGCTGGGATTACAGGCATGCGCCACGAAGACAGACTAATTTTGTATTTTTAGTAGAGACGGGGTTTCTCCATGTTGGTCAGGCTGGTCTTGAACTCCCGACCAACCTCAGGTGATCCACTTGCCTCGGCCTCCCAAAGTGCTGGGATTACAGGCGTGAGCCACCGCACCTGGGCCAGAGCACAGATTTTTACCCTGCAGGAATAAACAAACTTATTTCTTGCTGGCAAAAATGTGTTGATTGTAATTGTTCCTATTTTGATTAATAAAGATGTGTCTGAGCCTAGTTATAATGATTTTAAAATTTATGGTCCAAAACTTCAATTACTTTTGCACCAACCTAAATATTGGTTTTAACAAATTGAAAGTATGAAGGAAGAAACAGACTGTGGGTAAAGATACACTAAAACAAAAAACATACTAAAAGGTGTTAGGTTTGAGTATATCCAAAGAAATCCCCCTTTCTTTCTGCTCTGGATTGCTGCACCAGAAGAGGAAGTGTCCTGGGCACTGGTTAGCACATCTGCCTGAGAGAAAGGGGTCTCAAGATTTGAAACTGATGAAAACAATAGCTTTTCCAAGAAGATTTCTCACTTTAAGGCTGGGCGCGGTGGCTCACACCTGTAATCCCAGCACTTTGGGAGGCCGAGGTGGTGGATCAGCTAAGATCAGGAGTTCCAGACCAGCCTGAACAACATGGCGAAACCCCATCTTTACTAGAAATACAAAAAGTAGTCGGGCTTGGTGTCGGGTGCCTTTAATCCCAGCTATTCAGGAGGCTAAAATAGGAGAATCACTTGAAACCGGGAGGCGGAGGTTGTAGTGACCCGAGATCATACCTATTGCACTCTAGCTTGTACTCCAGCCTGGGCCAGGAGAGTTAAACTCCATCTTTAAAAAAAAAAAAAAAAAAAATCACATTTTCTAAATGCCAAAGTCTTCCCATTTTCTCTGTTGTTATAAACATAAATATGAAAGGTTTTCCAAGTTCTCCTGGGAAAAGGACTCTGTCAGATTGGGTCTAAGCCATTTAGTCATTTAGGCAAAAAGTGCTGTTAAAATGTCTATTTTAAATTTATATGGTTAATAAATCAGTTCCACATTCCAGCATTTAATGTCAATTATGACTTACAGAGTAACTTTATTAAATTCGTCCCTTCTTTCACCTTTACTGTTTAACTGCTGCATGATTTGTCACACATTTTGACCAAGATTCTTCCCCTTAGTGAGTTATTTCTTTATTCACAGTAGGAGCAAAACATGTGATTCAACAGAAAAATGTATTTTCATGTATTTTATTTTATGACATTTAATTAAAAATAATAGAGAACTCATTACTAATCCGTGAACACATCATCAGCACACAATATAAATATGTAAGAAAATACAATGAAACTGAAACAATGGTAGATTAACAGGTTGCAAAAATTAGTGATGAGTTCACAAGTACACCAGTAAAAATGGTCACACAAATGATAAATTGGAAATGACACTTCCAAGGCACAGAGAGGTTAAACGCATTTCTTTATCCATTCATCCATTGGTGGACACAAGAATTCCCTGTCTTGGCTGGGCTCGGTTGCTCATGCCTGTAGTAATCCCAGCACTTTGGAAGGCTGAGGTGAGCAGATCGCTTGAGCCCAGGAATTCAAGACCAGCCTGGGCAACATGGTGAAAACCCGTCCCTACTAAAAATAAAAAAATCAGCAGGGCATATTGGTGCAGGCTTGTAATTCCAGCTACTCTGGAGGCTGAGGCACA
Source organism: Ateles fusciceps (assembly GCA_036589455.1). Taxonomy (NCBI): domain Eukaryota; kingdom Metazoa; phylum Chordata; class Mammalia; order Primates; family Atelidae; genus Ateles; species Ateles fusciceps. The sequence goes on from JAZHEH010002049.1 coordinate 290,824, forward strand.
AGAATCGTTTGAATCCGGGAGGCAGAGGTTGCAGTGAGTCAAGATCGCATCACTGCACTACAGCCTGGGCGACAGAGAGAGACTTGGTCCCACCGCCCCCCCCCCCCCCCCCCGCCAAAAAATGCATATCTTGGTGGTAGGCAGATACTCTCTTCGACATACTGATTTCCCTTCCTTTAGCTGTATACCCACTAGAGGACTTGCTGGATCATATAGTATTTCTATTTTTAATTTTTTGAGGAACCACCATACTGTTTTCCATAATAAATGGTCTTAGTTCTTTAAATAGTTGATAGAATTCAACAGAGAAGCTATAGGTGGGTTTTTCCTTGATGGGAGATGTTTATTACTGATTCCATTTCCTTATCTATTTTGGTCTGTTCAGATTTTCTATGTCCTCATGATTCAGGCTTGGTAGGTCGTGTATGTCTAGGAATTTTTTCCATTTTTCCTAGTCCTCATCCTGCCTGGCAGACAACTGGACACACTTGACTCCCGGCGCCTCAGTTCCTACCCTTCGACCCCTGCCCAGCTCAAGGAGTGGGTAGTTTCCAGCGTTCAATCCGCGGGCTCCCGTTTATGTTCTTGGGGTAATTTTCTGTCTCCTAAGAGATAAAAATCACAGAGCCTGCTACTGTTGGAGAAGTCCCAACAGAGGGAACACTTAAAAAAAAAGTACTAGATTGGAGGGCTGTGTAAAATTTCTGTACTGCTTTTGAAAAGACAATTTTCCCCAAGGCGTAGTATTTTCTTGGTGTGACTCATGGACTCCGATATTACTGATTTTAATAAATAGAAAAGCCTATCGACCTTGATCATTTCGGGAAATAAAAGTTCAATTCGATGTTACCAAATCTGGGACACCCAGAAAAGTTTTCTTCTCTCCCTGGGAGGAAGAGAGAACCAGGCTGGGGTTTCCGTAGTGTAGTGATTATCACGTTCGCCTCACACGCAAAAGGTCCCCGGTTTGAAACCGGGCGTGAAACGACGCACGTTTTTGAGGAATCCTCAGCTGAATCTGTCAGTGGACGTTTTTAGAATTGCACCATTCTTGTCTGTGAGAAACAAAAAGAAAAAAAAAAGTAGAATAGCACCACGGCACCATCTTTAGCCCTCTAGGAGAGAAGGTCCCTTGGTCACCTGTGGTGTGAAAGGGACCAAGCACCCCCTGCGGCCTTTCCCCCACCAGAGCGCTTCGGGTTTTCGACAAGGAAAAAGTCCTCTTCAAAGTCGAGTGTCCATGGCTACTTGGGTGGACATTAACAGTCACCAGCAATTTTTGCCAAACAAATAATGTCTTCAGATAGATAACACATGGGTTTTGGGAAAGCAGAAGAGAGAGAAGTATGCGGGTAGGGTGGGTAGAGGAAATTCGTAAGACAAGATTCTGCAGGGGAGCTCTCAAGGGAGCAGAGTCACTACGACCACGTCTCTCTATGCTCCCATCTCCTGATCCCCCACAAAGACATCAGGGACTCGGTTCGCAGGCAACTTGAACGATCTTTCTGCTTAGGGCCATTTTTCCTGCGGTCAATGCGAGGCCGAGACTTTGAAGAAAGCCGCCGTTCCGAGAGCACTGGGCCAGACCCGCCTCTCCAGGTGCAGGCTGCCTCCAGTCCCTCACTCGCTGCTGGGAGCCTCGCTCCATGGGATCATCACAAAGTTAGGACGCTCCAGGTGGATTTGGAATGGGATTAGGGTGTTTTCCTGTATGTACATGTACTGAGGTCCTCGAAAGGAACCTGGGCGGGCAGATGTTCGTGCTGAGCTTCCCCCACCCCCGGGACAGCGTCCAGCTCGGAGATTATTGCACTCAGGCCAAGGCCAGCCCCGGTGGGTGAATGGTGCCTGCCGGCTCTAGGTATATGGAACATTTGCTGGATTTTTTTTTTTGGAGGTATAGAAGGAACCAAACAGTCAATTTTCTCTTTTAAGATTTATTCAGGGAAAGAGATCAACCGAAATCCTAGGAAAGTTATTCCCAAGTAGGATGAATTCGTTATATGAAGGCGGTGGCTCTGAGTAGCGCACATGTACGCTGTGGTGGAAACGATGGTGTTCTTCCTAGAACCCAGTGGTTTTCTACATTGCCAGTGTTTTGTGGGGCAAGGTACTCAGACACCCAAAATCCTGGAGTGCTGTTTGCTGCCAACTCAAAGCTGAGCTCTTCCCAGGAATTGTTCTAAGCTAAAGAAAGCTACTCTGTCTAAGCTTGCACCTCTTCTCTGGGAACAGCCTACATGTAAAGGCAGGTCTATGACTGGATACAATGACCCAACTCCTTTTCCCCAATTCAGGACAATTCTAAAGGATCACTGTAGCTGCAGAGCTCCCCATGGAAATGCTTGAGTCCTCTCTTGTGTATCACTCACAATGGACTTCCTTCATGAAAACTATATCCTGGAGTCTGTTTCTCATATAATACAATAGCCTAATACAATGTTAATATAAAACCGAATACAATCCACTAGTCTATTTACAAAACACCTACTAAAAACAATATTTTAAAGCATGTAATCAGATTTGTCTCTCCTAAAATCAGAATTATCACCTACAAGATCCTACATACTGTGATCCTCTATTTCTCTCTGATCTCATCTCTGAGACTCTCTCCCTCCCTTGTGCTCTGGCCACACGAACCCTTTTACCATTCCTCAAACATTCCACGTGAGTACCCGCCTTTGGACTTCTGTAGTGCTTGTACTCTGCCTGCTACCTTGCATGTCAGATGGCTTGATTACTCGCTTTCTTCCAGTCACAATCTTAAGGCTACACTAACAACTCTAGCATTCCAACCTACTCCCCCTCACTCCAATTCTTCCTACCTGACTCTATTTACCAATCACATTTAACACCTTTTTACATATTTTACAATTCAAATTTTATTATATTTGTTATTTATATATATTTCATTGGTGTGGTACTAGTGATGTGTTTCTATAGTTCCCCTGATGTCTGTCTAGTGTCTAGAAGTGGACCTGTGTGGTTGTAACATAAAGTTAAAGAGATCTTTTTAAAACATGAATCTGGCTGGTGGCTCACACCTCTAATCCTGACACTTTGGGAGGCTGAGGTGGGCAGATCATTTGAGGTCAGGAGTTCCAGACCAGTCTGGCCAATATGGTGAAACCCTGTCTCTACTAAAAACACACAAAAAAATTAGCTAGGTGTGGTGGTGCGCGCCTGTAATCCCAGCTACTAGGGAGCCTGAGGCAGGAGAATTGCTTGAACCTGGGAGGCGGAGGTTACAGAGAGCCGAGATCAGGCCACTGACTCCAACGTGGGCAATGCAGCCAGACTCCATCTCAAAAATAAATAAATAACAAAATAAATAAATAAATAAAATGTGAATCTCTTCATGTGACTTCTCTGCCTAAAATCCTTGCATGGATTCCCCTTGTTGTTGGGATCAATTCAAAGATCCTTAACTTGACCTATAGCGATCATGGTTCTTAGCTTAGACTTCATGTAGATCAATTAAGAAAGCAGCAAATATTTACATGGATTCCTAGGCCATTCGCCACAGTTTGGAATTTTTAAGTGTCCTCTTTCAACTCTAGGAACACAGCTTAAAAAAAAAAGGAAAATAAAATGAATCCATGAAAAATGCTTTTTCTTTGTTTATGTTTTGGGAAATCATAGTTCTTAGCTTAGACTTAATGTAGATCAGTTAACACCTGTTCATTTATTTTTAGTGCCCCATCCACTTTACCGTCAAGTATCCTGATTCACTTATAGTAATCTACTAGAGGGTTTTGCATCATGTATTAATACATGTTCTCTCCTCCTCAGGCTTCATCTCCTACTTCTCGTCCTGTACCACTCTGCAGCTCAGTCTCCAGACAGACTGACTTGTCTTAGCTCCTTTCCCTCAGGTGTTTCTGCCCTTGTTGTTCTCTCTGAGGTGACAAAATAAGGCCACTGTGGCTCCTTCTCCGTTTTCCTTCTCTCACCTGATTCCTTCTCCCATCTGATTCTACCACATTCTTTTTACATCATTACTTGTACCCCAAAAACAATATTCCAGAATCTAGTATGCCCCAACGAGACGATCTACATACTGATTGTCTAGTTTTGCTTCAAATTTGTAGCAGGGAATTCAGAAGAAGAAGGGATAGAAATGTGCCCAGGATCCTATTTGTGCTCAATAAAATTAAAACAAGCAAGCAAAAAGAATCTTGGGATCAACCTTCTAAAGCATAGTGTGACAAAGGCCATCAAAATTGCCAATGCACATGCTCTTTGATGCAGCTTTTTCACGTGTGCAAAGTATCACGGCACACACCAGATACGGTGTATGTTCATATTTAGGAACAGTTTGCAATAGGAGGATGGTCTAAGCTATGCCCATTAAACTGTGGTATATACTCATATAATTGAATACTATACAGACTTAGAATGAAAAACACTTTTCTGTTCTGATATAAAAGAACTGCAAAAATACATTCTGAGTAAAAAAGACAAAAAAAAAAAAAAAAAAAAAAAAAAAAGCAAGGGGCCGGGCATGGTGGCTCTTGCCTGTAATCCCAGCACTTTGGGAGGATGAGGCGGGCGGATCAGGAGGTTAGCAGATCAAGACCAACCTGGGTAACACGGTGAAACCTAAAAATACAAAAAAAAAAAAAAAAAAAAAAAAAAAAGTGGGCGTGGTGGTACGCACCTGTAGTCCCACTCGGGAGGCTGAGACAGGAGAATCGCTTGAACTTGGGAGGTGGAGGTTGCAGTGAGCCAAGATCGCACCACTGCACTCCAGCCTCGGCGACAGCACGAAATTCCATCTAAAAAAAAAAAGAAAAGAAAAGGGATTTAAAAAGTGGATAAAATGCCACTATGTGTGAAGAGAAAAAGAAAACATTTGTTTATCTTTGTCTATCCGTTCAAAATCTCTGCAATGACGAAGACGATACTAAAAACAATGGTAATATTTTTGGGAGACAATGACTGGGTAGAAGGATTGGTCTAACTGTCCTTGGATGGTGAGTAGAGCCACATTTCCAGAATTCTCCAATACCAAGGTCTTCAAAGTGGGCTTTGATTTGAGGTCACCCTGGAAATCTGACGCAACAGATAGGAAAACTTCCAGAATGGAGGCACCGGGCATAAGAAACCCAGGACGATCTCGACTGTGGGGCCATCGAGAATCAGACTTGTCGGAAAGGTCCTTCAGGTGCCAATTTCTAGGTTGTGTTAGTGAACAGCTCTTACAAGACAAGGACCCGCTAAAATTTCACCGAGTCTGATTCACTGTCTGCACGTATTGATTACCAGACATTTAGAAAGCAGCAAATGTTTACACGGATTCCTGGGCCATTCGCCGCAGTTTGAAATTTTTAAGCGTCATCTTTCAACTCTAGGAACACAGCTTAAAAAATAAAATGAAATAAATCCATTAAAAGCGCTTTTTCTTTGTTTTGTTTATGTTTTAGGAGAAAGTTTCTCATTATTTTTATAAAGAGGCTACAGCAACTAAGGAATTGTTTCTCCTTCTGAGACAAACAGAAATTATATCTCTGAATTTAATACTTTTTTTTTTTTCTTTTAGAGAGGGAGTCTCGCTCTGTCGCCAGGCTGGAGTACAGTGGTTCGATCTCTGCTCACCGCACCCTCCACCTCCCAGGTTCAAGCTATTCTCCTGCCTCAGCCTCCCGAGTAGTTAGGACTACAGGCGTGCACCACCACGCCTGGCTAATTTTTTGGTATTTTTAGTAGAGACCGGGGTTTCACCGTGTTAGCCAGGATGGTCTCGGTCTCCTGAACTCGTGATCCATCCGCCTCGGCCTCCCAAAGTGCTGGGATTACAGGCGATAGCCACCGTGCCCGGCCTGAATTCAATACTTTCAGAAGAGAGGGATGAGGGTCGGAAGGGAGGGGATGGGGGGAAAAAAAAGCCACTGATGACATCGGCCGGTTAGCTCAGTTGGTTAGAGCGTGGTGCTAATAACGCCAAGGTCGCGGGTTCGATCCCCGTACGGGCCAGATGTTTTTCTCGGTAGCTCTAGAAACTCGTCAGTTTTCAGCCAGTGAAGAGCTGAGAGTGCCCTAAAATGGTCCAAATTCGCCGCCGTCGTTTCTTAATCCCCCTGCAAACTAACTCCATTCCATAATCCCCTAAAATTCTACATGTACTCAGGTAAAGTTCTTATTCTTTTCCCCCAGGTGCAAGGGCTGGGGACAGAAAGGTGTTCAGGGCAGAGGGTCCAAGACTGGGTGCCCTGCCTAATGAAAGAAAAAAAAAAATTAGACTGTTACTGGCTTTTAAAAAATTACTTAAATAAAGCTTGCTTGATTTCAAATTGTCCTTCCAAATTACTCCTGTAACCAACCTTCTTTCTCAAATTATCAAGGGATACAATATAAAGAGAAGAAATTCTTAGGAGATTGTGAATACGTGTCTCTGAAGACTGATTTAACTGAAAGACAAGATTGCCCTGAGAGGAAGTTATCGCTTTCGATATGGAACAAACACTTGCTTTTTTGTTTGTTTGTTTTGGTTTGGTTTTTTGTTTAGTTTTTGGGAAAGGATGAACTAGACAGGAGTCAAATCTGGCCTCTTGTGATTAATAAACATGCATCCTGCATATTGCTTCCAGCTTAAAAGGACAATTAAATATTTCTTCTCTTTATCTTGCATCTCTTGACAATTTGGGAAAGAAGGCTGGTTACAGGAGTAATTTGGAAGGACAATTTGAAATCAAGCAAGCTTTATTTAAATAACTTTTTAAAAGCCAGTAATCTTCTAAATTTTTTTTCCTTTCACTGGGCAGGGCTCCCAGTCTTGGGCCCTCTGCCCTGAACATCCTTCTGCCCCAGCCCTTACACATGGAGGAAAATAATAAGAACTTCACCTGAGGAGATGCATAATTTTGGGGGCATCCGGGAATGGAGTTAGGCTGCAAGTGGATTAAGAAATGATGGCGGCAAATTCAGACCATCTCAGAGCATTGTTACTTACCCTCAGCTCTTCGCTGGCTGAAAACCGTGAAAAAGCACTGAAGAGAACAATTGGCCCGTACGGGGATTGAACCCGCGACCTTGGCGTTATTAGCACCACGCTCTAACCAACTGAGCTAACCGGCCAGCTCCGTGAGTGGCCCTCTTTGTTCCTTAATCCTGATCTTCATCCCTTTCTTGTGACAGTATTAAATTCAGTGACATAATTCCTGTTTGTCTCACAAGGAGAAACAATTTCCTAGTGACTTTAGACTATTCCATATCATGCTACCTCTGATCATTCTGGGTAGCCTTTTCTGTCCTGTATACTTTCCATACCTGCACATGTTCATGAGTATTAGCTGAATGCTGCAGACATTCTTTCTGGAGTTACCTCTTACTACAGCTCTCTCCTTCTTTGTATGCTGTCATATCAGCTCTGGCTGCCCCAGTCTCCCAGTCTATCAACTCCTCATCAACGCTGGGGAGTCCACTAGGCTCTGCTTGGGTTCTGCCTTCCTGCACTGGGGCCGGGAAACTCAAAGCCACCCTAGTGTTCACCTCCCTGTCTCTCCAATCATTCATTTTTTTTTTCCCCCTGTGATTCAGGGGTTACGATTCTTCCTTACCTGATATTCTATGTCTTGAAGAGTGTGGTGTCATCTTTTTGTTAGGTTTTGGTTCTTTCCAGCAGGAATGTAAATCTGATCCCTGTTATTGCAACTTGACTGGAATCATCTCCCAGCTATTTGGAGGATGAGGAGCTATTTGGAGGAGTTATTTTTCGATACAGGTTGCAGGCTTTTGGCACCAGAGAGGGCCCTTTATTATAGTAAGTGCATCAGCCTGTTTTCCAGGGCTGTCTGGGGATCTTGGAACCTCAGGGTGCTTGGGCAAGCAGATATTGAGCTGTCGACTGGGACAACCTGTCTGGAGAGTGGAGGCTACAGGCCCTAGCGGGGGCTAAATTGCCTGGAATACTCTGACGGATTGGGGTGGGCACAGAGGTGGAGAGACAGCTTGGGAGAGGGCGGGTTCTGGGACCAGTGGTCTGGAGAGTCCAATGTAACTAAAATGGACATTCAGATCTCTGCTGGGCACAGACTGGTACGTGGGATCCATGCACTTTATCCGTGCCCTGCAGCCACCAGTAGCTCTCCTGCACCTGCGGGAATTGGAACACCTTCACCTCTGGGCTCTTATGGGCGCCTTCTGGTAAGCGAATCTGGGCAGTCCTCCTAGCCTCTGTACCTAGGAGGTCCAAGGGTGATCGCCACCTGTCACGGCCTAGGGGATTGCGAGTGGATGAATGGGACTCGCCCAGAAACCCAGTCCCCCCACAGCAAGTCCACTCAGTTCCTGTCTTAGGCCATCCCTGTCTCTCCCCATATCAGAGGGTACAGAGACAAGGGATCTATGTAAACTCACTTGTGGACTGGATGAGTTTTGATAAGTTGTTCGTTGACGACCTTTAAATTACCTTTCTTTTTTTTTTTTTTTTTTTTTTTTTTTGAGTTTCATCTTGTTGCCCAGGATGGAATGCAATGGTGTGATCTCCGCTCACTGCAATCTCTTCTTCCTGGATTCAAGCGATTCTCCTGCCTCAGCCTCCCAAGTAGCTGGGATTACAGGCATGCACCACCATGCCTGGCCAATTTTTGTATTTTTAGTAGAGACAGGGTTTCTCCATGTTGGTCAGGTTGGTCTCGAACTCTCGACCTCAGGAGATTTGCCCACCTAGGCCTCCCAAAGTGCTGGGATTACAGGCGTGAGCCACCCACCTTGGCCTGCTAAATTACGTTTCTTGTAAAAGTTACATTTTATCTCTGTTGGTGGTGGTGGTAGAAAGAGTTGCTTGTGTACATCTTTAAAAGCTGTTTTGTTTGAAATTCTCAGGAGATCGAGTATTCTAGTTGCTTTTATTATGACATAAATATTTAGCCACTAATTCAATTAGATCTTACGGTATTTATACTAAAACTATAAAATCCTACTAACCCTACAATTGTGTCCTTTTCTGGCCGGGCGCGGTGGCTCACGCCTGTAATCCTAGCACTTTGGAAGGCCGAGGCAGGCGGATCACGAGCTCAGGAGTTTGGGACCATTCTGGGCAACATAGTGAAACCCCATCTCTACTAAAAAAATATGAAATATTAGCTGGGCATGGTGGTGGCTGCCTGTAATCCCAGCTACCTGGAATGCTGAGGCAGGAGAATCCCTTGAACCCAGAGGCAGAGGTTGCAGTGAGCCGAGATTGCCCCACTGCACTCCAGCTCACGCGACACTAAGAGACTCCATCTAAAAACAAAAAAAAGGCTTTTGTTCACCATTTCAAATAGCCTATTTATTAATTTTAAAGTGTATTTGGAGAAACAGAATTTAGCATTTTTATTATATGCTCAGAGAACTTCTTTAGTTTCACTGAGAATCATTTTGTTGTATCTGAGCAAGTTAGAAGGAAAGTGCCACACTCTGAGTTTCAAATTAAGAGTCCTTTATTTGCCGGCGACCGACAGATGGCTAATGCTCAAAATTCCCTCCTCAAAATTCTCTCGGGCCAAAGAAGGGGCCCGGTTACCTTTTATACCTTGCTTAGAGGAGGGTAGGGGGAGCCTAGTTGAAGAAACTTTTACAGAAGCAGAGTAAGCAGAAGTCAAGAGATAAGCGGTGCCGGGCTAGGGACTCTCGGTACTATCGCTGGGCATATTCCTAAGCGGAGGTGGAACAGCTTGACCTTACCAGTAAGTGCATTCCAGAGTGCCCTTGAGTACAGCTCGACCTAGCAATGCACTCAAAAGACGAATAGTGGGAAGTGAACGGGGTGCTAAGATGGAGTCAGTTAGGCTAACATAGGATAGGTTAACACAATTTCATGTAACCTAATTTTGTAAATCAGTTACCCTTTAAAAATAATCATAATAATTTTTTATTGTATTTGCCTTTTTTCATTACTTTCTTCTTATTGGAAGTAATAAAAAGGTTCCTTTTAGATATAAATCCACATTCCAAGCATCCCTGAATTTGTTTTCAGTGAAAATTTTAAAAAGCGAGAACAGAAATAAATCTATATAAGAAATATGTGAGTGGATTTAGAGAAATTATATTCTGTCAATCAGACAGTGGTTGACTTGCAACTATTTTCCTGGGTGGTTGAGACAAAAACACTTAGATTCCACCTCTACCAAACAACCTGATTAATGCAAAAAGACGAGAGTGTCGACACAGAAAATCTCCCAGTAACTAAATCAGCAGAGATGTCAGGCTAACAAACTGTTGACAGTTACCCATCTCCAAAAACGAACTTCTCATTGTTAGAAGGGCGCTTAAAATCTAAACATGAACCCTGGGCCTAGCTTATAATTTTTTCAAGAAACTACAAAGAAGCATACACTAGTTATTAAAATCAGGTTTCCACCCAAAATGGTTCAAGAACTTATTTGAAATACTGAACATATGAACTGAAATAAACGTGGCAAACTACAATTATGATGAAGTTTTATACCAAGAATTCAATCATTCTACTCCTTTTTTTTTCTGTTTTTCTCAGGTGATTGGATTGAACAATTTCCCAGGATGTCTTTTCTCTATGATACATGTCTCATATATGTCATATATGATAGATATATATGTCTATATGACCATATATATGATAGACATATATATATATATATTTTAAGTATAACAATGCCCACAAACCTTTGGATCATGACTGTATAAGTGAGATGCTACACTTAACTTTAAGGCAAAAGAAATTAACAGCAACTAGGTCTCAACTGTGACAACTTGTATCATAAGCACAGTACATGGAATTTTCTCATGAGAGGCATCTGAAGTACTATGCTACAGTCTGCACAATTACTTACCTTTCCCACATGGTTTTAAGACTTTTGTGCCTTGATTCTGTTAAAAATATCAACTAGTATGAACACTAAATCATACCCATTGATTTTTTCTTTTTGAGACAGAGTTTCTGCTCTTGTAATCCAGGCTGGAGAGCAATGGCATGATTTCTGATTACTGCAACCTCCACCTCTCGGGTTAAAGTGATTCTCCTGCCTCAGCCTCCCGAGTAGCTGTGATTACAGGAGCCGCCACAGCTCCCAGCTAATTTTTGTGTTTTTACTAGAGATGGGGTTTCACCATACTGGCCGGGCTGGTGTCGAACTCAAGACCTCAGGTGATCTACCCGATTTGGTCTCCCAAAGTGCGGGGATTACAGGCATGAGCCACTGTCCCAGCCCATATACCCATTGTTTTTGCATAAAGAAGTTAGAGGGCTTTTCTCCAAAATTCAATAGATACTGTTGTGGAAAATTTTACCTGACAGGAAACCCAAGCGGCACTCAGGGAACGGAGGAACACACTTTATTACGCCGGCGGGCCCAGGAGTGTTCACACCCAAAAGTCTGGACCCCGGCTAAGAAAAGTACACATTTTTTTATAGGTGAAGGAGCAGGGGAAGTAACTCAGAGCTTTAGACAACACAGCAGGTTTTAGATGATGTGGCAGTTTTCCTTGGGTTTTTAGCTAGTAAGCAATAAGCTGAGGTACACAGGCAGAAAGACGCAGTTATTAGCAGAAAAACAGGGGCAGTTTTAAAATAGGGAAGCTGCTGACTGTGTGCTAACAAAATCCTGGGCCAGACTTCCACTTCATCCCCCGCTTTGATGCTCTCTTATGGATACTAGGGAGCATCACCTTTACACCCTGCTGCCTGTATTTAGCGGCTTGTACCCACTGAGGGCCAGCAACTGAGCATTTGTTTTTCTAATTACCATGGCTTCAATGAAGCACCGAAGTATGTTAATTAGGCAAGGGCCGAAGGCAAGGGCCAAGAAGATTATTAATAGCAAAACAGGAAGTGACATTTTACACCAGGCATGGACAAGGAACGTCCCTCAAGGGACGACAATGATGACAGCACAACAGTAGAACAACAAATGCTGTCAGAATAGCTCTAAGTACGAAGATTTGAGACCACATTTGCTGATTCAGTGGAGGCTCCCCAAGCTTCGGCCGTGCGTTGACTACTCAGCTTCTGGTTGTGTGACCAGAGGAGGGCTTGATGAATTCTCAGGATTCAGCCCCCCAGAGCCTGATTTTCGTGGGGTGCCGAGGGTCTGATGTGCAGTCCACCAGTCCAGCGATGTGTCCGTGTGGGCCCTCTTGGCTCTGGAATAGTGTACCTATAGAACGACTCCCGCGACTCTGAGAGCTGTTGGGGTGACAAGGATTACAGTATGGGACCCTGTCCAGACAGGTTGGAGGGGTTCCTTTTTTCAATCTTTCACCCAGACCTGGTCCCCAGGTTGGAAGGGATGTACTGGATTGGCTAGGGAGACAGGGGCTCTTTCCATTACAAACTGACTGACCCGGGACAGCACCGTCCCCAGTGCCTGCAGCTGGGACACCATGCTTGCTTCCCCTAGCTGTCTGAGGTCTCCCCTCACTTTGTTAACCAGTGGGGGGCCTCCCGAATAGGATTTCAAAGGGTGAGTAGCCGGTAGGTCCTGCTGTACACCGTGACTGCAGCAGGGCTAGGGGAAGCATATCTACCAGGAAGCCTGGGTTTCCTGACAAAGCTTTGCTAGTATAACCTTCAGAGTTCGATCCATGCACTCCACTTTTCCTGAACTTTCTGTCCTGTAGGCTGTGTGAAGTTTCCACTTACTCTTGAGCATGCTGGTGAGGGCTTGGATGATCTCTGCCACAAATGCTGGCCCACTGTCACTGTGTATGCTGAGTGGAATTCCGTACCTGGGAACAATTTCACGAAGTAGGACTCTGAGTACTTCTCGGGCTCTCCGTCTGAGTTGGGAGTGCCTCAGCCCAGCCTGAGTATGTACATACAAGGACCAGCAGGTATTTGTACCCTTTACCGGGCTTGCCTTCAGTGAAGTCCACCTCTGTGTCCTCAAAGGGGTAGCTGCCCACCCGTTGCACCCCTGGGGCAGGTTTCAGCCACTGTGAGGGGTTGTTTTAGCACAGGTAAGGCAATGATTGCTTACTGCAGCACAGAGTGTGGGGAGGGTTGCATTATAGTAATACCTGTTGAGTAAGCTCTCCAGAGCAGTTTACCTAGGTGGGTGACATCATGGCACTGAGTAATGACGGTATGAGCCAAGTTCTTAGGCACCACCGGTCTGCTGTCAGGGAGTAGCCACCATCCCCCAGCACTCTGCTTTGTCCCCATCTGCTGTGCCCACTGGTTTTCTTCATTAGAGTACTCGGGCTTTCCCACATCCTCTCAGAGCCAAGGGGTGACTGTGAACAAGTGGGCAGGGCCTGCACAGGCCCCCAAGGGGTGACTGTGAACAAGTGGGCGGGGCCTGCACAGGCCCTGTCTTCAGTGCGGCTGCCTTAGCTTCTTGGTCAGCCAGCCGGTTTCCTGTAGAGATAAGATCAGCTCCTCTTTGCTGGCCCTTGTAATGTATGACAGCCACCTCTCTGGGCTTCCAAACTGCCTCTAGTAGTCTGAGAATGTCTTCCCTATTTTTGATTCCTTTTCCTCCTGCTGTCAGCAGCCCTCTTTCCTTGTATATCGCCCCATGTATGTGGACTGTTGCAAAGGCGTACTTGGAGTCAGTGTAAATACTGACCACTTTGCCTTCCTCACGGCACAAGGCCTGAATGAAGGTGTGTAATTCTGCCCGTTGTGCTGACCAGCCTCTGGGTTAGCGGGCTGCCTTGACCACTTCAGTGGCCTGCATACTTCTCCCCATTATGGACATAGCTGCTTCCATCAGTGAACAGGTTTAAGTCTGCCTTTGGGAGGGGACAGTCCTTGACGTCTGGCCGACTAGCAAAGACCTCATCTACCACCTGCTCACAGGCGTGGTCCGGGGCTCCCTCTTCCGTGGGTACAAATGTGGCCTGGTTGAGGCCACACACGGTTTCAATGGTGACCCATGGGTTTTCACAGAGCAGCCCTTGCTAGTGGGTTAAATGGGCATTTGAGAGCCACTGGTGCCCCTGACTTCTCTCCTCTCTCTGTCTCTCTCCACTCTCTCTCTTCTCTTTCTCTCCTCTCTGTCTCTGTCTCTCTCTCTCTCTCTTCCAAGGCCCCATGGTCTGCGTGAGGTCCCCCAAGTGCTGTTTTGTTTCTCTCCTGAATGAACAGGTTGAATTCTCGGGTGACATCTGGAAGTCCTAGTGCTGGAGCACTTTGGAGCAGTGCCTTGATTTCGCAAAAAGCCATGTCTTGGCCATCACCCCCACTCAAGGGGTCTATCTTCTGGCCCAGTTAGGACCCCATAGGGGGGCCTTGCTATGTCCAAGAAGCTGGGAATCCATATGCAGCAGAAGACTGCCACCCCCGAGAAACTCCTGGAGTTTCCGCTTGGTGTTGGGAGTGGGCATGGAGGAAATCATCCTTTTTCTCTCTGGTCCCAGGGACCAGTGTCCTTTGGTGATGATGAACCCCAGGTTCCTCACCTGCTGTCTGCAGATTTGGGCTTTAGCCATCCCTGGGGCGTTCATCTCTGCCCAGACTATAGGGAAGGCATCCAGGAATTCTGGTGGGTGTTTCTCTGACCTCTCGGCAGTGTGCAGTTTCCATTCTTCCACATGGGGAAGTGTGACTGCCAGGGCCAGGCCCCCCCTTTGGCTCACTCAGACTGGCTGGTCCCCTGAGGATCAAAGGTGATTTGTGCCCTCAGTTTGCCTAACAAGTCTCTTCCCAGAAGGGCGACAGGACATTCCAGTAGGTAGAAGAATTCATGGCATACCTGGTGCCCCCCTAATTGGCATATCTGATCTTGGCAGAACGGCCGGGGCTCTACCTGGTCACCTGTTGCTCCCACAACAGTTGCCTTCCAGTTGCTAAACGGGGCAACCAGAGTGGTGACCACCAAATGCTCCACTCTGGGGGTCTACCATAAAAGTCATTGGGTGGCCCTTGACCTTCATCTTGACCATGGGCTCTCGGGGCCAAGTTTCATACAGCCTGGCCCGTCCTCATCCGAGTTCATTCCAGCCGAGTCCATCCTGGCCAAGCCGATCAGGTAGGCCTGGCTAGGCTCTGGCTGGTATTCTGCCCCTCCCTCAGGGGGGTGTACCACCTGGGACTGTCCGCTTGCGGCACTTGTCTTCCAGTGTCCCACCTCTCTGGAGCATGCACACTGATCTAGCTACAAGGCGGGCACTCAGATCTCCCCTCTTTGCATGGGGTGTGTGTCAGGCAAGGCTGGTGGGCTGGGGGCTGATGGTGCCGTAAGGACATAAGGCAGTGGCAGCTCCTCCTTGGGGTCCTGATGAATCAGTTGCTTCGGTCCCTTAGTTGCTTGGGCCACGAGGACCTTGCACTGTCCTTTCCTACCAGCACAGAATTGAACTGTGGAGGGACAATTCTGTGCTGGTAGGAAGGGACTGTAGGGAGAGTATGAGCTATTTTCAACCAGGAATCAATATATGAGTACTGGTCTGGGTGGCCGGGTTGCCAGTCACAGCCTTTCAAACACGAGGGTGCCCTCTGGTGGCCAGCCGACACTAAGTGCCAGCCACTCTGATCTGCAGAAGGTTTTCAGCTTTCCTGTGGTCATTTTTAACCCCATAATCTCCAGAAAAGCCCTTCCTGAAGTTTTCGACCATACAATCTAGGACCACGGGTTTAAACTGACTTTTTCCCATGATGTGTGTCCCCTTTTGAACAGTGACGCAAGACAAAGGAGGGGGTGTCCAGTGAAGGACCACTCAGGTGCCCACCTGGCCACGCCAGGGGTCGGTATAATCCCCCGACTCGGATGGAGCCCAGCTCGATACCGCCATAAGCCATATGAGGTTTGCCACGGAAACGCGGGCTCGGGCCCTGTCGAGCTCCGTAGTTTGCACCGGGGGAGCTACAGACTGGAGGTTGAAGAGCAGGCTCTTGAGCTCCCCACACACTCACACACTACTCAGAGGTTATCACATTCCCACCCTAACCCGAGAAATCCACCTGCTGTCTCCAAATGGAGACCTTGGGACGCGCCCCCCCCCCCCCCCCCCGAGGTGATCAGGCTCCCCTTCCATCGGTAGACAGGCCTGACTAAATCCACCTGCTGTCTCCAAATGGAGACCCCCCCCCCGGGAGGTGATCAGGCTCCCCTTCCATCTGTAGACAGGCCTGCCTAGAGTCGGTTTGGGACCTTACCTCATCCAGAGTTCCCCTCAGTTCAGTCCATCTCCCCTGCGAGTCCGGCCAGCAGCAACGCCGGAAAAGCAGTGGTTCCCCTTCCAGGGAAGGAGGCCCTGTAAAAGCTTACGGGGCGGCCCCTGCCTGATTCCCCCACGGGGAGCAGGCAAGCTGTCCATCGTTTCTGACCCCAAACCTGTGGCTCTAGGGGCCAGCGCGGTTGAGTTTCCCGGTCAGGGAACCAAATGTTGCAGAAAATTTTACCTGACAGGAAACCCAAGCGGCACTCAGGGGAACGGAGGAACACACTTTATTATGCCGGCGGGCCCAGAAAGGTTCCCACCCAAAAGTCTGGACCCCGGCTAAGAAAAGTACACAGTTTTTATAGGTGAAGGGGCAGGGGAAGTAACTCAGAACTTTAGACAACGCAGCAGGTTTTAGACGACGCGGCAGTTTTCCTTAAGGTTTTTAGCTAGTAAGCAATAAGCTGAGGTACAGAAGCAGAAAGAGGCAGTTATTAGCAGAAAAACAGGGGCAGTTTTACAATAGAGAACTTGCTGTGTGTTAACAAAATCCTGGGCCAAACTTCCACTTCAGTAGAAGTCTCATCCTAGACATGAAGGGCAGCCTGTGAGGACCAGTAACTCCCATTGCTCCTGTGAGCCCCACTCCTACTCCTCGGCAAGGCAGTTCCACTCCAAGAGTAGGCCATGGGGACAGGAAGGACTGGTGGGTCCTATTCCCACTTCCCTAAAGCGCCAACTCTGTGCTAAAGAGGTTCTGTCCTAGTGGGCATGGCAAACCTTGATGACTGGCTGTTCAGGGCCCCTGCCTGAAGGGGTTGACTTTATTTGGAGTAGGACAAGAAAAATCCTGCCCAAGGGCAATATTGAAAACAATAGAGGTCACAGTGAAGAGTAATCAGGGACGGCTGACATTTCAAGGATACTAACAGAAGCATACAAATTAATATATTTAATTTAGAAATCTACCAGAAATTTCATCTTGGCTAACACGGTGAAATGCTGTCTCTACTAAAAATACAAAAATTAGCCACGTGTGGTGGTACATGCCTGTAGTCTCAGCTACTCGGGAGGCTGAGGCAGGAGAATCACTGGAACCGGGAGGCAGAGGTTGCAGTGAGCTAAGATTGCTCCATTGCACTCCAACCTGGGTGACAGAGCGAGACTCCATATTAAAAAAAAAAAATCTATCAGAAATTTTAAAAGGACATCTAGGTACAGACAAAGAGCACCCCACCCTTGCACTATGCACAGTCTTCCAGACCACCCACTCATCTCTGGAGGTGTGGAAGACTGCACATGCACAAATACCCAGGATCCAGAAATTTGCTCAGCAAAGCCCAGAAAGGGTACTGTCCCTGGCTGAATGCAGAGTAGACTTGTAAACTCCCTGGACTTAGAGAGCAATCTCCAGCCACATTAGATCCAAGAGATTGAAGATACAAATGGATAAGACTAAACTAAAAGTAGTAATAGACCTCTGACCTACAACCTGCAGTAACCAGCCCAGAAAACCAGCCTACTATTTACAGTAACCATCCAGGAAGTCAAGCTACTATCTGTAGCAAACAGTAGGGGAAGACAAGTAATAATACCCCTGGATATTGATTGGCTCCAAATGGCCAGCACTTACTAACCGTAAAACTCACAATTTCCTGATTTTTGCCCTTGCTTTCAACTTAGGACCAATGAGGAAAAGCCACACATACAGTCCCAACCAATCACATCTGATGCCTCTCATCTAATTAGCCTGCCCACAGCTTCCCTAGGCCATGGCCTCCAGTTAAGGCATACCTAGAACCTTCTTTTTCCACTCCCCCACTTTCCCACTCCTCTGCCTGCTGTCAGTCACTGCCAAACACAAGTGATGACGGGGGACTCTCCTGGTACGAGTTCTGAATAAATGGACTTCACTTGTTATCATTTCGGGGTGTTATGGGTTCAACTGTGTCCATCTTCTCCCCCAAAAAACATATGTTGAACTCCTCACCCCCAGTTATCAACCTGTGACCATATTTGGAAATAGGGTGTTCACAGAGAAAACCAAATTAAAATGAGGCCAATAGGCTGGGCTGTAGCCCAAGATAACTGGTACCCTTATAAAAGGGGAAATTTGGACACAAGGACAGGCAGATGCAGAAGGAAGGTGACAATGAAGGCACACTGGGAACACGGCCACGTGAC
This sequence comes from Ateles fusciceps, assembly GCA_036589455.1. NCBI lineage: Eukaryota > Metazoa > Chordata > Mammalia > Primates > Atelidae > Ateles > Ateles fusciceps. The sequence goes on from JAZHEH010002049.1 coordinate 309,073, forward strand.
TGGAGTGATACATCCACAGGCCAAGGGACAAACCCCAGACGCTGGAAGAGACAAGGAAGGATTCTCTCCTAGAGCTGTGAGAAAGAGAATGGCTCTGCTGACACCTTGATTTCAAACTTCCAGACACAAAAGAGTATGTATTGTATATTTCCATTTATATAAAGATCAAGAGCAGGCAGAACTATAGTGGAGATTCACTCTGTATGACAGCGTGAGGAGGTTGCCTCTTACCAAGAAGGAACTATGAAACTGGATAAAACTCTACTACTACCATCTCTGTGCATACGAAGACGTACAAAATGCTGAGACATATTTATTGCTGAAAACCACTGAGTGTTAGCAAAGAACGCTGCAAATCTATGGCAGTTTCTTGTCACAGCTAACACAGCCTAAGCAGGCACCCTTGGGATTAGCCCTATCCTCCCAGGCCCTGTGTAAGGTCGATAGCCTCGCTGGGAGCCGGATGAACAACACCCACCCCTCTCCCTGTCTGATACTCAGCATCTGGCTTCTCCATGCGGGATCCCCTCACCCACACCCACTTCTGCGTTCTGCTCCCAGACCTATACTCAGCACTAAACTATGCATTCTCAGCACTAAACTATACACTTTGCTCCCAGACCTATACTCAGCACTAAACTATGCATTCTCAGCACTAAACTATACACTTCGCTCCCAGACCTATACTCAGCACTAAACTATGCATTCTCAGCACTAAACTATGCATTCGAACCCCCCCAAAATTTAAAAAATCCACCAAGCCTTACCCAATGGCAGCTCACCCCATACGTCCTTAGCCAGCCCACCTTATGCCTTGTTTCCCCAATATCCAATCAATTGCCTCTAACCCCTATAAAACCCCACGCCCAAGAGGAGTCAAGTGCGACTTCTCTGGCCCCGCCTTTCTGGACCACAGAACCTCGCCTGGAAGCTTAATAAATTGGCATTTAATTTTCCTATGCTGGTCTCAGTTTCCTCATTTTAAACTCGGCAATAACCCTTACACCCTGAAAGAAGGAGTCTCCACCAGAACCATGAACCCCTAGGGTTGGAAGCTAGAAGTACCAGGGAGTGATATTTGATTGTGGGAAGAGATGGTGAGTGAAGGGTGTGGAAGGAAGACTAAAGGAGAGAGAGAAGGACAAAGATTAAATGACAGGAAGAGAAATAGAAACAGAGAAGAAGAGCGTCAAAGACAGAAACAGAGCCTCAGGAAGACAGACAGATTGAGGAGACAGCAGAGGAGAGAGGAAAACAGAGACACAGAAAGAGGGAGAAAGTGACCAGGAGAAACACAGAGACCAAAAGTGAGTCAGAAACAGAGCAGTGGAAACAGCCCGGCAGAGCAAAGAGAGAGGAGAGACAAAGACACTGCCGGAGAGCCAGAGAAAAAACACAGATCGAAGGACAGAAAGATCAATAGAGAAACAGACTAAAACAGAGAGATAGAAATGAAGATGTTTGGAGAAACAAGGAGATTAGAAAGACAGACAGTGACAGGGAAAGAGAGAGGAAGAGACAGAGGGAGGGAAAGGGGTACAGTGAGATAAACTGAGAAGCAGGGACAGGGCCAGGGTCTGAAGTCCAGAAACAGAAACTTACAGCAAAGCCCCTAACCCAGGAGCTGGAGTGGCAGAATTTGAACCAGAATCTGATCAGCAGGGGGAGGGCATCAAAGAAATGTGACAGAAGGGAGGGCATCCTGTCACGTTTCTTTGATATTTAACATTCAAAACACCAATATTTATTTACAATGAGAATAATCATCCATTTATAATTCTGTTGGGAACCAGGCCAAACCTATGTGTGGGTGCTCCGCATCCTGGCAGTGACAAGGGATGAGAAAAGAAATAAACACAAAGACACAAGAATCGATTTTTAAAGCATGGGTCCAGGGGTCCAACGCACTCTCACAGGGTGATCCGCGTAGGCTAGGAGCTCTGGGCTCCAAGCACTTTTATTCCATAAATTATCTTGTTAATCTTGCAGGCTGTCGGGACGGGGGTTGAGGAGGGAGATGGCCAGGGGAAGAGCATGTGTCTGCAGCATTCAATTCAAAGCGGTTCTCCTAAGAAATGCTAACAAAAGACACTGAGGTTTTACCACCCATCGTCTATCCAGGTGTTCTGGCAAGAGAGGTGCAGTGGACAAGGTGCCATGAGGTCTGACCATACACAACGCATCAAGGGGCTTTTATCTCCTGAACACTGTGCACCTAGAGCAAGCGGAACTGCTCCACATTCTGAGAACACAGGCAGAGCCTGTGGCGTTCTGGTGTCTCTGCCCTGCAAGGCTTTCCCGCCTTAATAGCACCCATCTAAAAAGACCCTCCAAGTCTTAAGAGCAGACGTTGCATTTCCTTCCCAGAGTCTTTTGCATAAGCTCCCCTTCACAAGATCCTTACACAAACTCTATGTTGGGAAGAAGCAGTTTTTCTTTTCTGCTTTGCAGCCACACCAAGTGCTCCGCGGTTGTAGGGTGCTCCGCGGTTGTAGGGCGCTCTCAGATGGTTTTCACCATAGGCCTCCTGTTACTGCTTGATCTCTGCTTTTGTTTTACTGCACCATAGTTTGGATATGATCCATGGCACAAATCTTAGTGTATAAAAGGCAAAGCAAGGTTATAATCATTTAACTATAAGTAACACAGGTCTGCCCCTGGCCATCTCTTCCCACATAATTCCATAACTTTCTGCAACAAAGCACTTTAAGTTGGGAATAAAGATGTTTGCTGACACATGCCAGTTACACGCGGAACAGGTGCTGAATCCCAATTCCTGGGAGTTTCTTCTTTCAAAACAAGCTGCTCTCTTTGTTCAATGAATGAGTATGCCCAGGACTGAGATGGCCATGCAGGGAGTGGAAAGGGTATGAGATTCAGATCTCACCCTTCACCTGGCTCTCCTTTGCCAGCTTCAGCCAGGTCTGCAGCTGCTGGAAGATATTCTGTGGGGAGGCGGGAAGAGTTTTGAAAGTCAGATCTCAGCACCAGTAGAAAAAAAGGAACATGCAAATGCTTCTTCAAATAAGAATGCAAATTATCCAGAGCCTTTTCCCTCATACCTGGCGCCCTAGGCGGAGGCTGGGGGAGTCTGAGGGCCTCTCAGGTGCCATGTCCAAGCAGTGGGAGCCAGAAGGGATAAGAAGAGCTGATTCTGAGGATCCTAAAGCCTGTGTTACACTTAGCACATGCCAAGGGTCTGTGTCCCCTGGAAAGAAAGGAAAGGATGGGGCTAGGTAGATGGGGGCTGGGAGAGGATGAGGCTGTGCTGAACTGGGGCTAGGTGGAGGCTCAGGAGCCAGGTTTTGACAGCATGCTCACCGTTAACAAACAGAACTTGGTTAGCCCCAGGGGTCTGGCCACCATAGTAGGAGTTCGTCTGAGCCACAGCCTGGGGCTACTGACAAGGGTGAGAGCCCGAACACCTGCTCACATAGGTCTAGCTGGGAGGGCAGTGCTGGGAGCTGGGAGAAAGGACATCTGGGATTCTCACAGGTGACATCTGTACAGGGAGATAACTGTAAGTGTGGGTATACAGCCAGCCCACCACTCTCCTTTAATAATCATTTTCAGAGCTTTCCTTAGTGATGACCAAAACGTTTCCAGTTCTCCCTTTTAGGAGCTCATGATACTTGCAGAGAGACTCTCACAGACCCCCAACAGCGACAGCCCAGAGTGATCAGGGCTGTGAAGGAAAAAGGCCAGAAAGCAGGGAGCCCAGAGGAAACATGATGGGCTCAGGGAGAGCATCCTGCAAAGGATAAGACCTTGAGAAGTGAGTAGGACTGAGTCAAACAAAGATGGAGATGAGGAGGCATAGTAAAGAGAGGAGACAGCACATGCAAAGGTCTGGAGTGCTCGAAGCTCAAATTGTGTCACGTCTTCCGTGCTTAATACCCATAGCTCACTGTGTTTTCAGGGTAAATCTAACTTCCATAACATCAGATTAATTCATCCCTTCCCTCCCTATTTGTTGACCACCTACCATGTGCTCAGATAAATGCTGTACAATATTGGGCCCACCAAGACAGCTCCAGGCTCTGCTGTCACAGGATCAGTACAGAAGGGAAGAGAGGCAATAAAAAATGTATGATGACAGACTGTGTAAAATGCTAAAGAGCACAGAGCTATTGAAGTGGGAGGCTATTGAAGTGGGAGGTGGGACGGCTGGCTTATCTTGAGGGATCATGGCTTCCTGAGGGAGGGCATCCTGTTGAGAGAGGAGCTGACCTATGACCTGCTTATCTGGCACACCATGGGAGTTGGTGGAAGACCATGCTCTGTGCTCAAAGCACAGAAGACCTCTTTGTAGCAGCCAAATGTGGCCAGACTTGCTTGCTCTAGCTGCAGCTTTTTCCTCTGACTGTTTCCTCGGTGTATGTAAAGTAGCTTGCAGCTTTTTCCTCTGTTTCCTCGGTGTATGTAAAGTAGAGCAAGCTCTGTGCCTCCCAAGGAGATGCCAAACCGCCACAGCTGTAGATCATTTGCTTGATGCTTCACTTCCTTTTCACACCCCTCATCCCTGAGCACAGGCTTCTTGGTTTACACACTCAATAGTGTGGGTCTCCAGTGCTCCGGCCTTCGCATCCTCCTACTCACATGGGCCTCCTGGGAGCCCACCTTTATGGATTCTTACTTTTGTCTCCAAATTTGTCTCCACCAACCCCAGTTACTCCCTAGGTTATGTCTGGGCTGGTTCCCTGAAACTGTTGAGAGCTGAAGAGGAATAATCCAAGCAAAGTGAACAGCATATGCAAAGTTCGTGCGGTGTTAGGAAGACTAATGTATTAAGAGGGTTAAAATATGTAAAGCTTTATAATAATAATAGCAAGGTTTATGGAATACTTACTGTAGACCTGCATTATTCTTAGAATGTTACAAATATTACCTATTTTCGTCCTTGAAACAACGCTATGAGAGAAGTACTATTAGTATTTCCATTTTATAGACATGGAAACAGGCATGGAGAAGCCAGTCATTTGCCCAAGATCACATGAGTAGTAAATGCAGCTGGAATTTGAACATTTTGCCTTTACCATATGTAATATTTGGGACACGCTTATGCTAAAAAAAAAAAAAAAAAAAATCTGTTGGGCATCCTGTATTGTATCTGGCAACACTACCCTGGGGTCTTTGAGGAGCTGTGGTTTTGAGTAGAGGCGGGGACAAGATTATATTTAAAGATCTCTGTGGATGCTATGAGGAAGTTAGATTGTACAGATGAAGTGAAGGCCTGGAGACCAGGGGAGGAGGCTGGGAAGGGATCCAAGCAAGAAAGGATGGAGGTTTCTAGCAGGACAGCAGAGGTAGGCAGAGAAAGCAGAAGGGATAGACTACAGAGTTGTCCATGCAGAGGTGGGAGGACTCAGTAATTGACGGGCTAGCTAGAAAATGAGAAGGCAGCAACTGAAACAAGGCTTAAGTTTCTAGTCTGGTGGCTGGGGAAAGGGGGCCATCCCTGGAATGGGGGACACAGAGAAAGAACAGGCTGAAGAGAGGATCACTCAAGTGGAGATCACTGTGTGTGTGAGGAGGCATGTGAGGGCCAGCACATGCACACACTGGTATGGCTTCCACCCTCTCCAGCACAACATCTGCAGGTTACACAATGCCTGAGAGTTGGGTCAAAATGAGCCCAGACAATCTGTAAGATGACTTCTCTGGGCATAACAAAAAGGTTGTTTGAGGGGACGAAGTTAGGGTTAGGCCAGTCACTTACAGAAGCCAAACTCAGTACATGTCTGGTACAACCACTGCCGGTCACCCACGCCAGACACTTGAGGTTCTGTGCTCCTCAGCTGTGCCACTGTCTCTGCTCGGGGAAAAGCTTAAACACTTCTGGCCCAGGCTGTGCATGACAATCTAGGGAAGAATGTACATACACTGTGACATGGTAAAAGCCCCATAAAACTGCATACCTCAACCATACCTCGGCTTTCTGTTGAAACAGCTCTCTGTAACCCTGATGTGACAGGCAAGCAGTCCAAACCCACCCCATCTTGACCCCTGCGACTTGTAATAAGTAACTGAGGTCTGTAATTTCCACCCTACCCAGGCAATGTGTAAACTAACGCTTATCTTGACTTCTGTGAACCACTTAAGTAGCAATCGGAATGTCCGAAACCCCTCACCCTCACCCCCGCCCAGGAGGTGATTTACAGAATGTCCAAAGTCCACTGGCCCTCGGAATGTCGAAAGCCCCTCGCCCCCACCCCTGCCCAGGAGGTGGTTTACGGGCATAAAAGGTCCTAACACCCTCCTTTCGGGGCCACGGGCTGGAGAGACGCGAGTCCTCTGTGGCCGCCGGCAATAAAGACCCTGCAGTTTGGTATACTTTTGTCTTGGTGTTGACTTTGCATGCTTACTCTGGTATAACATAAGACATAAATTCCTCCTCGCCTCTCAGCAAGCCAGGGCCTGTGTCCCCAGAGGTCAAAAGTCAGAAATAGAAGGGTGAGTTCGAGTTCTCCTGGGAGTCAGTGGTCAGAGGGTCCCTATGAGTTAGAGATCAAGGCACTAGAAAACTGAGACCTTATTACCTGTGAGACCTTGGGCAAGTGATACTTTTTCAGACCTCAGTTTCCTCTTCTGTAAGTGGGGATAATAATAGTGCCTATCTCTTGAGAATGTAACGAAATAACATATGTGAAGCACTTCGTACAGAACTTGGTCCAGACAGTGCTGGAAAAGCGATAGCTGGATTGTAGTTGCCGACTCAGAGGCTGTAGGCCCAGATACCTAGGAGAACCCTATCCCCCAGGGATACACTTTTTCATTCATTCTATAAATACTGAGCGTTTTGCCATGTGCCAGACAAAATGCACAGAACGGGACAGGACAGGCAAAAGTCTCTAAGATTCGCACACGGTGTGCCGGTTTCCCAGCTGATTGCTCTACAGCCCGCCTCATTTCACCTTCCCTCGGTCCTGTGAGGTGTCATCCCATTTTAAAAATGAGAAAACGAAGTCTCAGAGAAGGTTCTCGCTTGCCCAAGATCACACAAGGGAAGTGGGACAGGACGTTTGCCCGCTAACTCCTCCAGGGCCGAGCCAGGGAACGCTCACCTGCACGGCCCGCCGAAGCCCGCCGTAGGGCGTGGAGTGACTGCGGTTGGCCCCGCCCCGGAGAAGTCCGCAGAGCTGCCGCACGCTCAGTGGCGCTCCTGCCTGCCCATCATACTGCACGGCACCTCCCACCAGAGCCTGCAGCGCCCCCCAGTAGCTCCGCCTGGTCTTCCGCGCGGCTCAGGGACCCGCACGCGCCTAGCTCCGCCCGCAACGCTGCTTGAGCCGCTCCACCCGCGCGCAGCCGCCGCTCCACTTCCGCGAAGGCGGCGGACACTGCTGCCCGGCACTGTGGGGAGCAAGAGGGCGATGTTTGCCAAGACCCAGACTGGGCTTCGGCTTTCCCTTCCCAGGACTTGCGTCCTCCTTGGGTTCCCCACTCTCCCGCAGCCAGACTGAACTTCTTGGCTCAGGCCCCGCCCACTTCTGGCACCTCCTAGGGTTGTCCCTGCATGCCTCGCCCTCCGCCGTGGTCCCGCCCCACTCTGAGCCTCACCTCCGGATAGGCTCGTCCCTGCCCAAACCCCGCCCCCTCTAGGGAAAGCCTGTTTCTTGGTGCTCCGCCTCTTCGTCAGCTCCGCCTAGTTCCAAAACCTGCGTCTTTTTCCCTGCTCCAACCTTGCTTACACCCCGCCCCGTTGCAGGCGTCGCCCTTCTGAGGCCTTCTCTTCCCCCAGAATCCGAGTTCTCTTTTCCTTCCCATTTCCCCTCGGACTAGGCCCCACCTCCTACCTCCAGGGACCCGCCGATCGCCGCGCTCTTAAGGCTTCTGGACACCACCTGTGGTCGGACCGCAGAGGACGGTATGGGGAAGTGCCGGCCTCCGCCCACTGGGCCCCCCTCCTCCCGCACCTGCTGCCCCGACATCCTTACGTCATTATACTCGGAGAAATCTAGCACGGCCCGCACCGGGGCGGACGAGGCGACGGACGCGAAAATGAGATGCGGGAACTGAGGGGGGGAGACGGCGTCAGCCTGCGGGTGAGGGGCTGAATCTCACGTCTTGCTGCCCGTGTCACTCGCTCTAGTGAGGACAGCTCGTGTAGAATGCTTGGGGGACGGGAGGAAGGAAGGGGCGTGGTGGGAGGGCATTCCTCTGATCTGAGACGGGGGCCCTGGAGTCCGAGTTCCCTCCCCCAGCCCACCCGGAGGAGTCCCAGGACCTTCAGCCGGGCCCAGGCGGCCAAGGAGCCGGCATAGGAGCCTCCGAAGCAGATCCAGGGGCTGGAGGAGGGAGACGTTAAAGAGGCGGGAAAGTGCCAGGCGGGCAGAGACCACATCAGCCAGCCTAGGGTCAGAGGGGGAGGCTCGGTGGTCGGTCCTCATCGCTGGGAATCCCCCTAAGATTTCCCCACTCTGGGGGACCCGAATCCAGAGACGTGAGTGGGTGAATCTGGCCAGAAGCCAGGTCTGTTTTTTCAGGATGTGTTTCCAAGGGTTCTCCAAGCCACATGCACTTCCCAGAACATGTGTGCCTAGGCCACGGGAGACTCTGTGCTCGTCCACTTTCTAGAAACCCTGCACCCTCTTTCCCTTCTTGTTTTAGGTAGGAGACGAAAAATATCCAAGTCAGTTTAGATGAAAACCTGACAAATGTAGGGAAGGGTTGAGGGCAGTCAAGGAGGGCTCCTCAGAGGAGGAGGCTCCTAAGCTGAAGAGTTAGAAGGCACTGGGAGAGGGAAGAGACACAAAGAGAGGTGGAGAGTGAAGTTTGGATATGTCTAACATCCTCTTTCTCCTCCCTAGGGCTTTCTTTCTTCCCTAACCTTTCTGAAATGGCTTGCAGTCAGTGCCATCCTGCTGCAGTTAGAAAACCGTTTCGCTTGTAGAAAAGATTGAGATGCAGAGAGCGGGAGATGGAGACAAAGAGCCACAGATGTAGATACAGAGACGGAGAAAACGAGACAGGCAAACAGACTGTTATAGATAGACACCAATGAGGAAAGAAAAAGCTAAGTTCTGTGAGAATAAAGCAGATGAAAGAAACAAAGAGCCGGTGAAGTTGGGAGGAAAATGGTGGGAGCTGAGAGGCACTGAAGGAGGCTGGGGAGGGGCCGTACACAGACCTGGGGGAGGCGACGCCATGTAGAGGGGATGAGTTCAGAGGCTCAACGCAGGAATGTGCCTGTAAGTCTGGAGGACAGTGAATGTGAGAGAGTGGAGGTCAGAGGTGACTAGGGGCCAAAACCCACTGGACCTCGTGGCCATTGTAAAAGCTTTGACTTTACTCTGAGTGATACAGAAGACATGTGAGGGACTTGAGCCAGGGAGGATCATGACCTGCTTTATGCTCTAACAGAATTATTCCAATTTCCACGTGGAAGTCAAGGGCAGAGCAGGAAGAATGGTGAGGATGCTGGTTCTGTAATCCAGGTAGGAAATGCTGGTGGTCTGCACAGTGATACAGTGGCTTACTTCAGACAGAGACACAGAAGCAGAGACAAGAATATAGTCTAGGAGAAAGACAGATAGGGAGAGACAGAGACCCAGCAATGGAAAGGAAAACAACAAGACACTATGAAAGACAGAGGAAAACAGGGAACCAGAGACTCAGAGGTTGACTTCAACAGTGGAGGAGAGAGACACAGGTGCAGACATGCCAAAGCACAGACATTCCTGTCCTCTCACCCCACTTCCCTCCCGCACTCACGCATGGCGGCTGGACAAGAAGCGGGAGCTGGGCCATATCCAGGCCTCCAGCAGGTATACTCAGGCCATAAAACCTGTGTTCCAGGCTTATCACCAGGGCACCCCAGGCTGGGGCCAGGGCTGCGGGGTGGCCTGTGAAGAATGTATGGTGGGGGGAGATGCAAGTTGAGTGTCAGCCCTTGCACCCTTCAGGTCTCACAGCATTGCAATATGCAGCTCCCCTTCCTGGTCCCCACCAGCTTCCCAACTCTGTCTTTCTCCCAACCTTGCCTCTTACCTTTCATCACTGAACCAGGCCCAAGGCTGCCCTCACCCCCCAGATGCAGGAGTATGGGTCCATCCTGGCCAGCCCAGTGTTGGTCATTCACCCAGTAACGCTAAGAGGTGGGGATGGGGAAGAAGAAATGATATCATGAGAGTCCTGACTTCTTCTCAATTCCTCATTTGTTTCAGTCTCCCTAATGGATCTTTCCTTATGTATTTAATAGTATCTGAAATGAGCTGGTTGATTTATGTGCTCAGTTTTCTCCTGTTCATCTCATCTATTTTATTTATTTTTTATTTTATTTTATTTTTAGAGACGGAGTTTCTCCATGTTGGTCAGGCTGGTCTCAAACTCCTGACCTCAGGTGATCCACCGGCTTCGGCCTCCCAAAGTTCTGGGATTACAGGTGTGAGCCACCATGCCCAGCCCCTGTTCATCTCATCTAGAATGCAAAATCTACAAAAGCCAATTTTGGGCCTGCTTCTTCACTCTTTTTTTTTCCCCTTTTTATTTTGTGGATCTGAACTACTTTGCTCACATGTGGGCTTTCTGACTCTTCTATCCCTAGAACTGAGGGAGTGGCTCTCACATAGAAGGAACTTGCTATTTCTTGAGGTAATAATTATCAAATAAGTAATAAATGCAGATGGATTTAGGAATAAGATCCAAGTGGGATGATCTTTGGAGACTAAATACAGAGTAAGCAATGAAAATGGTGAATTTGTTCTCCCTTTCGGTAGGTATCTTTGAGTGCCTGTTGTGAGCTAGGTCTGATTCCAAAACTGGTTCAAGTTTCTGCTACCTGGTGGTAGGTTTTGTGTCCATTGTGGATAGGGAGAAGGGGGTAGGGAGGAGCAGTGAGAGAGTGAGTGTGAATGACAGAGAGAAAGAAAGAAAGGACGAAGGGCAAGAACTGAGGAACAGAAAGAGAAGGACCCTGGGAAGAGGGGGAGACTAAGGCCAAATCAGAAGAACAGGGCAGGAAAGGGGGTTCTGACAGTAGCCACAGCATGAGAGTCAAGCCGAAGGATGGGGAGAACGGAGGTGTGGAGAGGGAAAGCAGGTGCAGACTGAGGAAGAGAGGAGGGAGACTGAGGGAGGGCAGGATGGGCAGTGGACTCCCCCGTCTTTGGCCTCACCTGCAGGAAGGATCGTCTGTGGACACGTTGAAGGGATCCAGAAGCTGCTCCAGCCACCCCACTTTTGGGAGGGCCCCGGCACCCGGCCCCAGGCCCAGGCCCAGGGCAGAGCTCTCCTGAAACTGCTGAATGTGCTCACCCAGGCGCCTGAGAAGGGAGGCTGTGGGACATGGAGGGGGAGAAAGTCAGGCTCGTGCCCTTAGGACGCCCTGCTTGACCCTCAGTCTCCTCTTACCTGGAGCTGAGAGTCCCCAGAGGGAAGCCAGGAGCAGAGAGCCCAGCCACGGGACAAACCAGATGGCCATGCTGTTCAGGACTGTGTTCTCCCCCAGGATGACCTTTATCTCATCCTCGGTGGCCGGGCTTTAAATTCATCATTTTCAGCAGAGGCTCAGGTTTCTTTCCAGATGCCTTTCCTGGCAGGTCAAGCGTCTGTAGGAACTGCTAAAGCGGGGCAGGGACGCCAGAGTCGGTGCAGAGGCTGCTGACGGCACTGGAAATCCCAGTTTCTTCTCTCTGCTCAGTCTGTTCTTCCCTCAGCTCTCAATAGCGCCCCCATCTCATCTCCTCTCCACCCTTCAGTCTACCAGCTCTTTACCTCAGATTCCCCTTTGCATGCCTGACTGTCCTTCAGCCTCTGTCTCTCCCCCACCTTGGTACCTCCTCTGGAACCCCAGCTGTCCACTCACTCCGTCTTCTCTTTCTGCCCCTCCGCATATCTTCAGTACCCTCAGCGGTTCCCACACTCAGTGTCCCTCTCTGTTTCAGTCTTCCTCTCCGAACTCCAGTCTCTGTCCCTCAATCTCACTGTGTCTATTCGCCAGCCCCTCACTTTCTGCTCCTCTTCACTGCCTCCAGCCCCTCTGACCCACAGTCTCACCTCTCCGTAGACTCTTTACGGTTCTTTGAACCTACCACGCTTGCTCCTACCCTGTGGACAGTGATTTCTCCAGAAATGCACATGGCCTGCTTCCTCACTTCAACCAGATCTGTATGCAAAGGTCATGCCCTGGGGGTTGTTAATAGGAGTTAACAGATGCTCTGAAGGAGGCTGGGGAGGCAGCCATACAAGTATCTGGGGAACTTTTCTCTCCCAAAATTCAGACAGGTCTTCCATGGTCATCTTATTAAAAATTGCCAAACCTAAGGTCCTCGTCTATTCCTTTTCAAACTTTATTCCTAATTCTTTTTCATAGGACTAATGACAATGAGAAATATTGTACATTTGAAAAATTATTCCCATAAATTTCAAAAATATATCCACAATCTGATGACTTCTCACCACCTTCAGTGCTACCACTGCTGAGCCACCATCATCTCTGACTTGGGAGATCACAGAACCCTCTTAGCTGGTCTCCCTGTGTCTGCCTCATGATTTATTCCACACTCCGCAGATGGAGAGATTGTATCACATATTAGCCCAGTCATTTACAATCATTCACTCTCTGGTACAGAACACTTCCCTGATACCCCATCTTACTCAAAGTAAAATCCAAAGGTTTGAAAGCAGTTTTAAAAACTCTGTATGTCCTGGACTCCTGCTATATTTACCTTCGTGATCTCACCTCCTGCCCCTCACTGCTGGGCTCACTGCTCCAGCTGCATTGGGCAATTTCATATTTCACAAACATATCAGCCACACTCCTTCTTTAGAATTTTTGCTCTCATTGGGATGCTTTTCCTCCAAATATCTGCAAGTCTTATTTTACCACTTCCTATAGTTCCCCATTCATATGTTTTATCTTATCAATTAGGTTTTACCTGACCACCCTTATAAAATGGCACAACCCTGACACCCTGTCCCCTGACCTTTCTGTTGTCACTCCCTGATAGTAATGACATTTCATTACATTTCTCTCCCAAACCATTCCCAGGCAGTAAGGTTATTGTGGAAAGGAATTTTGTTTTGTTTACTGATGTACCCATAACACCTAAACTACTTCAAGGCACTCGATAAGTTCTCAATGAATATGCAATGAGCAAAAGCCTCTATAAATAAATTGATTAGTTCCTGAATTCATTTTCTGCTCAGGAAAGAATTCCCTAAGAATGTGACCTAAGAGTTGAGACAAGGGAATGAGTGGGGAGGGAGGAAAGCAGGGAAAAAAAAAGAGTTGAGGGAAGAATGAGGAATTCGGGGGAAACATGAGCTTACCTGGAGTCAGAGGGTTTCTGGCCCAGGCAAGGGCAGGTGCAAAGACTGAGTCACAAACCTACTTGGCACCTCCAAGGAACATCAGCAGTTAGTGGGCTGGAGAGTCAATGAAGGAGCTTAAATTACAGAAGAGAGAAGTAATTAGAGATTCAACCCTGCTGGCAAGCCATAGAAAGGGCTTTGGCTTTTATTTAAAGACTGATATATTGCCATAAAGGCTCCCTTTACAAAATTAATACATGAGCAAATTTAATGTTGGGTGTGGTAGTACATGCCTGTAATCTCAGCTACTTGGGAGACTGAGGCGGGAGGGCCAGGAGTTCACAGCTGCAGTGCACTGTGATTGAGCCTATGAACAGCCACTGCACTCCATATTGGGCAACACAGGAGGTCCCCATCTTTAAAGAGAATGTATTAGTAAATTTTTAAATTTATTTTTTGATAAATATCAATTACCTCATTTTTTTTTTTAGAGACAGGGTCTCGCTATGTTGCCCAGGCTGGAGTGTAGTGGCTATTCTCAGGCACGATCCCACTACTGATCAGCACATAAGTTTTGACCTGCTCTGTTTCCAACCTGGGCCAGTTCACCCCCTCCTTAGGCAACCTGGTGGTCCCCCGCTCCTGGGAGGTCACCATATTGATGCCAAACTTAGTGTGGACACTAGATCGGCATAACGCACTGCAGCCCAGATCTCCTGGGCTCAGTGATCCTCTAGCCTCAGCCTCCCGAGTAGCTGGGGGCTACAGGCACGTGCCACCACACCCGGCTTGTTTTAATTGCTAGACTGGAAAGACAGGGATCTTTATCCCAGCTCAATAATAAGACAAATGTCACAATTGAGAAGGGAAAAAGGGTTTGAATAGGCATTTCTCCAAAGAAAATATACCAATGGCCAATAAACACGTGAAAAGATGTTTATCATCATTAGTTATTACTAAAATGAATTTTTTTTTTTTTTTTTTTTTTGAGATCAAGTCTTCCTCTGTTGCCCAGCCTGGAGTGCAGTGGTGCAATCTTCACCTCACTGCAACCTCTGCCTCCTGGGTTCAAGTGATTCTCCTGCCTCAGCCTCCCAAGTAGCTGGGATTAGAGGTGCATGCCACCATGACTGGCTATTTTGTTTTAGTAGAGATGGGGTCACCATGCTGGCCAGGCTGATTTTGAACTCCTGACCTCGAGGTCCACCAGCCTCAGCCTTTCAAAGTTCTGGGATTACAGGCATGAGTCACCATGCCTGACTACTAAAATACAAATCAAAACTATGAGATAACCCTTCATACCAACAAAAATGGCTCTGATAAAGATAGGTGTTGCAGGAAGCAGCAATGGAGGAAGAGCTTACAGTGTGCCCACATAAACTGGATATAAGTAATATATAACATAAACTGCTTGTAAGTAATGTATAAAAGAAATCGGTAACAATAAACTGTGGAAGTCCTCTGGGGAGGAAGGCCTCTCATTTTCCTACAGAGACTGACTATTTTTATTAAATCTTGAACGACACTGATTGGCCCACTATTCCTTTTTGGCATCTAGGGCAAGTTCCTGGAGATTATTTTTCTCTTACAGCTTCATCTCCTCTTCCTAATCTCTTTTGCATTCCTTTCTAGTATGTCCAAATTTTCCACAATCATAGCAATTCCCAGAGAAGTTTTTAATATTTTTTCCAACTTTTAAGCTGGCCATTGCCTGAACTAGGAGGGTTGCTTTATGTAAATTTCCTCCTATGCCATTGCAGGCTTTGATATACTTAGAGTGTTACCTTCTCCCAGCGGAGACTTTCCTGAAGCGGCTGAATCGTAGCTTGGCACTCAAAGGCTAGTAGCTGCACAATAACTTTTCTGGCACTTTCATTAGAAATATCCTTTTGAGCTACATCCTGTAATCGAGCAATAATGTCTGGATATGGCCTTTTTGATCCCTGACTTACAGCATGAAATGCTGGTTAACTACTATGTGGATCCCGTATTTTCTCCCAAGCCCTTAAGCGCACTGGGCAGACCTGTGCAATCACCTCATCAGTCATTGGCAGTTGTCGATTTAAATCTCCGCATACAGCACGTGTACCCGTGAGTTGGTCCGCAGTTACATTAACAGGTGGATTAGCTGCAGTATTTCTTTAGCCTGATTATTGCCTCATCCATCCACCAGGTTTTAAACTGTAAAACTGAGAAGGTGACAAAGTGCATCTAGCTATTGTTTCCCAGTCACAGCAGCACAAACGTTTGTCACAAGCCACAGTCTGTAATAATGTATGAACAAAGGAGAATTTGGTCTATACTGGCCAATAGCTTCCTTACGATTTTTTAGTAATTTGATGGAAAAAGGTCTTTCCAAACATTTCAGATGCCAAACCAGCCACAAGGGTACAACAATTGTCCCCCGCCACCTCAGGAAGCACAGAGTAGATTTATGTTGGGACTACAGCTATTTCTTTGCTACCTGGAGAGCCACCTGTACAAGTGCCAACAGGGGTGCAAGGGCCTTTGGGGTTAATTTTGGGAAGATCAAGTTTAAATCTAAAAGGTGTTTAGAGTCACACTGGAGTTGTTGATTCTGATTACAAAGGAGAAATCCACTTGGTTGTTAGCTGCACCACAACTTGGAGTGCTAACCCGGGAGACAGAATAGCCCAGCGTCTGCTTTTACCATATATTAAACCGAAAGACAGTTCAGTGGAAAAAACGGGAGGATTTGGAAGCACAAATTCAGCAAGAAAGGCTGTTTATTGGGTGAATCAAGTATCTGAAAATAGGCACATCTGTACTGTAACTATTCAGAGAAGACAATTTGAAGGTTTGGTAGACGCTGGAGCTAATGTTTCAATAATTGCCTTTAATCAGTGGCCCAAACAATGGCCAAAGGAAAGGCCTGGTGGGACTTGCAGGAGTCCGTACGGCGTCACAGTCTATCAGAGCTCTTGAGTCCTTCCGCGCAAGGACCAGGACAAGCAAGAGGGAACCTTTCAACCACGTGTTACCCCCATTCCCGTAAATCTATGGGAACCAGATCTGTTACAACAGTGGGGCACTGACATTTCTATTCCAGCTCCAAACCAGAGTCTCAAATGTGAGAAAGTAATAATCAACATGGGATATAAACCTGGAAAGGGATTGGGAGAAAGAGAGGGTGGTCTTCTTGAGCCGATTCAAGCATCTGAGGCATTTCACAGAAAAGGCTTGGCTATCGTTTTTAGGGGCGGCCACTGCTGAGCCTCCCCAGCCCATTCCGTTAAAATGGACAGCTCAGCGTCCGGTTGGGGTGGAGCAGTGGCTGCCTACAAAAGAAAAATTGGAGGCTTTGCAAGTATTGGCTAAGGAACAGAGAAAAGACATTGAACAAACCTTTTCACCAAGGAACTCTCCAGTATTTGTGATAAAGGAAAAATCCGCCAGAGGGCGCATGTTAGCCGATTTAAGAGCTGTCAATGCTGTAATTGAACCTATGGGAGCCCCTCTATCAGGCCTCCTGTCTTCAACCAGGATACCCAAAGATTGGCCTTTAATTATTACAAATTTAAAAGACCGCTTTTTTACCATTCCACTGGCCGCGAAGAACTGTAAAAAATTTGCTTTTACGGTTTCCGCTATAAACAACAAGGAGCCTGCTGCTAAATATCTATGGAAAGTTCTGCCTCAAGGAATGTTAAACAGTCCCTATTTGTCAGAGGTTTGTGGGAAGGGCTAGTCCACCCGTCAGGAAAGAATTCCCGGAATGCTGTATTATCTACTAAGTGGATGACATACCGTGTGCTGCAGAAACCCGAGAAGGACTTCTTCAGTGTTACTCTTTTCTACAGAAGGCTGCAGCTGGCGCTGGTCTTATCATAGAGCCTAATAAAGTTCAAACAGCCACTCCCTTTCACTATCTTAGAATGCAGGTGAAAAATAAAAGCATTAAACCTTTAAAAATCCAAATGAGAAAGCACCCTTTAAAAACTTTAAATAATTTCCAAAAATTACTGGGAGATATTAATTGAATTTGACCAACTTTGGGAATTCCAACTTATGCTTTGTCTAATTTATTCTCCATTCTTAGAGGAGACCCTGACTTTCACAGTGTAAGAAAATTGTCTCCTGCTGCCGCGAAAGAAACAATTCAACAAGCTCAGGTTTCTGGGATAGACTCTAAATTGCCTTTACAGTTTCTTGCGTTTGCTCCTCTCACTCGCCTACAGGTGTCATTGTTCAGGGTAAGGATTTAGTTGAATAGTCCTTACCTCACAATACCGTTAAAACACTCACTGTGTACTTAGATCAAACTGCTTTGTGAATTAAACAGGCTAAAACTAGAATTCTTAAATTATGTGAGTTTAATCCTAGCAAAATAATTGTTCCAATGAACAAAACTCAAACAGGCTTTTGTGAATTTGTTAAATTAGCAAATTAATCTAGCAGAGTTTATTGGGTGCTTAAACGATCCTTACCCTAAGACAAAAAATTTTCAATTTCCAAAATTAACTCCTTAGGCCCTTCCAAAAATCAGTTGCTCTGCCTCCATCCAAGAGGCCATTACTGTTTTTACCGATGCATCTAATAATGACAAAGCTGCTTATGTTGGGCCTTGTAAAAAAATTACTCCAACTAATTTCCAGTCTGCACAAAGAGTCGAATTACAAGCTGTCGTAGCAGTGTTAACAGATTTTAACCAGCCTATTAATATTGTTTCTGACTCAGCATATGTGGTACAAGCCACTCAGTACATTGAAACTGCTTTAACAAAGTTCCTTCCTGATGAGCAACTTAACCAGCTCTTTCAGGCTTTACAAACTGCAGTGCAAACACGCACATTCCCTTTTTACATTACTCAAAGCTGTAAGAGGGCCTGGGAGCACATACTAATCTCCCGGGTCCTCCTACAGCTGCTAATAATCAAGCAGGCCTTCTGATTTCTGCTGTTTTTACAGAAGCCCAGGACTTTCACTCTGACCCATATCAATGCGGCAGGATTAAAAAACAAATTCCAAATTACTTGAAAACAAGCAAAAAACGTTGTACAACACCGTCCACAGTGTCAGGTTTTACATCTGCCCCATCAATGCACAGGAGGAAACCCACGAGGCCTGAGTCCCAACGTTGTATGGCAAACAGATGCAAACATGTTCCAGCTTTAGGCAAGCCTGCTTATGTGCATGTTACTGTTAGTACCTTTTCTCATTTCATTTGGGCTACATGCCAAACAGGAAAAAGCACGGCTCATGTTAAATGACATCTATTATCCTGCTTTGCTGTTGTGCCCATTACTCAAAAAATTAAAACCAACATTGGCCCTGGCTACTTACCACAATAGAAAATTACTCGTGCTGCTAGAATTCCTCACAACTCACAGGACCAAGCTATTATCGAAAAGGCTAATAGAACATTAAAAACTCGGTTATTAAAACAAAAGCAAGGGAAAAACAGAGAATACTCCACTCCCCATATGCAATTACAATTAGCCCTTACAACTTTAAATTTTTTAAACATTTCCAAGGATCAGGTCTCAACAGCTGCAAAACAACACTTAACTGGACAAAAGTAAACTTCCAGGAAGAAAAACTGGTCTGGTGGAAGAACACAAGAGCAAATACTTGGGAAAAAGGAAGGGTAATTACATAGGGGGAGAGATTTCCTTGTATTTCTACAGAAGAAAATCAGCTTTCTCTCTGAATACCCACCAGACAGCTTAAGCTCTATAATGAACCAAAACCCAAAAAAGAGGAAAAGGAGAGGCTTCTGGGACGCTTACCAGCCCCCGACAAGCCTGATAGCCAAAATAAACATTTCCAGGAAGCAGGTAAAAACCCAAAAACTCCTCAAGCGAAACCGCCAACTGCAAACAGATCAAGAGGCTGACGCAGCTTGCTGAAAACAACTTAAAGGCGTAGCAGCCACCTCTAACTCCTGGTAACTTAGTCTTAGCAGCAATGGTGGTAGTCACCTGGGCGATGAGTCTCGTTGTAGCTAGGGCTGAGGGAAATTACACTTACTGGGCTTACGTTTCTTTCCCACCCTTAATTAGACCTGTTACATAGTTAGACCCCCCAGTAAAGGTATATGTTAATGACAGTGTTTGGACGCCCTGACCAACAGGTGATCCAGGCCCTCCCACCCTAAAGAGAAGGGAATGTTAATAAATGTGTCCATAGGCTATCATTTCCCACCTATGTGTTTAGGACCCATGGCAGAACGTCTATATTACAATATTCAAAGCTAAATAACTTATGTTCCAAGGCAAAACTGCTCAAGGCCCACTTATCATGTAATTAGTGAAAGAACATCTCGATCTTTAAATACAATTAAAAAAGCACGGCTATGTTATAACACATCGCCAAACTAATAAATTTAAGCCTAATAAAAGCCCTGCCCTTTGCAGGCCACCAAATGGTCTAAAAAGTTAGAGGTGCTAACCTGGGAAAGTTGTATTGCAAATAGCCATGTTGTACTGCAAAATAATTCCTATAAAATCGTCATTAATTAGGTCCTGTGGGTAACCCGCCATATAGGCACTGAGGAATGAGAGCTAAGCAGAACGCTGGCACAGTTAGGGCTTGAAGAATATCTCACTTTATAGTGTTACTACTCAGCCATTTCCTCTCATATAATCCTTTACATAATCATATATTAGTTTATAGAATTAGGGCTTGAAGAATCCCTTTATATAATCCTCTGTATATAATCATATAATAGTTGATAGTATGAGTGCCTAAAGAATATTTCCCTACATATATACCTATAATTATATCTGAGTTTATAATCAGAGGAATGCCTAGAGCAGACACAGGGCAGAGCATGATTTAAGGGAAAAACAGTTATACCAGGACAAGAATCCATGGCCCAGGCGGCAGCATTCAGTGTCGTAAAGATACCCGCTGTATGGCAGGCTTGGGGCAAGAGCCACTCCTGATAAAGGCGTTGTAGGACCTTGCTCCAGTTCTTGTGGAAGGCTGCCCTCAGACCGGCAATCCACCTTGGTGACTGTGAAATTTATCAGCTCTTGCTACTGTGCTGCTTGAAAAGCATCTTCCCATAGAACCCATTGGAAGCTGCCAGAAGGTGGCGGTAACCTTGACAGCTCTGTCACTGCTATGTGACTTAAAGCATCCTCCTATAAATCTTCTTAGAAGTAGTTTGCCCATAGATAGAAGTATTGCACACTGCACCCTCTTCACTGTGCACGGCCCACCTTCAAACCTCGGTGACCTAATGGGGGTGGACCCCTTACTGCACATGGCCCTTGCCTTCATGGGAACGGGCCTCTTGCTGTGCACTGTTCACCTCCTGGCCTAGGTGACCTAATGGGGGTGGACCCCATGTTTTATTGCTCACGACCCTATCACTATCCTTAAAGATGATTTCGCTCACTGCCCTGCCCCCTAACCTATACACAATAAATACTCATGCTTCTGGACATTCGGGGTCTTGCCTGACTCCGCTTACAGATGGCATGGCCCCCTGAGCCCAGCCGTATTTTCCTTGTATTTCTGTGTCCCCGTCTCTTTATTTCTTGGATCCTGCGCCTCAGCACAGCATAAGGCTCACCCCACGACCCTGTGGGGCCATCAGCCCTACAAGGTCCCTAGGAGAAATTTGCAGTAAATTGTACTGGACAGTGCAAAGATTTTAGAAAAACTCCTTTTGCAGCCAACTACCCAAATAATGCACCAAAATTATATAGAAGAATTAAAACAAATTACCCTCTTAAGTGGGAGGAGAACAGTATAGCTCCTCCACCTCCAAAATGGTCAGTCCTATTGTGAGCCCGGAACACCCAAAACTATAGAAATTAATAATGGCTCAAACCCCAGTTAAAATTTGCCAAGAAGATTACAGTCTTAGACATAGAGATAATAAAGCTTTGTTTATCATGACATTGCTTTCTAATCAGTTCCCTTGCAAAGTTGTGTCAAACCCCTTTTATGTCAGTGATAAGTAAAGTTAGCATTCAGCCCAATTCCCAAACTATGTCATGCCCAAATTGCCACCTTTTTACCTGCATTAATTCCACCTTTAATAAAGATGATAGGCCAGGGGCCATAGCTTGCGCCTGTAATCCCAGCACTTTGGGAGGCCAAGGTGGGGGGTGGGGGGGATCACCTGAAGTTGGGAATTCAAGACCACCCTGGCCGACATGGTGAAATGCCATCTTTAAAAAAATAAAATAAAATAAAAAATAAAGGCAATAGTATTTTACTAGTCCTGAGCTCCAGAAAAAGTTTAAATGCCTGTTTCTCTTAACAGACCTTGGGAGGCTTCTCCTTTCATACATATTATAACTAAAGTACTAAAAGAAATACTTAATAAATCAAAAAAATTAAATTTACTTTAACAACTGTAACCATGAGTCTTGTAGCTGTCACAGCTACTGCTGCTGCTGCTGGTGTTGCTTTGCATTCTTCTGTTCAAACTACAAGTTTTGTCAATAATCGGCAAAAAAATTTCTCAAAACCTTGGAATTCCCAAAGCCAAATAAATTTAAAAAACTGGCAAATCAAGCCAATGATTTACAACAGATTGTCGTTTCAATGAAAAATCACATCACGAGTCTTAAACACCATCTGCAAATGCAATGTAACAAAATACTTCTAATTTCTGCCTTACTCGTAGCTCTTACAACGCCTCTAAACATCACTGGGAAATAATTAAGCATCATCTACTGGGCAAAAAGAATAATTTTTTTTAAACATCTTGTTATAGCACAAAAAATAATAATTTACCTCTGAATATGCTACATTAAAGGCGCAAATTTTTAAAACATCTCATGCTCATCTTACCCTGTTGCCTGAAGCTAATATTCTTGCTAAGGCAGCTAATGGCGTCTCCAGTATCAGTCCTTTAAAATAAATCAACACTATTAAATAACAACCGTTGCTAATTTTGCTTAAATTTGTGTCTGTTTATGCTGTTTGTTCTTAGTCTGCAAATGAAAAGAACGACTCTAAAAAGAAACCCAACGCCACCAACAAGCCGAAATAACAATGGCAGCTTTATGTAAAAAGAAACGGAGAGATGTTGGGGGGGAGCAGCAATGGAAGAGAGGTTTACAGTGTCTCCACATAAACTGGTTATGAGCAATGTATAACATACACTGCTTATAAGTAATGTATAAAAGAAATCAAGAACAATAAACTGCGGAAGTCCTCTGAGGCCTCTGGGGGAGGAAGGCCTCTCTTTGCCAGCATGTTCCCAGGAGCAGAGTGACCTAAGCTCTGATATTCTAAACATAGTGCCCAAGGACATCACACTCCCTTGAAGCACTGAAGTGTAACCAGACGTGTAGGCTCCTTGCTAAGCCCGCTCCCACCAGCTGCACTGTCTATTGATAAGAGTACACTTTTAGCGCTTGAGAAACTCACATGAACTGCCACTGCAGTCAATTTTATGTCTGATGCACAGCCTCCCTTCACCGATTCACCCTGCCACCTGCGCTATAGATAAAAGTGATTGTGTTCAATAAATATTGTGGAAACCAGAGCTTGGGGCCTTCACTGCCTCCAGAGTAAGAAGTGGTGGTGCCCTGGCCCCACTATCTCTCTTTATCTGTCTTTTTTTTTATTCCTTTGTCTCCACAAAACTCAGGGTACCCACGGGTGGTGTGTGTGGCTGGTTCCCTACAGATAGGCAATAAAGGCGTTGGAAAGTAAAAGGAAACAGCCACTGTAGAAAACTCTTGAACTTTTTTTTTCTTTAACAAGGAGTCTCACTCCTTCCTTTTCCCCTATCAAGCACCCCCTTCAACTCCCACCACCCAAAGGGACTTAAAAGGAGACTATCAAGGAGGCACAAATAGTCTGAGTGCTCAAATAAGTACAAACCAACCTCAGGCCTGCTCAACTTTCAGCTACAAGGGTGCACTAAGGCCCAACAAGGAGTCTTTGCCTGTGGTAAATCCTTCTATGTTTGCCTTCCTACCAGTTGGACAGGAACCTCACTCTAGCCTACATAGTGCCCCCCCGTAGCTTACTCCTCAGAGGAGGCCGTAGCTGTGCCCTTTCTTGCCAAGGTTCAGCCAAGGGCAATCACGCTGCTTCCCCTACTGGCCGGTCTAAGGGTTGCTTCCTCGTTAGGCACAAGGACACCTAGATTAGCAGTGTCCTTAACACTCTCCAAAAATTTAAAGCCATCCTGGATAAAATCTCCCTCCAACTTACTCAAATCCAGGACGAAGTAGACTCACTAGCAGCTGTGGTCCTTCAAAAGAGGTGGGCACTAGACCTTCTCACTGCCGAAAAGGAGGAACTGCCTTTTTCTAAATGAGGAATGTTGTTTCTATGTTAGTAAGTCGGGGATAGTCCAAGAAGGCATTAAACGGCTTCAGGATAGGACCAACCAACTGCCTGCTGGTAAAAGAACTGAAACTGCCTCCTGGTTCTCACAACAAATCCTCCTCTGGCTCCTCCCTTCTCAGGACCCTCCTAATAATCATCCTGGCACAGCCTTTGGCCCATACCTTTTCAATCTCATAATCCGTTTTGTTTCCTCTAGAATGAAATCTCTAAAATGGCAAATGGTCCTGCAAATGGAACCCCAGATGACCTCAGTCCCCAACATCTACCATGTACCCCTGGATTGACCCGCCAACCCCAAAGTCTCCGCTCTGGACGAAAACTCCAACTATGGGGCTCCTTCTCCACCCCTACTCAGCAGGAAGTAGTAAAGAGCAGTGTTTACAACTTTCCCAGCAGCAGTGGGGTTTTCCTCTTCAGATTATGCTTTACAGGGAGCACATTAGCACAGTCCTTCCACTCCAGAAAGCCTTTAATTTCTATCCCAGTTTATGATGGCAATATTCCATGGGGGGCGGGGCACATGCTTGAGACATAACATGTGTTGTTTGGAAACCCCCATTTACTAACCTTGAATTGGTAGCAAAAAAAGGTCCCAAGGTCCTGAAAGATTGGCTACCTGACCAGTGGCTGCCACCATTTTATTTTCCTGTTTAGCCTTTAAACAACCTGTTTGTTCCATCGTGGAGACTCACAAAGGAGGGTGAGTGGTCCATCCAGTGTAATTATAATTTCCAGTGCTTCAGAGCTCCAGCTCTTCCTCCAAGTACCCGAACCGATTTACCTGCCCAGGTCACTGGCTGTAAAACTGGGGGCTCTGGGACAAATGCCCAGTATACCTCTCCTACCACAGTGCTCACCTGGCATGCTATAATTGCCATCATAGCCACGAACATAATTTCGGGAGTCTGGTGGCCTTGGCTGGTGATCGTTGCTCCAGCTCACTGGCTCAGCTGTTTGATCTGTTCCCAGATTGTTGGCGAGACTCTTATCATTTTGTGGGTTTTGGTTTTTTCTGGTCCCTCCTTTTTGTCTTTCAGTTTCAGCCTCCTCAAGGGTGTCACCAATTCCTGCTGGTCCACGGCTCTGTCAAATGCAGCATTCAGGGATCCACACTGGATGACTGGCACCTTCTGGGAAAACACAAACATAACCCCGCCTCCACATCATAGCAGGATCTGGTCGCTCCCAACGTCCTGTTTGGAGGTGCTTCCATCGGACCCATGCCTTAGGTATTTCCTGGGTGGCAAAGTGCCTATCCACAGGGGAATGTCCAGATTCATCACAGTTTAAAAAATTAAGGTATACAGTGCAAGAGCACCTCAGGTAGCTGGAGTTCCTCCTCCATAAACTCCTCCTTTCTGTTTTTTAATTTGAGTTTTGAGAATATGCTGAGAGCGCTCAACAATAGCTTGACATGCTGGATTATTTGGAATGCCCGTAGTATGTACAATAGCAAAAGTTGCACGAAATTGAGCAAAAGTAGCAGAAGTACACGCAGGACCATTATCTGTTTTAAGACAACAAAGCAGACGAAGGATAGCAAAGGCGGCAAGGCAAAAATTAATTACATGTTTGGCCACTTCCCCTGAGAGCAGCTAGGCCAAAATGAAACCAGAATTAAGCATCCACGAGCACATATAAATATTGCAAACGGCCGAAAGAGGACATATGAGTTACATCCATTTGCCGCAAGGTGTTTGCCTTAGGACCTCTGGGATTTACAGCTAAGTTTCGAACTGGGAGGGAAGTTTGGCAGGCAGAGCAAGTTTTAACCATCTGTCTAGCCTGCTCTCTGGTAAGTGAAAACTGTTTGCACAGAGCACTAGCGTTTTGATGAAATGTTGCATGCAATTCCTGTGTCTGGGGAAATAAATGAACCCACTAGACGGGGGGAGACAAGATTGTCTACAGCTGCATTGCCTTCTGTCAGGGGACCTGGGAGCTCCAAATGTGATCGATGTCCAATAAACACAGGATAGTTTCACTGGTGGAGCATGCACTGCAGAATTGTAAATATTTGAAAAATCTCTTCTGGGGCAGAAGCAATGAGAGCCGTGTCTAAATGTTGAATGGCTCCCACCACATACTTGCCGTCTGAGTAGATATTAACTGCCTGTGAATGGTCTCTGAGAACCATATAAACAGCAGAAAGCTCAACTCACTGAGCAGAAGTAAATGGGGTGGTCTCCACCTGGGAGCTGCTGCTGTAAAATACATGGCTTGTCCTGAATGGCTACCGTCAGTAAACACTAATGGAGCTAAAGGAATTGGCTTCATTTGGACAATTTTAGGAAAAATGAATGGATGTTGTTATGCAAATGAGAGTATTTCAGATGAATGATAATGACATGCTATCTGTCCTGTAAAATCTGCAAAGGCTAGTCACCAGTCCTGAGCAAATTGTCACAGCCACGATTGCTGAGTAGTATTATATGGCACAATGACTGTATTAGGGTCTCGACCAAAGATCTGATAGCATCGCTCTCTACCCTTAGCTATTAGAGAAGCGACTGCTGAGTAGTAAGGCGTTAAAGACTTAGGCGGGGTGTTGGCCAAATGTAACCACTCCACAGGGGAGTCTTCTTGCCACGGTACTGCAGTGGGTGTATGAGCAGTCTGTAGGATAATTAGATCTAAGGAAGTTGTGGGTTAATGCGAGTTAACTGAGCCTGAGCTATGGCTTCTTCCACCTGTTTAAGAGTAAGTTTTTCTGGGTCAGTTAAAGTTCTAAAGGAGATGGGGTAAGGATCACCCCGAAAAATAGTAAAAAGTGGTATTAATTGGCCAGTAGTCAAGTTTAGCATGGGGCGAAGCCGATTAATGTCTCCAAGGAGTTTTTGGAAATCAATTAAAGTATGTAAACAGTCCCGGCGAATTTGCAGCCTGAGGACAGATAAAGTGACTGGAAATTATTGTTCCTAGATATTTAAAAGGAGCCAATTTTTGCACTTTCTCTGGTGCCACCATCAAACCTGACTGAATAAGGACCAATTCTAAGTCCCCCAAAATTTGTCTTCAAGTTTCTTCAGATGAATGTGTCAAAAGAATATCATCCATATAAATAATGCTATATGCTGATTTATATTTTTGTACAGTACCAGGAAGAACTTGAATAATGTTTATGGAATACATCTGGACTAAAATTTTACCAGTGTAATTAGCATCTATAACTCCAAGAAGTACTAAAAAGCTTTTGAAGTAATACTAAGTAGCCCCACGGATCCAGGGGTCAGTGGTCCCCTATCACTGCCCTGCACTCTGGGGCAAAATGTCCCTTTTTTACCACACCAGAAACAAGTTCTAGATTTCTTTCTAGGAAGTTGTCCTGGAAGATTACCCTGAAGAGCTGAGGCTAAATTTAATCCCTGGACTTCTGCGGGACCAACATCTGCACAAAGGCCAATGAAGTTAGAGTAGTCATAGCCTTGTAAGGTTCCAGAATGGCTTGGCATGTTTTGTTGGCATTTTCAAAAGCCATTTGCTTTGCTAACACATTGCTGGCTTCTGGGTCAGCTATAAGCTGTCCTGCTGCCTGAAGCAGGTATGCAATAAAGTCTGCCTACGGTTTCTCTGGTTCCTGGACAATTTTGCTAAGTTCCTGCGACTTTTTACCTTTGGCTGGAAGAGCCCTCCAAGCCTGTGCAGCACAAATATTTATTTGCTGATAAACTTCTAAAGGATAGCCAAGCTGATTCTGTAAGGGCTCAAAGTTTCCACTGCTCACTAACATGTCCATAGATATATTCACACCACAAGTTGTGTTGCAGTCAGCCTGCTGCCTGCATCTATCAAAGTCATCAGATTTCCATCTTAGATAATCTCCCAGATCCAAGTATGTTT
This sequence comes from Ateles fusciceps, assembly GCA_036589455.1. Lineage (NCBI taxonomy): Eukaryota > Metazoa > Chordata > Mammalia > Primates > Atelidae > Ateles > Ateles fusciceps. The sequence continues at coordinate 336,456 of JAZHEH010002049.1, forward strand.
TTGCAAGGTTATACCAATCCTTAGGGGCCCAGGGGTCATTGGCCAGGGTGTCCAAGAGAGTTATCACAAATGGGGAAGTTCAAAAGAGTTATCACAACCTCTTAAGGTTCAGGTCCTTAAGAGGCTGCAGTTGTTTTTAAATCTCTGAGTAATTTCAAAGACAAAGGATTATGCTGCCTCAGCATCTGTCTTGGGTTATTAGGATCGGGTGTACTGGCAAGGGGAAAACCTGAAACCCCTCAACATCCTCCCCTCATGCCATCGCCCCAGTAAAGCAGCCTGCAGGGGGGAGATCTTAAAAGGAGTTATATCATGTCCCTTGTGTTTTTCTTGTATGAACCCTCTGGGCTGTGGGTCTGCAAAGTTAAGAGCTGAAAATGTTTGAGGTCAACGGTCCTGCTCCTCTCTAGTTATTTCACCTCTAAGTCTTATTGATATTCTGGGGGCAGAGACTCTTCTGAGCCTTCTCCGCCACTCTCCACTTCAAAGAGGAGGCAGTTTTAATTAAGTGTTGGGGTGGTAGAGGGAAGTCCATAGGTGGAGTGGAAGGCTCAGCCGCCTTGGCACTTTCACTTGTCTCCTGGTCTTTAAGAGATGCCAAGATAGTCTGAACTCCCCCTCAGTGTATTAGAAACGGCAGTACCAAGCTTATCCTTAACCTTGTCTGCCTCATGTTGGGGTTCTAAAGCATCCCTAACCAAAGACCACATAGTAAACGTATAAACAGGCATCATCGGAGGTCCCTCAGCTGTGGATTTGTTATGTAGCTGCTGCCCTACTTTCATCCATGTGGCTAAACTAACCGTGCCCTGTTCTGGAAACCATGGGCAAATCTGCTGCACTAATTTTAGAAAATCCCCCTGGCTGCTCTTTATGTACACAACATCCCCTGCCCTTAAGAAGGGCAAGCAGCACATCCACGTGTAATGAGTGATTGCTCCATAGAGAATTCCCCAGTTTTACGCCTGGTGACACACACCTCAATTCGCTCACTGATTACATTTGTCCCTAGGGTTACGGGCGTCCCCTCACCTTACTCTTTCCTGTTCCTTGTTCCTGTGCTCAGGGGCCTGTTGGGGTGCCTGTTGCTGCATCCCGCACTGAACAAGGGTTCAAAGACCTAAGAGTGAACGGTGGGGGCTAAGACGCAAACATAACATAGAGAAAGCCGGGCCAGGTGGTCCAGGAAAATGAGGATGTCAGTCTCTCCAGCCCCGACCTGTCTGAGAGTACTTCATATGTTCACAAAGCACATAGCTGAGGGAGGGTGCAGTTACTCAGAGCAGCCTGTGATTGTAATTCTCATACTTCAGATAAAATACTTCAGCTAACAGCTCTCTTGCAGCAAGGTCAGTGAGAGCCGGTTCTCTCTCTAGGCCTCTCTGCTCTTCTCTGAGACATACACATTCTCCTATTATGATTTCACTTCTCTTAAGTTTCCCCCAAAGTTCACAGCAGCCTTGCTGCTGATGCCCCCAGATGGGGTGGGCTGCTCTGGCTGAATACAGCTTGGCAGCTGCTTCTCAGTTATTAAACACCTTAAAGGCGAGTTTGAATTGGTTTGTTTTGGGGTTTGAGGACCAGATTTAAATGTTTGTAGCTTTTCAATGTCAGGGGCTGATTGGTTGATAAACGCTCTTCAGGGGTGACAGTAAGGATGGCATTAAAGTCACTCAAGGTGAGATTATAGGACTGAGGTAAGTATTGGAGGATCTGATGGAAAGGAGCCTAAACATTGGCTGATTTGGGAAAGGTCAGATAAAGAGAAAGGAACATGCACCGAACTATGCCTTCGGCTCCAGCCTCCTCTCGAAGGGGGAATTGTCGGGTAGGGGCCGGGGGAGGTAGCTGCGGGACTAAACTGTAAGCCGGATAGGGTATGAGGTGGGAGGTGACAGGAGGGGCATAGGGAGGTGGGGTGTGGGCAGAGGAAGAGGAGGGAGGGAGGCTCTAGGGGGGTTGAGCCTGGATTGGGGCCTGGTTTGGACGGGGAGGAGGAGAAAGGTCAGAAAGATTGATGGACAAGGAGGATTCTGGGGTTACTGCTGGAGGCAGGAGGGGGTGGAAGGAAGCGGGAGAAGGAGCAGAGATTAGGGAGGGATTAGTGTTAAAAAGATACCTGGACGTCTGGCACCTTAGACCATTTACCCATTTGTTGACGAAAATGGTCTAGGTCTTGCAGAATAGAAAAATCGAAAGCGCCATTTTCTGGCCATTTGGATTGAGGCCACGCTGTGTTACACAGATGTTCAGTGTTGGGAATGGCATGTCTGCCGGGGACTCTTGGCCAGCAAGAGGGTCCCAATACCTGGAGGAGAGAGTGCAAGGAAGAAAAGAGACAGATAGGCAGGGTCTGGAGGACTGAATAGGCAACGCCCATACAGCGAATTTATTTGTGCAAAGGATCCCAATATATAGCATCAGCCTTCAGTAGCTGATGTCAACTCACATTGTTATTTCTATACAATAAAGGGAACAGAGAGTTACAACACCGCAAATCTGTTAAAAGATGATAGAATACCATAGAAAGAAAGTACATAGTCAGGGGCCGTAAAAGTGAGCACGAGGGTCATAAAGCAAGCAGGTGATTTTTCTTTATCTATTGTGCAGGGGCTTACTTCTGGAAAAGCAACATTCTTTAAAGGTCAGGCAAAGCATAAATCTTAAGGGCAACAATCTCCAAGAGTCATGTGAATGGTTACAGGGCTTAGATAATGTTTTGTAAACAGAGTCATAAAACTAGCCAAGAACAGGAACTAAGAAAAGACACAATGTCTAGCAAAACCACACAGCTCCCACAAAGCCATTAACACACCGTCAGGGAGTCTGAAATAACTTCTGCATCATCATCCATCTTTAGCCTCTACTTCCCCATAGCTCGACTGCCTCCAGGAGGGGGAAATGTGTCTGGGCTCAAGCTCACATTATGGCAGAGGCATTGTCAGGGGGGCCTCTATGCTGGAGCAATCCCCACATTTTCCTCCCTTTTATTTTTTAAATGCAGCTCAAAAAGCTTGAGCTGAAGACCCTGGAGGGAGGAGAACACAAGGCGAAAGAGAAACGGCAGAAGAATGATAATGAGAAGTACACAGCCTCCAACTGCAATAATGGTAGACAGAGATGGCAAGTGAAAACCGTGGGTCCAAGAAGACAACGTGTCAACGATATTATGAGCAATGGTGTCATCACTGGGGAGTTCCTGACGAGAAAAATCAATAGCATGTATTTGTTGTTGTAGTTTAAGAACGTCTAAGGACAAGTTATTATGACTCCAGATACCCTGTAGATGGGCCTTAACTAAAGGCCAGCTCCATTCAGTGTCATTATAAGGAGTATTAGTTACACAAATATACTTAAAATTAACATGACAGCATAAAAGCAAACGAGAATGTATATTATAAACTTTATCTCCCAAAACAGTAACAGTTTGTTCAAGAGCATTAAGTTTAGCTTCTAGTTTTTTATCAATGTCCATCTGAATGCCCATAGAAACAGAAATGTTTTTAGCCAAATGATTAACATAAGAAACAGTTTGGACACTATGAACCAGGCTAATGGCAGCAGTAGCAGCAGTGGCAACAACAGTAACAATAGCCAAAATACTTGCAATTAAGAGACCAATAAATCGTTTAGGTCTAATCATTAAATCTCTAATTTGGTGTAAAACTTGCATGCTGCATTCATCATACCAAGAACCAGTAAGATTAACAGGCAACATTACATATGGAGGCTGATGAAAAACAAGAATAGTAGGAGTAGGGGAAGACTCGTTTGTCTGCGAGTACGTCGCCGTCTTCTCGGGGGTTGAGGAGTCAGGTAAAGGCAACGAAACTGTGGGATCAGGGGGTTGGCTCTGCCTCCAAACTGGTCCATGTTTAATGAGGTGTTTCCGGAACCCAGATAGGAGAGTCAGCAGACCTGGGAAATACACAAACGTGTCCTCGTCCCCATATGAGGACTGGATCTGGGCCATGCCATTGATTAAAGGGTCCTTCCACCAGACCTCTGCAAAAGCCTTGTCCTGAGGATGCCAAAAGTGATCGGCAGCCAAAAATCCATCGGCGTCCAAAGTTAAGAAGTTCAAGACATACAAGGCATGATGTAACCAATTGTGTGGTGTCTTATGAAGAAAATCAGAGGTGTTGCCATGCTTAAGTGTGTCAGGAACGGCACGTCTGCCAGGGGAGCTCTCGGCCAGCGAGAGGGTCCCAATACCTGGAAGAGACGGTGCGCCGGAAAAATAGGAGACAGAAAGTAGGGTCTGGAGGTCTGAATAGACAGTGCCCATACAGCAATGTCTAAACAGCAATTTTATTTGTGCAAAGGGTCCCAATATATACTGTCGGTTTTCAGTAGCTGACGTCAACCCACATTGTTAATTCTATACAATAAAGAGGAACAAAAGTTACAATACTGCAAGTCTGGAGGACAAGATAAAATACCAATAAAAAGGGAAGTACATAACTAGGGGCCATAAAAGTAAGCACGAGGGTGGAGACTTTTCTTTACCTATTGTGTAGGGATTTACATTTGAGAAGGTAACATTCTTTAAGGTCGGGCAAAACTCATAGATCTTAAACGTAACAATCTCCAAGAGACATGTGAGTAGTTACAGGGCTTAATGTTTAGTAAACAGAGTCATGAAACTAGAGTAAATAGAGTCATAAGACTAGCCCAAAACAGGTACCAAGATAAAACACAATGTCTTAGTAAAACCACACAGCCATCACCGAGCCATTGTGTCAGTGTCAGGGAGTCTGAGATAACTTCTACAAAATCATCCATCTTTTACTTCCTGCTTTCCCTTAGCTCGACTGCCTCCAGGAGGGGGAAATATGTCTGGGCTCAAGCTCACATTATGGTGGAGGCACAGTCAGAGGGCCTCGATGCTGTGGCGAACCCCTATTTCCTTCCCTTTTATATTTTAAATGCAGCTCAAAAAGCTTGAGCTGAAGCCGCTGGAGGGAGGAGGACACAAGGCAAAAGAGAAACAGCAGAAGAATGATAATGAGAAGTACACAGCCCCGACTGCAATAATAGCAGACAGAGATGGCAGGTGAAAACCACGGGTCCAAGAAGACAATGTGTCAACAATATCACGAGCAATGGTGGCATCTCGTGGGAGTACCTGACGGGAACAGTCAATAGCATGTATTTGCTGTTGAAGTTTAAAAACATCCAAGGACAAGTTATTATTGACTCCAGATACCCTGTAAATGGGCCTTGACTAAAGGCCAGCTCCATTCTGTGTCATTATAAGGAGTATTAGTTACACAAATATACTTAAAATCAACATGACAGCGCAAAAGTAAGCGAGATTGCATATTATAAACTTTATCACCTAAAACTGTAACAGTTTGTTCAAAAGCATTTAGTTTAGTTTCCAATTTCTTATCAATAGTCATTTGAGTACCCATAGAAGCAGAAATATTCCGAGCCAAATGGTTAACATAAGAAGCAGTTTGGACACTATGAGCCAGGCTAACGGCAGCAGTAGCTGCAGTAGCAACAACAGAAACTATAGCTACAATACTTGCAATTAAGAGACTAATAAAGCGTTTAGGTCTAATCATTAAGTCTCTAATTTGATGTAGTACTTGCATGCTGCGTTCATCATACCAGGAACCAGTAATATTAACAGGTAACATTACATATGGAGGCTGATGGACAACAAGAATTGTAGGGGTAGGAAAAACAGAAGAATCTAAGCAATTAGAAAGTATACAATTGTTGCAAGAAATGGAATAATGTCCATTAGAATGAGAGATATTGATATGACCATACAGTAAAGCATAAGGAGAGGCAACACAGGCCTTAACATAATGAGAACCAATTGTGAGGCGTTTTATGCAGAAGATCAAAAGTGCTGCAACTCTTAAGCTTATTTAATAAATTTTTCAGAACAGCATGAGAACATTCAACAATGCCTTGGCCCTGGGGATTAAAGGGAAATTAGCAAAACCTTTACTGGTATAAGCTGGGCCATTGTCAGTTTTTAAAATCTTGGGAGGTCCTATAACAGAAAAAACCTGTAAACAATGAGAGATAACATCTTTAACAGCTTCACCTGTGTGAGCAGAAGTTACTACAAAATGAGAATAAGTATCAATAGTAACATGTATATATTGCAACTTTCCAAAGGGAGAAAAATGAGTAACATCCATTTGATAAATGTGTCCAGCCTGTAAGCCCCGAGGGTTAATTCCATGATGTTGAGTAACAGGTAGATAAGGCAGACAGGCAGAGCATGCCTTAACAATTTGTCGGGCTTGCTCTCTAGTAATTTTAAACTGCAGGCGAAGGCTACGTGCGTTTTGATGATGTAGTGCATGCGAAGCCTCGGCCTGTTGTACGGGAGTTAAAATGGGAAAAACATGTTGTGTAAATCGATCTGCAAAAGAATTTCCTTCGGTTAAAGGTCCAGGCAGAGTAGAATGAGCTCTGATATGGCCTATAAAGAAAGGATGAAATCGTCTCCGCAGAGCCTGCTGTAATGGGAGCAAAAGGTGAATAATAGGAGATGAATCAGAAAATGAGAGAGGAGCAGTTTCCAAATTTTGAACCAAATTAACCACATATTGACTGTCAGAATAGATATTTAAGGGTGTATCCCAATTTCGTAAAACATGTTGGACAGCTAGTAATTCCACACGCTGTGCTGAGCGTTCGTTTGTCTGAAAAAAGAATGGTTGGTTGTTAATAGTCCCAGCAGCTACACCAGAAGAGGAACCATCAGTATAGGCTAAACAAGCAGAAGGCAAAGGTGATTTAACGCAGGTTTGAGGAAAGATAAGAGAGCACTGAGAATAAAACTGTAAAAGTTTATCGGCTGGATAATGACACAAAATTTGTCCAGAAAAACCTGCAAAAGCTAATTGCCAAGAATCAGAAAATTGCCACAACCACTGTTGTTGAGCATTAGTATAAGGGACAATAATTTCCAAAGGCTCAATTCCAAAAAGGGTAAGAGCACAGTGTCTACCTTTAGCAACTAAGGTAGCAACCAAGTCAAAGTAAGGGGAAATAACTTTACCGCAACTGGCTGGAAGATGGATCCATTCCAAAATTCTTTGCTGCCAAAAAACTCCTGTAGGGATATAGGCAGTATGGAAGGATGCAGTAACACCATGGCATATTGTCTTTTATCCTAGTTAATTTTTGTTGCCGGAGGGCTTCATGCACAAGTTGCAGAGCCTGTTTAGCAGAATCTGATAACGATCTTGGAGAGGTTGGATTAGAAGAGCCCTTTAAGATATCAAACAAAGGCTTAAGTTGGCCAGTGGTAAGTTTTAAACTAGGACGAATCCAGTTTATGTCTCCCAAAAACTTTTGAAAGTCATGTAAAGTTTTTAGATTGCCAGTGGACAAAGTGGAACTTTAAGGAGACCTGGTTGGACTCAACGAGCCCACCAAGATAATGGTAAGGAGTAACAGTTTGAATTTTATCAGGGGCTATAATGAGATTAGCCCTTTTTAAACAGTTCTGTAGATGTTCAAATGCCTGAAATAAAAGAGACTCAGAGGGAGCGGCCAACAATAAATCATCCATATAATGTAAAAGTAATGCATCAGGAAAACTTTGTCGCACCGGGTAAATAACTTTGGCCACATAGGATTGGCATAATGTAGGACTATTAGCCATACCTTGTGGGAGAACAGTCCATTCATATCTGTCATAGGGTCGTTCAAAATTGGTAGATGGAACACTAAAGGCAAAGCGTTTACAATCAGCAGGAGCTAAAGGAATGGTAAAAAGGCAATCTTTTAAATCAATAACTAAAAGTTGCCAGTCCTGTGGAACAAGGACAGGAGAGGGCAGTTCAGGTTGTAAAGGGCCCATAATTTCCATAGTCTCATTAACTTTTTCTTAAATCCTGTAATAATCTCCACTTACCAGAGTGTTTTTTAATGACAAAAATAGGTGAGTTCCAAGGACTATTAGTAGGTCGAATATGGCCTGCATCAAGTTGTTCCCGAACCAACTCTCGTGCAGCCGTAATCTTTTCTGCAGGTAGGGGCCACTGTTCTACCCATACTGGGGAATCGGACTTCCATGTGATAGCATCAGCGTGGGCATCGGGAATTACAGAGACCCCTTGGAAAAATACCCTAAGCCAGAAGGATCAAATTTTGGTGATATGGCTAGAGGCTCGGGAGAACCTTGTAAACATTTTCCTAAGCCTTTGGAGGGCTGATAACCTTGTTTAAGCATGATATCAAATGCTGCACCACCGGTAACCAAATGAGCTCCCATGGCTTCCAAAACATCGCAGCCCCACAGATTAAGAGGCATGCCAGAAATAACATAGGAGTGAAAGGAACCAGAATGACCCTCTGAATCAGTCCAATTCTACGTTAGCAGATTGTTGAGGGTTGGCGCTCATGCCAATGCCTTGTAAGGAGGTCATAGCCGTAGTAGTAGGCCAATTAGGAGGCCAATATTTAGCAGAAATAACAGACACAGGTTTCAGATCGGGTGACAGTTGAAGTTTTAGGGTTTTTAGGATGCAGGCTAGAGGTGAGGATTGAGGAACTGAGGGCTGAGTGTTGCCCATAGCGAAAGAGGTAGTTTTAAGGAAAGGAGTAGAGTGGAGACTAGGAGAAGGAGTGAGCAGCTACCAGAGTTTTGAGTAGGTGTCCCTGACTGATTCCTGGGCTGAACGTGGGAGAATGATCAAGGCAGGCATCCCCGCAATTAACCAGACACCAAGGGAAGAGTCTTGTCTTCCCGAGTCTGTGACCAATGTCGGAGTTCTTGAGCAAGAGGGAGAGATTTGTCTCCTCCAGCTCCACACGGATAAAGGGTGTCTCTTCATCTCTACTAGAAAAAGATGTAAAGGAAAGAGAGAAGAGGGAGAGACGTGTCTCCTTAGGATTTGAAGGAAAAGTGGTGGTGGAGGGAATTGTCTCCCATTCTCTAAAGGAAAAGAGAGAGAAAGAGGGAGAGACTGCTTACCTGATCTGAAGGTGGCAGGAGCTCTTCGGCACACTAAGCGGGAGCTGCTGGTCTGGTCTGATGTGTTGATGTCTCAAGTGGGTCTCTTCCCAGAGGGGGAAGGGGGACAGGAGGCTGATCTCCCCAAAGGAGCACCCCTGTCCTGGGTTTCGGCACCAAATGTTAAAAAGTGTGCTGTGAATGAAGAGACTCCCAGATACTTTGAGTGAGAAACAAGGCTGTTTATTCACCTGGGTGCAGGCAGGCTGAGGCCGAAAAGTGTGTCAGTCGAGGTTGGTTGGATAGGAGTTGGTTTTATAGGTTTGGGGTGGGCAGTGGAGTTACAGATGATGGTTTTTTGCAAGCTGGGAGGGGGTCATAGGTTTGCCAGCTGGGAGGGGGTTGTAGGGTTTGGAGTCATGAGGTTGACCAAGCTGGGAGGGGGTGATAGGTTTGCCAGCTGGGAGGGGATTGTAGGGTTTGGAGTCATGAGGTTGACCAAGCTGGGAGGGGGTCATAGGTTAGCCAGCTGGGAGGGGGTCGTAAGGTGTGGAGTCATGAGGTTGGCCAAACAATAGAAGAATGTTTCAGGTTAGTTAGGTGCTGAAGGGTTGATCATTTCTTCCAGGAACTCATCTGGGATGTCTGTGCAGGTCACAGAGATTACCAAGCAGTTTATGGTGCAGTCAGACCTTCCATTCCTGTCTTTTTCTATGAGTAATATAAAGGATAAAGAAACGAAGAGTGGAGGGCAGTGGAATATTAGGAAGGCCGCCACGGAGGGGTGGTGGGGCGATGCTTCTCAGGGTTTCTTTGATGGGGACTGGGGGTGGTGTGAAAATCTAAAAATAAGAAAAAATTTAGACTGCTGGGAAATCTCAGGGCAAGAGGTGATATTGTTGGGTTGTTAGAAGGAGGATTTGTCATACTGATTGATTGGTTATTGCTTATATATGATTTTGTAAGAATTGAGAGATTAATCAGAAAACACAGGCCCAAATAAGAGGAAAAGAAAAATAGTATCACAGGACTAAGAATTTGACTCCCAGTTAGAGTGTCCAGCCAGTCTAGCCAGGACCAGAATAACCATTTGCCTGATTGGCAAGCTTTTGGGCTCTGTCTTTTAATTTACTGATGGCATCATATATGAGGCCAGACTGGTTTACATTAAAAAAAAAATCTTCATTTAGGAGTAGACAAAGACATCCTTTTTCAGCAGTCAGTAAATCAAGACCTCTGAGGTTTTGGAGGACAACTACAGCTAGGGAATTTACTTGAGCTTGAAGAAGGAATGGTGATTGACTTAATTCTACAGTGCTAGCAGAGAAATCATTAGAGGCTACGGAAGGTGATGATTGAAGTGCTGAGGCCTGCTATGCCTGTGCTGAGTGCAGTAGTAATTCCTAACCCTACAAGTAAGGGTATTGATGGAATGACCCGCCTGTGTCTTGTCAGGACCACAAGGGGAACAGGGGAGGCTTTTGTCCCTCTTGGCAAACTGAATTTTGGAAGTAAGAGAAGCTAGGATACAAGTGCCTGCCCAGCTGGTAGGAAGCCAGATGTAAGTAGAAGAAGCACAAAGGAAAAAAAGCCCTTGGCTTAGACAGAACTGTAGGGTCCAGCTCTACAGGGTCCTGTGAGCCCCTCTCTACGGTGTGGAGATGAGAAACTGTGGAAATAAAGACACAAGAAACAGAGATCAAGAGAAAGAGTTTGGGTCCAGGGGTCCACTGCCAACAAAAGCGCAGAGTCCAGCACTGGCCCCGAGTCCCCCGGAGGCTCTGACTTTTACTGAGTACAAAGCAGGGGGCAGGGTAGGCAGGATGAATCACTGGTGCTCAGTGATAGGCTCAGGTAAACCACGTGTCTTGGAGATAGGGGCCCAGGTCTTTCAAGTAGTGGATGCAAGGAGAAAACCTAATGCATCAGCACTTTTCTCATACTTGTCAAGAAAGAACAAAGACATTAAGATTTATGTTACTCTTACCGATTCTATCTTCTAAGAAAAGAGGAACCAGGTGTAGAAGCGGAACATGAAAGTAGACGCGGAACATGACTGCTGAAGCACAGCCTCATATAGACACAGTTAAGCCCCCGATGTGTGTGGGTCTCCCTGACCACCGCCAGGCCCACCGCAAGAGCTTGGAGGAGCGGCATTTTCTCCTAACTCCCCCAGAGGAAGGAGGCATCTCAGTCATTTTGGACGTCTCCTTCCCTAGCTGGCCAAGCAGCAGGTGCTTTCCCAGTGCTGGCGCTGTCGCACAGCCGAGGCGCCCTCCAGCAGCCCTTATGCGGGCGTGACAGAGGGCTTAGAGCATCTTGCCTCAGGGTCACTTTGTTCACAATGCCGCCTCAGTTCCATGCTTCATAACCTGATTGTCATTAGTAAAATTAAAAGGTTATACTGAGTATATTTCTGTGATTAAATATGAATAACTATGCGATTATTTGATTATATGTAGAAAGAACTATGTAACTATACCTAATTCTTTTCTAGTTCTGTATTCATATTCATATTTATGTGATTACATATGAATAACTGTTTGATTATGATTATACATAGGAATAACTATGTAACTATATCTCTAATTCTTTTCTAGTTGTGTATTCATATGGGAACAGGCTGAGGCTTCAGACCCTTGCCTCGGCACTTGTGGGGTCTCCCATGGGGTCCCCCCCCGCCCACCCCTTCAGAACTGTACGTGTAAACTGAAAAGGTGAGAAAGTGTTCTGAGGGGGCTGCGGGCTTTGGACTCAAATGCCAAGGGAGGCAGCAAGGGCTGCGGCTGTTAAAGGTTGTGGCGGATTTGGCAGGGTACCTGTGTGGAGGGAGAGCTGCTGTTTTCATGGTGTATGAGGAACGTGTGGTATTTATAAGTAACCACTCTGTTCAGGATTTTTACTCATTCCAATCCCTTGTAAAGATGTCACAGAGGGAGAACAAGGCCATTGTAAAGGCCAATGATTAGCTGAAATAATAGAAATATCAGCTCCAGTATCTAGCAATCCTTTAAAAGGCTTGCCATTCATCCATAATGTGCATTCAGGGCGAGAGGCAGTAACAGATTGTACCCAATAAGCTTGATCTGAGGATCCAAAACCTGAGCGTCCCCATGCCTCAGTGGAAAGAGAATTGCCTATGGAAGTATTTACAGGTATAAGAAGAAGCAGTGCAATAGGCTTTTCAGGAGTTAAAGTAAATATTCCACTAGGTGCCCAGGCCATAACTTTAATTTCCCCTATATAATCTGCATCTATAAACCCAAGAAAAACTTGTAGTCCTTTCATAGTCCATCCACTCCTGCCTAACAAGAGGCCACAATGACCTTCAGGTAAAGGACCAACAATTCCTGTGGGAATAGCCTGAGGACCCATCTCTGGAGTTAATACTTCTCGGGAGGAGGGACGGAGGTCAAGTCCTGCACTACCTGGTGTTGCCCTATAGAGCTGAGAAATGGATTGGCCATTCCTGGATTTGGTATTTCCTGGAGAGCAGGTGCCCCGAATTTCTGTGGGGGTTGGGACAGCCCCCTCCGGCCTTTTCCCGACTTAGGCTGTAAATAATTTCCTTGTGCATCCTGCTTAGAGCGGCATTCATTAGCCCAATGATTTCCTCGATGACAACGAGGACATTCTCCAGGTTGTTTTCCACTCTTAGAGGAACTTGAAGGTGTTTTTCCTCTCTCAACTAAATTAGTCTGACATTGTCTAGCAATGTGTCCAGAATTACCACACCGAAAGCACTTTTGGCCGTTGCGCTGATAACGAGCATTGTTCATCTTATTTTTAACATAAGCAGCTACAGACATACCAGCTTGAGCTGCAGCCATAGCCAATCCTTGCTGATAAGCAGGACCAATGTCGGCACAAAGGAGAATATAATCAGTAAGAGTGCCCTTCTTTTTCCATGGCCGTATAGCTGCTTGACAGGCTGGATTAGCATTCTCATATGCCAATTGCTTAACTAACAAAGTGCCAGCTTCTCCATCCTGTACCAGTCTACCAACTGCCTGGAGTAGGCGAGACACAAAATCCTGATAAGGTTCATCAGGACCTTGTTTAATTTCTGCTAATTTTACAGTTTTAACCCCTGTTGCTGGCAATTGTTTCCAAGCTTGCAAAGCTAAGGTATTAATCTGTCCATAAGCTATTTCAGGGGAACTGCGTTTGTAAATTAAGGTCCTCATATTGTCCCTTACCCAAAAGCATATTATAAGGAACTGGAATGTTATGAGTACGATTTCTCTGTGCTTGATCATAAGCACGATCATCATAATCAGCTCTCCAAAGGAGATAATCCCCTCCCGAGAGGCAAGCCTTTGTAAGACGGGCCCAATCATATGGAGGCAGGGCATTACTAGTTAAATTTTCTAAAAGAGAAATAGTATAAGGAGCAGTTGGGCCGTACTGGGCAACAGCCTCTTTTAATTCCTTTAAGGTTTTAGGCGGTATAGGCTGGTATCTACGAACTACTTGTCCTTGAGCATCTTGAACTTCTACAACTGGAAAACGAGAAGGGAACATACTATCTACATCAGTGAATCCTCTTTCATTAGCTAGTAAGGCATGTGTTAGCGGAGTCACTGGTGCAGTATCTGTAGCTTGTAGAGTTACAGGCATATTACCAGCAGGATATCCTCCCATGCTTATATCATCTCTACGTACTACAGGAAAGCACTGTTGGTTAGAAATCGCGCGTGAGCAAAGCGAAAGTAAGTCTTGAAATTGTTTTAAAAAATCTGGAGGCAGCGTGAGTGTTACAGGGCCAGGCTGCCAAGCAGGAGACACTTCAGAGGGAGCTCCTGCTTGAACTACTACCTCCTCCAATGGATCCTCAAACTGAGAACCAAAATTAGACCTTTTGTCATATGCATTTCTTTCCACAATCTCCTCCTGCTCTGGAGGAACAGGAGGAAACCCAGTATCCATAGAGGGAATACTAGCCTGTACTTGATACGTTGGAGGTGAAGGCGGCGGAGGAGAAATTGGAAAAACTGGTGCTGCAGGAGAAGGAGATGGACATACACAGCCCCAAAGCTTACTGCAGACAGTAGTTAGTATAGCACTCTGAGGTAGATTTTTGTTATAATGACAAAATTGATCAATTTTTTCCCCAATAAGTCCCCAAGCCTTTTCATCCAAAATTCCACCTTCAGATATCCAGGGACACAATTCGCGAATAATATGTAAAAACTCCTGTACTTGACTAAATTTTACATCATGACCTTGAGCCTTAATCATAGATTGCAATGAATGTACAAAAAGCTTATGTTCCTTTGATTCAAGCTGCCCCATTTTTACTCCTGATTATTCACAATTATTAACTTTTATGCTTACAAAAACTTCTTAAACTCTTGTATTTACAAAAACTCTTTAGACCTTTGTTACTTACCGCTGCAGCCACTTACCTAAGCGTCACTAAGATCCCCCGATCTCAGGTCGCTGTTCAGGCGCCACGTCTGCCCGGAACTCTTGTTCAGCAAGAGTATTCCAACCTGAGTGGGGAGTGCATGAGAAGAAAGGGAGACAGAAAGTGGGGTCAGGAGGGTTGGGGAGTCAGTGCTCCAACAACAACTTTATTTTTCAGCAGTTCAGTATATATACATTTTCTAGACCTTTCTCTACGTCATTGTTACAAACAAGCAGATAAATCATGTGCCCTTACCTATCAGGAAATGTAGGATAACAAATACCATCTGTGCTCACAAAAGGTTAATAATTATTTAAGGTGCTCATAATCATGTTTACGCTACAGCATTGTTTCTTGTGAAAGCAGTCCATCTTACGTTATCTTTTCACCCAGTTCTCCTTTCATCTTGACCATCCGGTCTCGAGTTCCTCCTTCCCGGAGACTCTGTGTCTGGGCTCTACCTCCTGTATTGTGAAACTCACTTTGAAGGGTCTCACGTGGGAGGGCTCCCCACACTACTCACTTTTATTAACAAGATTGGGTATGAGGAGAGCATGGGAGTGAGATTAAGAGTGAAATATCAGCTGTCATTGCCTGGAGGAAAAGTGTAAACTGGCAACTTAAAAGCAGGGCATGTAAAAGTAAATGAGTACAGTGAATTTGAGCAGCGAGACAGAAAACAATAGCAGCAGAGACTTCTGAGGTGTGGTTTAAGCAGTAGGGACAACGGAATGAAGCTGGAGAAGGTGAGGGGCTGAAAGTAAGCATGTGAGGTGTGAAGAGGAGACTCGACTTTGGAGGTTGTGAGAGCTGTAGAGGGTAGGTGGGGGCAGAGCCTGTGATTTTGAGGGGTTCTAGAGTATCAGGGGGGCATCTGCTGCCATGTGTAGGCAGGAGGGCCAGCCCAGGACTGTCAGGTTAAGTTGTTTGTATAAAAAGCCTACAGGCCGTGGGTCTGGCTCCTATGTGAGAATCCCGACGGCGGCATTAGTAAAGACCATAGACATAAGCACATTTGCCTTTTGATTAAATTTAGTTAAAGGGCCTGGGAGAGTTCTGTGCTCTGATGTGAGTGATGTAAAAAGGAAACTTTTTGTTGTGCTGCTTGCTGTAAGGAGTTGAATAAAAACTTAAGTTGGTCATCTGTCACATTCCGAATTAAAGCACATTCGGTATTTTGAGCTGCTTGCACTACATAGGCTGGATTAGAAATTATGTTTACAGGTTGTTTAAATGTTTGTAAAACCTTAATTACCGCTGTTAACTGGGCTCTTTGTGCTGACAAATAATGAGTTTGCCACACTTTTTGTTGTGGTCCCACAAAAGCAGCTTTGCCACTGCTGGAGTCGTTAGTAAAGAGCGACAGCCCATTCTATGGGATATCTTGGAGTGATACAAGGTAGTACCCATGAGGTTAATTTTAAAAACTGAAAAAATTTATTTTTAGGATAATAATTATCAATTATTCCAGTGAAACCTGCCAAGTTAACCTGCCAATTTCGTGAATTAATATAGGTTTGTTGAATTTGATATTTGTCTAAAGGAACAATAATTTTACTGGGTTATATCCAAGTAATTTTGTAGTTCAAAGTTTTTCCTGTCCTACAAGCATGGCAATTTGATTCAAATATATGGTAAGAGTGTTTGATGTATTGTGAGGCAGAAAAAGCCATTCTACTAAATTATTCTGTTGAACAATAACTCTTGCGGGGGAATGTTTAGTTGGGAAAATTGACACCTGTAAATTTGGTGAGGATCTATGCATTCTACCTGGGCTTGCTGAATTTTTGCTTCAACCAACTAATTTTATTTACTGCCGGGATAGTAAAAGCAAATGTTTCATAACCCTGAGCAGCTAAAGGAATGGTGAAAAAACAATTTTTAAGATCTATTACTATGAGAAGCCAATTTTTTTGAGTCATGATTGGAGAAGGTAGCCCTGGTGGAGCTCTCCCATGGGTTGAATTACTGCAGTAACAGCTTTTAAATCTTAACATTCTCCATTTTTCTGACTTCTTTCTAATTGCAAATACAGGTGTACATACAAACACAAATTTCAAAGGGGGAAAAAGAGGTTCTATATGTCCTTTTTGTAATTGATCCTTTTTCTGAGTACAAGCTGCCTCAGAAAACCCGCTCCACGCAAGTTGGCCCCTTCCCCCACTCTGCATTCCTGAACCCCTACCAAGGGGCCACATGGAGGCTGCCAGACGTGCTACCATTCAGCAAAGCCTGATTACAGACATCCGGGCAGCTCCAGGAGGACAGGAAAAACATATGCTGGTTATCTATACTTGTAAATTCCTGTTTGACACATACCTGTAAAAAATCCTGGTTTCTCTTTTTAAAAACTGCCGCCATAAAAGTCACAGGATGATGTATTGTAGGTCTGTTACAAGTTGACAAACTATCTCTGTGCCTGTTACCAGCAGATAGATGACCTCAGTCCTGAAACTCCCTCATGCCCCTCTCACCCCTTTTGAACCCCTTGTTTTGTAAGCTCAGAGCTGCCTCCTCTGATTGTCATGGAGCAGCCCGGCATGAATAAAACCTGCTTGCCTGACTTTGGGTCTATTCTCCTTTCTCTCCACCATCCTTACCCTCCTGAACAAGTTCTTTGAAAGCCTCCAGCTTTTCTTGTTTCAGCGGCCATTGTTCTACCCAAACTGTTTTGGCAATTAGCCACAGAAGAGGAATGGGAGCCAGAGGCTCAAGAATGACTGCTCCTAAAAACGATATCCTAGTCCAGTTTGGTCTCTGTCCCTGAATTTTTAAAAGCTTTGTTCTGCCATTTTTGTAGGTAAGGGCCCCACAGGGTGGTGGGGGTGTCCCTGATGCTGTAAGGAAGCGCAGGATCCGAGAAATAAAGAGAGAGGACACAGAAATACAAGGAAAATGCAGCTGGTCTCAGGGGGGCCACACCACCTATAAGCAGAGACAGGCGAGGCCCCAAATGTCCAGAAGTGTCTGTATTTATTGTGTATAGGTTATGGAGCAGGGTAGTGAGTGAAGTCATCTTTAAGGATAGTGATAGGGTCGTGAGCGATAAAACAAGGGGTCCACCCTCTTTAGGTCACCTAGGCTAGGAGGTGGAAAGTGCGCAGCAAGGAGTCCATTCCCATTAGGTCATCGAGGCAAGGGCCATGTGTAGTAAGGGGTCCACCCCCATTAGGTCACCGAAGCATGGAGGTGGGCCGTGAGCAGTGAAGAGGGTGTTGCGTGCAATACCTCCCTCTATGGGCAAGCTACTCCTAATAATATCTATAGGAGGATGCTTAAGTCACACAGCAGTGACAGAGCTGTCAGGGTCTACCGCCACCTGCTGTCAGCTTCCAATGAATTCTATAGGAGGATGCTTTTTGAGCCAGCACAGTAACAAGAGCTGATAAAGTTCACAGTCACCAACGTACGATTATCCGGAGGGGTTTTGAGCCCTCGGATGCTCCAGGGATTGCCAGTCTGACGGCAGCCCTCCACAAGAACTGGAGCAAGGTCCTATAACTCCTTTATCAGGAGGAGTGGCTCTTGCCCCCAAGCCTGCCATACAGCAGGTATCTTTACAATGCTGAATGCTGCCGCCTGGGCCATGGATTCTTGTCCTGGTATAACTGTTTTTCCCTTAAATTATGCTCTGCACTGTGTCTGCTCCAGACATTCCTCCAACTATAAGCTGCTTATTCCTTAACTCATGCTCTGTACCATGTCTGCTCTAGGCATTCCTCCTATAATGAACTAAGATATAGTTATATATATAGATATAGATATAGATATAGATATATATATAGAGAGAGAAATAGCTGAGTGGTAAGATATTCTTTAGGCACTCATTCTATGAACTAATATATGACTATATATAGAGGATTATACAAAGGGAAATAACTGAGTAGTAACACTATGAACTGAGATATTCTTCAGGCCTTAATTGTACCATGATTCTGCTTAGCTCTCCTTCCTAGGTGCCTATATGGGGGGGTTACCCACAGTTTTCATCTTTTCCAAGACGTTTTCCTGGCACACAGCCCATGTTTCTCATCATATGTTTACTGGGCCACTATATTGATCAGTGGGATAGATATTTCAGCACCCCACTGCTGTAACAAGTCTCTGCCCCACAAATTAACAGGAAGGTGAGTGGTAATAGGTTGTACTGTGCCTTCTTGTCCATCCGGCCCTTGACAAGGTAATATCATGGTACTCTGAAAAACCTCAGAGGTGGTTCCCACCCCCACAATACCAATAGGAGCTTTTTGTTTTGGCCACTGCTGAGGCCACTGATCCAAGGCTACAACAGAAACATCAGCTTCTGTGTCAACCAATCCTTCAAAACTTTTTCCTTCTATTGGAGTACAGATAGGTCTCTTTTCAGAAACTTGATTGACCCGATAAATAGCTTTTCCTTGTTTATTAGTGCTGCCAAAGCCTCTTCTTTTTTTCTGTGGTATTTTTTAATTTAACACATAGGCCGGGCGCGGTGGCTCACGCCTGTAATCCTAGCACTTTGGGAGGCCAAGGTGGGTGGATCACCTGAGGTCAGGAGTTCAAGACCAGCCTGGCCATGATGGTGAAACCCCATCATTTTAAAAGAAAGAAAAAAAAAAAGAAAATAAAAGAATTTAACATATGGTAAAAGCAACAATGGAGCAATCCTTTTCCCTGGGGATGTGGACCATGGGACTGATGAACTAATAACCAATCGAATTTCTCCGTGTAATCAGAATTAATTACTCCAGAGTGCAGTAACACCCTTTCAATTTAAATTTGATCCACCAAGTAACAATCCAACTGTATCGGAAGGAAAGGTCCCCTAACTCCTGTAGGAATTGTCTTTGGAGGCTACCCTGGGAGGAGGGAGACTGGGGTAGTGCTTCAGAGATTTGCGGCAGCACTGCCTCCTGTGGCGGGGGACAACTGTATGTTTGTAGAGGTATTGGCTGAGCTGGACATGCCCCAGCTGGTTGAGGAGCCCGGGCCCTCTTCCCGTTTTCCAACAATGGCTGCCCATCTTTACCAACTTAGAAAGACATTGCTTTGCCCAGTGGTTTCCTTTTTACATCGAGGACATACACCAGGATCCTTTTCCTTCCCCATATTGGCAGTCCTCATTTTAAGATTTCCTTTCTGCATTCAATTTTTGTATATCCAAACTGCCCACAATTGTAACAAGATCCTGAAAAAGGAGGCATATTTTTTCCCACTTTTAGTCCTGCGATGGCCTGGGCCAAAACGGTGGCCTTGTGCAGGTATCCTCCAATACCAAGACAAGACTTTATGTATTCTGTAAGGTTTGCCTTTCCTCTAAGGGGCCCAAGAGCCGCCCGACAGCCCGACAGTCAGCTTTTGCATTATCGTATGCAGGAAGTTGCGTGAGCGGGTCTTGGGCGCACCTGTCCGAGACAGTCTTCTCTATTGCCTCCTGAAGTCGGGCGATAAATTCAGGATAAGGCTCCTGGGTCCTTGGCAGACAGAAGTGAAAGAAGGGTATCTTTCCCCCAGGAACATTTATGCTATCCCAAGCCCGTAAACAGACTAGGCGCAGTTGATTGACAGCCTCATCTCTCATGACAATTTGATTATGGAGTCTGCCCCAGCCAGGGCCAGTTCCCAGCAACTGATCAACAGTGATAGGGATGGGGGACTGCGCCTGTGCATTCCATCTTGCCTGGTTCCTACCCTCAACTTCCCACCACCCCTTAAATTGTAGGAACTGAGCAGGAGGAAGAACAGATTCTGCTAGCGTGTTCCAATCATATGGAACGAACCTATAATCAAAAGCCACCTTTTTTAGCAGCGTTTGTACAAATGGTGAATTTGGGCCATATTGACTAATGGCTTGTCTAAACTCTTTTAACAACTTAGCCGAAAGAGTGACGCTTTCACCCTGTTGTTGAGGTATGGTTACTGGAATCTGCCACGCCTCCATATCTCCCTCAGCCCTTGCCTTCTGAATAGAGGCTTCTAGAGGACTCTTAGTTGGACCTGGAGGCATAGCACCAACAAGCTGGGCTGCACAGTTTGGAACGGTTTCCTTTTTCCTGTCTATTAAACGTTCAGGAGGAGGTGGGCATTTTCTAACCTCAGAAGGCGGAGCAGAAGGACGAGAAAAACGTTTTTGTTTCTGTTTTACTCTCTCCTCTTTACTCCCTCTTTCTCTAAGTCCTCTGGCTCTTATTCTAAGAACAAACTTTCACATTTCTCATCCTCCTTCGATTCAGCTTCATCGTCAGTTTGAAATGGCTCAAGAACGATTTTAACAAGTGCCCAAACAGACCAAACCGGTACTGGGATCTTCGATCCCTCTTTGGAGGCGTTTTTTAGATCCCTGCCAATTCTTTCCCATTCTTCCATAGTTCCTTCTTCTGGAAACGACGGACAAAACTGCTCAATTGTATTAAACAGCAACAGCAAATTCTGAGCGCTTACCTCCACTCCGCACTTTTTTAACAACTGTCTTAACAAACTCAAATAAGCATTATGCTATTTGACCCATAGTTACTGCTATCCCGAAGCGCCCCAGCCTACCTGCGGAGCTGCTTTGTTTAGCACTCAGGTGACGTTTGTCAGTGCGTCCTCCTCTTTAACAGTGTTAAAGAAACTTCTCTTCTGGGTCTGCTCGGGGAGCCTAGGG
Source organism: Ateles fusciceps (assembly GCA_036589455.1). Classification (NCBI taxonomy): domain Eukaryota; kingdom Metazoa; phylum Chordata; class Mammalia; order Primates; family Atelidae; genus Ateles; species Ateles fusciceps. The sequence continues at coordinate 357,426 of JAZHEH010002049.1, forward strand.
TCCAGCCCTACAGGGTCCCGTGAGCGCCTCTCTAGTGGTGCGGAGGCGAGAAACTGGAAATAAAAACACAAGACACCGAGATAAAGAGAAAGAGAATTTGGGCCCGGGGTTCCACTGCCACCCAAAGGGCGGAGTCTGGCAGTGGCCCGAGATCCTGGACGCTCTGACTTTTATTGGGCACAAAGCAGGGGGCAGGGTGGGCAGGGTGGGCAGGGTGGGCAGGGAGATTCACTGGTGGTCAGTGATAGGGTCAAGTAAATCACGTGTCTGGGAGATAGGGGCAGGTCTTTCAAGTAGCCAAGGTGAGGAAAAAGCATAATTCATCAGCACTTTTTCCATACTTGTCAACAAAGAACAAAGACATTAAGATTTATGTTACTTCTACTAATTCTATTTCTCAAGAAAAAGAGGAATCAGGTGCAGAAGCAGAACATGAAAGTAGACGTGGAGCGTGACCACTGAAGCACAGCATCACATAGAGACAGTTAAGCCCCTGGATGTCTGCGGCCTCCCTGAGAGCCCTCAGGCCCATCACTAGAGCTTGGGGGAGTGGAGTTTTCTTCTAACTCCTCCGGGGATTTAGACGTCTCGGACATCTCCTCTAGCTGGCTAAACAGCGGGCGGTTTCCCAGCGCTGGCGCTGCTGAACAGCCGAGGCGCCCTCCGGCAGCCCTTACACGCTTGTGACAGAGGGCTTAAAGCGTCTTGCTTTAGGATCACTTCTTATACAATGTCACCTTACGTTCACACTTCCTGACCCGAGAATCACCAGCAAAATTAAAAGGTTATACTGCGTATATACATCTATGATTACTTATGAATAATTATGTGATTATATCTCTAACTCTTTTCTGTTTCATTATTTATATGGGAACTGGGTGAGGTTTCAGCCTCCGGCCTCGGCTCTTGCAAGGTCTCCCACCCACAGTGGAGGGGTTTCAAATGCAGAAATTTCCACGCTCCACCCCTCCTTTGGAGACCAGAAGGGTTTCAAATGTAAAGTTCTTTGGTTTTCAATGCCTATCGATTCTGGATCAGTCATATGGTTTTTCAGATCTATGCTGTATATATGAAAATTTCATTATTGATTAATCTGGTTTTTAAAAAACATAGTTGACTTTTTTTGGTTTCAAATCAACTGACATGTGTCACTGTCCTTTTTCTTCTAAAGTGTTTAGCTAGAAGTGAGCTCCATTTTCTTGCTTGTAACTGAAACATTTTTTTATGGCAGGGCAGACCCTCACAAAGGTGCTCAGAAGTAAGACTTTTTTATCAAAAATTAGAAATGATTTGGGATGTCATGAAATGCCTTTTCACATGAACACTGTACATGTAGTTCACATAGTAAGTTTTCTTTGCCCTGTTAATGCACATGCTTATATATTTTCTAGAGTTACTCAGAGTTTAGTTAAACCTGTCCCTCTTGCTCTACTGATTACAAAGGCACAAATTCAAACATGTTTCAATTCTGATTTCCAAAGGCAGCAGTGGGATGACTTTCATATGCCTTGGCTACTTATTAATCAAGTGCCATGGTGAAATTACTTAAACACTCAATAATACCTATCCCTTAGGAGTATGGGTACCACAAAGTAGGGAGACATGATAGATGGTGGTGTGACAGGGTAAAAGCCCCATAAAACTGCATACCTTAACCATACCTCGGCTTTATGTTGAAACTGCTCTCTGTAACCCGAATGTCACAGGCAAGCAGTCCAAACCCACGCCATCTTGGCCCCTGCAATTTGTAATTTCCACCCCAGCCAGACATTGTGTAAACAAATGCTTATCTTGACTTTTGTGAACCGCTTAAGTAACAATCAGAATGTCAAAAGTCCCCTGGCCCTCGGAATGTCCGGAGCCCCTCATTCTCCATCTTCACCAAGGAATCCACTGGAACGTCCGTCCAGAGCCCCTCACCCTCATCTCCGCCCAGGAGGTGATTTACAGAATCTACTAGCCCTCGGAATGTCTGAAGCCCTTCACCCCCACCCCCGCCCCTCACCCTCACTCCTGAGGTGGTTGTATGGGTATAAAAGGTCTTGACACCCTCCTTTCGGGGCCACGGGTTGGAGAGACGCGAGTCCTCCGTGGCTGCCGGCAATAAAGACCCTGCAATTTGGCATACTTTTGTCTTGGTGTTGACTTTCTATGCTCGGACCAGTACAACAGTGGTTATCTACTCTTTTCAGGGAGTGAGGTCCAGTGGTCTACTGCAGCAGTTCCCAAGGGAACACAGGAGGACCTAATTTTAAAAAGTGCAAGATCCAGATTGCCAAAATTGATCTGTTTGAGAACACTCCTGTTATCAAGGTGTGCATTTTCTATTGGCCTTTATTATATTCAAAAAGGAAACAAATAAACAACAAAACCCATGCTTCTCTCACTCTTCTCAATAGCATCAAGGTTCTTTAGCTCTAAGTGCAACAAGCTCTGGGCTCCAACACAGGGACAGTTGGAAAGACCTGGGAAGTCTTTCCCGGGTAATTGAATTATCCTAATTACCGTGGAACTATCCTTTAGCAAGTCAGGAAGTTTCCAATTATTTGCTTTCAACAAATTAAGGGAGAATCTAGTCAAGTTATCAACTGGGATAGAATATAAAATATAATTATTTATTGTGGATTACTACGCGATTTTTGGCAAATAACTTAGAAAGTGTGAAATAATTCTGAGACATTTGTATAACAAATCTGATCTATTTTCATTTATTTGTATACTAAAATGCAATTTCTCAGCAGTTATAAATTGGGCAGAAAATTAATATTAAAACGACTTATCATGGCAATGTGTATATTTATCAATAATTACGTGAACTAATTATAAAAGCCTAATTGTGTAATTTAGATAAATATCCAATTAGTTTCACCTTTATACTTACTGATTACTCTCCAAATTCATAATATTTTTATTGCTATGCTTGATTGTATACAAGTAATAATTTTAAGATAATTCAGTGCAGAGGAACTCATAACAATGAAAGCCTATGCCATCCCCCAAGTTGATTGTAATGTACATATCTATTTTTGTTGTTGATGCTGTAGTTAAGTAGGCTATGGAAAGCTTGAAATAATTTTAAGCATAAAATTATTGTATGTTGTACACCTGCAAGTGAAGGTCAAGAGAAAACAGTGACAAAATTAAAAGGTATAAAAGAAGTTTTTTTATACATTTATTTTTCATAAATAATTGTATTACATTATTCAGTATTTATAATCTTCCATGTATTCAAGAATGATGCAACACTTTCTTTTTTTTTTTTAAGACGGGGTTTCACCATGTTGGTCAGGCTGGTCTTCAACTCCCGACCTCAGGTGATCCGCCCGCCTTGGCCTCCAAAGTGCTTGGATTACAGGCCTGAGCCACCACACCTGGCCCGACACTTCCATTTTTTAAAATGTCAGTAAGTATAATACAAAGAAATGCATCTGTTTAATCTTATGATAAATAGTAATTCGTCAAAAATGTGTGTGGGAAGGTATATAGTTTTAAAAAATTGGGGGAGGATGGTGGGTAACAGTATTTTGAAGCCTAAGGGCCCAACTTGGCTAACAAGTATGCTCCCTTAAATCTTGTTTTTAACTTGTGTCTATTGGAAACAGCTGGGAACCAGCCCAACCCTGTACATGGTGCCCCGTGTCCCGGCGGTGATGAGGGGAGTGAGAAAAGGAAATAAAGACAGAGACACAAGAGTGGAAGTTCACAGCATGCGTCCAGGGGTCTAAGGCACTCCCCCTAGGGGTGGTCCAGGTTGGCACTGAGCTCTGGGCTCCACAAGCTTTTATTAGGTGTATACACTTGTTCATTGAGGGGTGGGGGAGCAAGGAGGAATGATGGGGGAGGCCTTGAAACTACTGGGAGACGCCTTGAAACTAAGGTGGGCAAAATAGCCAAGGGGGAGAGGTATGGTCTGCAGTGTTCAGTAGCAGAAGTGATTCTTATGCAAATCTAGAACACTGAGTTGCTACCTGGGTGTATTTGCATCAGAAGCATAGCAGATAAGGTGCCACCAGGTTTGACCACACCCAAGGCATCACAGGGCTTTTATCTCTGGAGCACTGGGGGACACAAAACAATTACAATTACTCCATATTCTGAGAACCTAGGCAGAGCTTGTGGCATTCTGGTAATCTCTCCCCTGCAAGGCTTTTCCTCCTTGCAAGCTCCCATCTGCAAAGACCCTCCTGGATCTTGTGAGCAGAAATTGCCTCCCTTCTTTTTTTTTTTTTTTTTTAAATGGGGTTTCACCATATTGGTAAGGCTGGTCTCGAACTCCTGACCTCAGGTGATCTGCCCACCTCAGTCTCCCAAAGTGCTGGGATTACAGGCATGAGCCACTGCACCTGGCTTTTTTCTCTCTTTTTTTGAGATTGCCTCCCTTCTCAGAGATCTTACACAAGTCTTTACGAGATCCTCATGTAGCCTCCATGTTGAGAAGGGATTCATGGGACCAAAGCAGTATTTTCTGCTCTACGACCACCACAAGGTGTTCCACGGTGTCACAGTGCTCTCAGAGGGTCCTCTACCTTAGGCCTCCTGTTGCCGCTTGACTTCTATTTTACTGCACCAATATTTGATATAGCTTAGTCCAGGGTATAAACTTAAGTGTATAGTAAGCAGAGCAAGCTCATAATTATTTAACTAGAAATAACATAGGTCTGCCCCTGGCCATCTTGGCCCACAGGAAAGCCCCTCCAAATCCAGAGGCCTCAATCAGACCAGATATTACAACACAGCCTCCCTCAAATACTTGGAAGTTTTCCTACAGGCTCAGCAGGGTCATGGAGACTAGTTATCCTTTTTTGTCCTCAAAACGGAAATCCCAGAAACCTGAACGTGGCCTGAAAACTTAGAGCACTCACTCATGGGTGCCATTGTCACTCCAGAAATGATATGAATTCGTCTTTCCACTTGAAATTTACTTGCTGGCCACCAAACTATGGCTGAACTGTTGCGGAAAATTTTACCTGACAGGAAACCCAAGCGGCACTCAGGGAATGGAGGAACACTCTCTATTACGCCGGCGGGCCCAAAAGGATTCACACCCAAAAGTCTGGATCCTGGCTAAGAAAAGTACACGGTTTTTATAGGTGAAGGGGCAGGGGAAGAAACTCAGAGCTTTAGACAATGCAGCAGGTTTTAGATGACGCAGCAGTTTTCCCTGGGTTTTTAGCTAGTAAGCAATAAGCTGAGGAACAGAAGCAGAAAGAGGCAGTTATTAGCAGAAAAACAGGGGGCAGTTTTAAAATACGGAAGTTGCTGACTGTGCTAACAAAATCCTGGGCCAGACTTGCACTTCATCCCCCCCCTTTGATGCTCTCTTATGGATATTAGGGAGTATCACCTTTACACCCTGCTGCCTGTATTTAGCGGCTTGTACCTGTTATATTCGAGGGGGAGATTAAGGGACCAGCACCAAGACAAAAGTATACCAAATAGCAGGGTTTATTAAGCTGGCGACCACGGAGGACTCGTGTATCTCCAACCCGTGGCCCCAAATGGAGGGTGTTAAGACCTTTTATACCCTTAAGAATCACTTTGGGGAGTCAGGGTGAGAGGTGGGGGTGGGGGTGAAGGGACACAGACATTTAGGGGTTTTCGTAAATCATCTCCCGGACAGAGAGGAGGGAGCGGGGCTCCAGACATTCCAAGGGCTTGAGGACATCTTGCCACCTCAATTGTTACCTAAGTGGCTTACGGAAGTTAAGATAAGCGTTAGTTTGCACATCTTCTGGGCTGTAGTGGAAATAACAGATTTTGGTTACTTATTACAAGGCACAGGGACCAGGATGGAATTAGCTTGGGCTGCTATTCTAGTCAAAAAGGCAGACAATTCTGGCAGTTACTGATAAGAAAGGTAGATAGTTTGCAGAGCAAACTAGAGAAGCCAAAGGCCAGCAGTTACTGTGAGGAGAGTGGGGCAGTCATTGCAACTTATTTTAAAACATAGCTTTATCTTTTATAAGATGGTGTTGTTCAGGTTCTAACTCTAGGCCAGCTATAGCACATACCCACTGAGGGCCAGCAACTGAGCATTTGTTTTTCTAATTACCATGGCTTCAATGAAGCACCGAAGTATGTTAATTAGGCAAGGGCCGAAGGCAAGGGCCAAGAAGATTATTAATAGCAAAACAGGAAGTGACATTTTACACCAGGCATGGACAAGGAACGTCCCTCAAGGGACGACAATGATGACAGCACAACAGTAGAACAACAAATGCTGTCAGAATAGCTCTAAGTACGAAGATTTGAGACCACATTTGCTGATTCAGTGGAGGCTCCCCCAAGCTTCGGCCGTGCGTTGACTACTCAGCTTCTGGTTGTGTGACCAGAGGAGGGCTTGATGAATTCTCAGGATTCAGCCCCCCAGAGCCTGATTTTTGTGGGGTGCCGAGGGTCTGATGTGCAGTCCACCAGACCAGCGATGTGTCCGTGTGGGCCCTCTTGGCTCTGGAGAGTGCCTACAGAACGACTCCCGTGACTCTGAGAGCTGTTGGGGTGACAAGGATTACAGTATGGGACCCTGTCCAGACAGGTTGGAGGGGTTCCTTTTTTCAATCTTCACCCAGACCTGGTCCCCAGGTTGGAAGGGATGTACTGGATTGGCTAGGGAGACAGGGGCTCTTTCCATTACAAACTGACTGACCCAGGACAGCACCGTCCCCAGTGCCTGCAGCTGGGACACCATGCTTGCTTCCCCTAGCTGTCTGAGGTCTCCCCCTCACTTTGTTAACCAGTGGGGGGCCTCCCGAATAGGATTTCAAAGGGTGAGTAGCCGGTAGGTCCTGCTGTACACCGTGACTGCAGCAGGGCTAGGGGAAGCATATCTACCAGGAAGCCTGGGTTTCCTGACAAAGCTTTGCTAGTATAACCTTCAGAGCTCGATCCATGCACTCCACTTTTCCTGAACTTTCTGTCCTGTAGGCTGTGTGAAGTTTCCACTTACTCTTGAGCATGCTGGTGAGGGCTTGGATGATCTCTGCCACAAATGCTGGCCCACTGTCACTGTGTATGCTGAGTGGAATCCCGTACCTGGGAACAATTTCACGAAGTAGGACTCTCAGTACTTCTCGGGCTCTCTGTCTGAGTTGGGAGTGCCTCAGCCCAGCCTGAGGATGTACATACAAGGACCAGTAGATATTTGTACCCTTTACTGGACTTGACTTCAGTGAAGTCCACCTCTATGTCCTCAAAGGGGTAGCCACCCCCCCGTTGCACCCCTGGGGCAGGTTTCAGCCACTGTGAGGGGTTGTTTTTAGCACAGGTAAGGCAATGATTGCTTACTGCAGCAGAGTGTGGGGAGGGTTGCAATACAGTAATACCTGTTGAGTAAGCTCTCCAGAGCAGTTTACCTAGGTGGGTGAGACCATGGCACTGAGTAATGACGGTATGAGCCAAGTTCTTAGGCACCACCGGTCTGCTGTCAGGGAGTAGCCACCATCCCCCAGCACTCTGCTTTGTCCCCCATCTGCTGTGCCCACTGGTTTTCTTCCTTAGAGTACTCGGGCTTTCCCACATCCTCTCAGAGCCAAGGGGTGACTGTAACAAGTGGGCAGGGCCTGCACAGGCCCCCAAGGGGTGACTGTGAACAAGTGGGCGGGGCCTGCACAGGCCCTGTCTTCAGTGCGGCTGCCTTAGCTTCTTGGTCAGCCAGCTGGTCTCCTGTAGAGATAAGATCAGCTCCTCTTTGCTGGCCCTTGTAATGTATGACAGCCACCTCTTTGGGCTTCCAAACTGCCTCTAGCAGTCTGAGAATGTCTTCTTTATTTTTGATTCCTTTTCCTCCTGCTGTCAGCAGCCCTCTTTCCTTGTATATCGCCCCATGTATGTGGACAGTTGCAAAGGCGTACTTGGAGTCAGTGTAAATATTGACCGCTTTGCCTTCCTCGCGGCACAAGGCCTGAATGAAGGTGTGTAATTCTGCCCGTTGTGCTGACCAGCCTCTGGGTTAGCAGGCTGCCTCGACCACTTCAGTGGCCTGCATACTTCTCCCCATTATGGACATAGCTGCTTCCATCAGTGAACAGGTTTAAGTCTGCCTTTGGGAGGGGACAGTCCTTGACGTCTGGCCGACTAGCAAAGACCTCATCTACCACCTGCTCACAGGCATGGTCCGGGGCTCCCTCTTCCGTGGGTAGAAATGTGGCCTGGTTGAGGCCACACACGGTTTCAATGGTGACCCATGGGTTTTCACAGAGCAGCCCTTGCTAGTGGGTTAAACAGACATTTGAGAGCCACTGGTGCCCCTGACTTCTCTCCTCTCTCTGTCTTTCTCCTCTCTCTCTCTCTCTCCTCTCTCTCTCTGTCTCTCTCCTCTCTCTCTTCCAAGGCCCCATGGTCTGCGTGAGGTCTCCAAGTGCTCTTTTGTTTCTCTCCTGAATGAACAGATTGAATTCTCGGGTGACATCTGGAAGTCCTAGTGCTGGGGCACTTTGGAGCAGTGTCTTGATTTCCCAAAAAGCCATGTCTTGACTATCACCCCATTCAAGGGGTCTATCTTCTGGCCCAGTTAGGACCCCATAGGGGGGCCTTGCTATGTCCAAGAAGCTGGGAATCCATATGCAGCAGAAGACTGCCACCCCGAGAAACTCCCGGAGTTTCCGCTTGGTGTTGGGAGTGGACATGGAGGGAAATCACCCTTTTTCTCTCTGGTCCCAGGAACCGGTGTCCTTTGGTGATGATGAACCCCAGGTTCCTCACCTGCTGTCTGTAGATTTGGGCCTTAGCCATCCCTGGGAAGTTTGTCTCCACCCCAGACTATAGGGAAGGCATCCAGGAATTCTGGTGGGTGTTTCTCTGACCTCTTGGCAGTGTGCAGTTTCCATTCTTCCACACGTGGAAGTGTGACTGTCAGGGCCAGGCCCCCCCTTTGGCTCACTCAAAGTCAGACTGGCTGGTCCCCTGGGGTTGAAAGGTGATTTGCACCTCCAGTTTGCCTAACAAGTCTCTTCCCAGAAGGGTGACAGGACATTCCAGTAGGTAGAAGAATTCATGGCATACCTGGTGCCCCCCTAATTGGCATGTCTGATCTTGGCAGAACGGCTGGGGCTCTACCTGTTCACCTGTTGCCCCCACAACAGTTGCCTTCTGGTTGCTAAAGGGGGCAACCAGAGGGGGTGACTACCAAATGCTCCACTCTGGGGTCTACCATAAAAGTCATTGGGTGGCCCTTGACTTTCATCTTGACCATGGGCTCTCGGGGCCAAGTTTCACAGAGCCTGGTCTGTCCTAGTCTGAGTCCATTCCGGCCAAGTCCATCCTGGCCAAGCCAATCAGGTGGGCCTGGCTAGGCTCTGGCTGGTATTCTGCCCTCCCTCCGGGAGGGGGGTGTCCCATCTGGGACCATCCGCTTGGGGCACTTGTCCTTCCAGTGTCCCACCTCTCTGCGGCATACACACTGATCTCGCTACAAAGGAGGGCACTCAGATGTCCCCACCTTGTGTAGGGGGTGTCATACAAGGCTGGGGAGCTGGGGGGCTGATGGTGCCAGAAGGACATAAGGCAGTGGCAGCTCCTTCTCGGGGTCCTGATAAATGGTTGCTTGGGTCCCTTAGTTGCTTGGGCCTCGAAGACCTTGCACTGTCACTTCCTGCCAGCGCAGAACTGAACCCAAGGGGGAGGGTCTTAGCTGTTTCCAATCAGGAATCAATACATGGGAACTGATCTGGGTGGCCGGGGTTGCTGGTCACAGCCTTCCAAGCAGCCTGCACCTTGGAGACTTCCAGGGTGCCCTCTGGTGGCCAGGCAATGCTAAGTGCTGGCCACTCTGATCTGCAGAGGGTTTTTAGCTTTCCTGGGGTCATTGTAACCCCATAATCTTCAGAAAAGCCCTTCCTGAAGTTTTTGACCATACAATAGGACTGTGGGCTTAGATTGACTTTTCCCCATGATGTGTGTCCCCTTTTGAACGGTGACACAAGACAAAGGAGGGGTGTCCTGTCGGGAACGGCACATCTGCCAGGGAGCTCTCGGCCAGCGAGAGGGTCCCAATACCTGGAAGAGAGAGTGCGCGGAAAACAAGGAGACAGAAAAGTGGGTTCTGGAGGAGTGAATAATCAGAGCCCATACAACAATGCCCAAACAGCAATTTTATTTGTGCAAAGGGTCCCAATATATACTGTCAGCTTTCAGTAGCTGAGGTCAACCCACATTGTTAATCCTATACAATAAAGAGGAACAAAAGTTACAATACTGCAAGTCTGGAGGAGAAGATAAAATACCAATAAAAGGGAAGTACATGGCTAGGGGTCATAAGAGTAAGCACCAGGGTGGAGATTTTTCTTTACTTATTGTGTATGGATTTACATTTGAGAAGGTAACATTCTTTAAGGTCAGGAAAAGCTTATAGATCTTAAAGGTAACAATCTCCAAGAGACATGTGAGTAGTTACAGGGCTTAGATAATGTTTAGTAAACAGAGTCATAAAACTAGCCCAAAACAGGTACCAAGATAAAACACAATGTCTTAGTAAAACCACACAGCCATCACCGAGCCATTGTGTCAGTGTCAGGGAGTCTGAGATAACTTCTACAAAATCATCCATCTTTTAGTTCCTGCTTTCCCTTAGCTCCACTGCCTCCAGGAGGGGGAAATATGTCTGGGCTCAAGCTCACATTATGGCGGAGGCACAGTCAGAGGGCCTCTACGCTGGAGCGATCCCCACAGTGTCCCGTGAAGGACCACTCAGGTGCCCGCCTGGCCGCACCCCTTGTGGGAACTTAGGCACCTCTTAGCAGTCAGGGGGTCGGTATAATCCCCTAACTCGGACGGAGTTCAGCTCGATACTGCCATAAGCCATATGAGGTTCACCACGGAAACGTAGGCTTAGGCCCTGTCGAGCTCCGTAGTTTGCACCGGGGGAGCTACAGACTGGAGGTTGAGGAGCAGGCTCTTGAGCTCCCCACACACTCACACACTCACTCAGAGGTTATCACATTCCCACCCTAACCCGAGAAATCCACCTGTCGTCTCCAAATGGAGACCCCTAGGGAGATGATCAGGCTCCCCTTCTGTCCGCAGAGGGGCCTGACTAAATCTATGTGCTACCTCCCAAATGGAGACCCTGGGAGGTGATCAGGCTCCCCTTCTGTCGGTAGACGGGCCTGGCCAGAGTCGGTCCCAGGACCTTACCTTATCCGGAGTTCCCCCTCAGTTCAGTCCGTCTCCCCCGCGAGTCCGGCCAGCAGCAACGCCAGGGCAGCAGTGGTTCCCCTTCCAGGGAAGGAGGCCCTGTAGAAGCTTACGGGGTGGGGGGGGTGTGTGCCCTTCGAGCTGTCTGTCCTTTCTGACCCCAAACCGGTGGCTCAAGGGGCCAGCGCGGTTGACTTTCCCGGTCAGGGAACCAAATGTTGTGGAAAATTGTATTTGACAAGAAACCTAAGCGGCACTCAGGGGAACGGAGGAACACTCTTTATTACGCGGGCGGGCCCAGAAAGGTTCACACCCAAAAGTCTGGACCCCGGCTAAGAAAAGTACACAATTTTTATAGGTGAAGGGGCAGGGGAAATTAACTCAGAACTTTAGACAACACAGCAGGTTTTAGACGACGCGGCAATTTTCCTTAAGCTTTTCAGCTAGTAAGCAGTAAGCTGAGGTACAGAAGCAGAAAGAGGCAGTTATTAGCAGAAAAACAAGGGCAGTTTTAAAATAGGGAAGTTGCTGACTGTGTTAACAAAATCCTGGGCCAAACTTCCACTTCAGAGCCAGACTCTGAATTCCTGGGAAATTGTCCAGGAAGGAGAGCTGCCTGTTCAGAATCTTTGTGAGGGCCCTAAGGTGCAGATTTGTCTATTTCAACACATGCACACCTGAACCAACTTAATCCTATTTGCATCTCCAGTGTGTTCCCTGTCTGAAAAGAACTGTGTGGTAGCCGGGCGCGGTGGCTCACGCCTGTAATCCTAGCACTTTGGGAGGCTGAGGTGGGTGGATCACCTGAGTTCAGGAGTTCAAGATGAGCCTGGCCATCACGATGAAACCCCATCTTTAAAAAAAAAAAAAAAAAAAAGAACTGTAGGCTGAGCTTGTTGAACTTGAGAACCCTTAGGCTGCCCGAGGTGCAGTGAAAGAGTACTAGGAACCATAGGCCAGGACAGGAAGAGGCACCAAAGCCTAGCTGAATGGAAGTCCTTAGCCTTCCAGTAGCTACAGCAGCAGGAACTGGGAGGGAAAAGGTACACGCAAAGTCATTTGTTGGAGAACGGAGACCTCGGAACTGTTATTAAAGGACAGATTTCTCCACCATTTTCCCATTCCACCACCAATGAGGAGGTAAATTGATTTCTGTTGAAAATATTGTTTTTTGTGGGGGAAGACGTTGAGACTCCTGATAACGTTTGCCTGACTCCTAGAGTATCCCCGTGCTCCACTTAGAAGACCTGAAGTCTTGATAATCAGCAGACCTATTCCCCATTCATTGAATTATTGAGCAGCCTACCTTGCTGTGCAGGTGCCCGAGGTATCAGGAGAATGAAGAACAACACAGTACAAAGAGGAACACAAGCAGGTAATTATACTAGCGCATAGTGGGCCGGGCACGGTGCTCATGCGTGTAATCCCAGCACTTTGAGAGTCTGAGGCAGGTGGATCACGAGGTGAGGAGATCGAGACCAGCCTGGCTAACATGGTGAAACCCCGTCTCTTCTAAAAATAGAAAAAATTAGCCTGCGTGGTGGTGGGCGCCTGTAATCCCAGCTACTCGAGAGGCTGAGGCAGGAGAGTCACTTGAACCCAGGAGGCGGGGGTTACAGTGAGCCGAGATCGCACCATTGCACTGCAGCCTGGGCGACAAAGAGAGACTCCGTCTCAAAAAACTAAAAATAATAATAATAACGTATAGTGGAGCAACACACAGGCCATCGGGCATTTTGGGGGGGCACGGAGAAGGAGCACCTCCCCAGTTATTATGAACCTGCAAGGTGTATCCGCTGGAGATTTGTTGCTTCCAGTATGAAGCAGATTCCTCAAGCCGCAAACCAAATCCACCAGCCATTCCATGTGATGTGTCAATTTCATCATCAAACCATTTGGTTGGAAAACTCAGAACAACCAGCTTCTGCTTCCAGTTCGTGCCCTGGGTCTCTGGAGCCTTCCCAGGGTCAGAAGGAAGGAAGCCCCTCTCGGGAATGGTTCTCTGCAGTATTTTTGTCGGGCAGGATAGGGTGAGTTTGAGAAAATCTCATTTCCCACTGGAGAGGCGAAATTCCCTGCTGTTGGAGGTAGAGGTTTTGGCCTCGTCTTTGTTTTTGTTTTTCTTCTTCCCCTGCTGGAGAGTAGGAAGGGAAAATGCAAAACACCAGCAAAAGTTTGGAGAAACAGTATCACGGTAGTCGCAATCAAAATTACTTAAAAAGACATGGTTTTGGGAAGAGGAAAATAATTTTCTTTAGTTTTAAACAAAGAACAGCAACAAACTTTTTGTTTTCTTAGAATTAGAAGAAAGACATTTTTCGTGGGGCTGGTGAGCTCAGTTGGTTAGAGTGTGGTGCTAACACCCAGGTCATGGGTTTGATCCCTGTATGGGCCAGAGAGGGTGTCACCTTTTCTCTCCAGGTTTGCTGCGGTCACTTCACATTCAGCTACACATTGGAAATAACAGCCTCTTCAGCTTACAGTCGGAATTAAATGTTGACGTCATTTCCTCATCTTCAGCAGCAACACCTACCCGTTTCATCCCTGCTCTCCTCTAAAGGGCTTGGGAAAAGAAAACAGAAAATCTTACGGAACAAGTGACACGATGCCCTGTAGGCCCAGATGACCAAGGGCAGACGTATGCCGTCTCTTCTAGTACTGATTAAACAAATCTAAGTTTGATTTGCTTATTAGCTTATAGAGTTCTCGGTACACTGAAGTTTATACCCTGAAATACAGCAGTGAATGAAAAGCGCAGCACAAAAGAGAACAGCCTTAGTTTGTAAAAGCCCGAGCAAAAGCTGTAATGGGAGGCCTAAATTAGACCGTCTGAGAGCTCCCCATTAACCGGAGCACATCCGCGGTGTGGTTTCAAGGCAGGAAAACACTGCCTTGGTCCCACGAACTCCGTTCCAACATGGGGTCTGCATAAGGGTCTCATAAAGAGGGCTTGTGTAAGCACCCGGGAAAGGTCGTCGACCTCTGCTCACAAGATCCGGGAGGGTCTTTGCAAGTGGGAGCTCACAAAGCCAAAGACCTTGATGGAGCACCTCCTCCTCTGCCTATGTTCTCAGGACATGGGGGAATCTTGGTTGCCCTATGTCCACAGTGCTCAGGAAGTAAAAGCCCCTTGATGCGTTCATTGTGTGTGGTCAGACCTGGTGGTGCCCTATCTGCATTTTTCCAGTGCAGCTGCGCATCGATAATGATCACTGGTAAAACTTGGTATACTAGATGAGCTTCTCTTAGAAGACCCACAGTTTCAATGTATTCTAATGATGCATGCTTCTCCCCCCTGGCTATCTTGCCCCACAGTACTTTCAAGGCCTCCCCCAGTAGTTTCAAGGCCTCTCTCAATAAACCCTCCTGCTTTTCACCCCTCAATTAACCAGTATGTGCACCTAATAAAAACCCATGGAAACCAGAACCCGGGGCTAAAGTGATCCTTGCCCTCCCTACACTTTATTTCTGTGTCTTTATTTCCTTTCTCCATCTCTCATCACCGCTGGGACTCGGGGCACCCACGAACAGGGTTGGGGCTGGTACCCAACAATGCCCTAAGACAGAACTTTTAGTGAAGAAATGAGGGTGTTAGAGTGGGGCTGGCATGTGTGTTGGATGTGTGTCTGATGCCCGCTGACCATCTGAAGTCCATGTTTTTTTGGTCCCTTTCTCAGGATCCAGCCTACGGAGTCTGCTTGTGGCTGTCAAGTGCTTCCTCTACCTGACTGTCTCCTCATCCTCTGCGTTATTTTTTCAACACTGTTGAAAATGATATTTTTTATTAAGATAACCACAATGGGAAACAATGCATACATATTTTGCTTTCCTTTTCTTCATATTAAATTCTCAGTTGGTTCTAATGAGATTTTGGTCTTTGAGGACAGAATTTTTTTTTTCTTTCTTCTAGATCCCCAGGTCTCAGAATGGATCTGAAGACAGAGTAGGCATTCAGTAAATATTTGTGGAGTGACTGTTGAAGACTCGCCATTAGAGTGTGTTTTCAAACGCTGGGATTTAGTTTGCCCAATCTGACTGATACACACATAGAAAGGAGCAAAAGCCTGCCAAGGTCTACATTTACAGCAAAGCAATTGTTGTAAAGACCATACCATTTTATAGAATACACGGAATTACAGATGTGAAAAATAAATGGTAAAAATCACAGCAAGAAACGAAACTTAGACATTTCGGATTTCACAAAGGGATATTGTCAAAGGATGATGAATGCACCGGTCAATAGTTTAAAAAGACAAAATGAAAGCTCATTCAAGGGAGAGCTATATTATAAAGCACAGTCTCTGCAAACAGAACAGATGGCTGATTTTTTCGTTAGGTTGCTATAATCTGTGGGAGTATGGTTACTTGGCAGAGACTACCATTGTTTCGTCGGCACTCACAGGTCTGTTGATTGGAGTGAGTCCATCCCTGATCAGCTGACTTTCAGAAGCCAGGAGGAGACACTAGTTGGTTTTCAAAAGTACATACAGAAGCAATTGTTACTGACAGATTGAACTGATTGAAAACCAGTTCTGAGCCTAGCTCGGTGACTCACACGCGTAATCCCAGCATTTCGGGAGGCCGAGGCCGGCGGATCACGAGGTCAGAAATAAATTCGAGACCAGCCTGGCCAACATAGTGAAACCCCATCTCTGCTATACAAAAAATTACCCAGGCGTGGTGGCATATGCCCTTAGTCCCAGCTACTCGGGAGGCTGAGGCAGGAGAATAGCTTGAACTGGGGAGGGGGAGGTTGCAGTGACCCGAGATCCGGTCACTGCACTCCAGCCTGAGCGACAGAGTGAGACTGTCTCAAAAAACAAAAAGAAAAAGAAAAGAAAACCGGCTCTGGTGGCTACTTGTTGTGGCTACAGAACAATCTCTTTTCCCAAGGTTGTGGTTACTTTATGTTCTCAACATTTTAATTTGGCCTAAAGCAAAATCACATTAAAATTGTTTTTAATATCCAAGTAATGTGAAACAAAAATATCAACTTTATGTCTGAGACTCTCAGTACATTTTAGACACCTTGGTTTAACTTTTAGTTCAGCAATGGGATGAACAGCAGACATGGAGGTAAGGACAGGGTGAGGAGGGGTGAGGCTTAGGGATGTGGCGGGGGATCCTGGCTTGGGTGATGGTGGCGTTTCTGGAATGTATGCTGAGCGTATAACCAGGTAATGAAAAAATTATATTCATTTTTACCTTTCTGTGTAAAATCAACAGAAATAACTAGCTATATCCAGGTGGTTTTATTAAATTCAGAACCTCAATTATGGTCAGGTGCAGTGGCTCACACCTGTAATCCCAGCACTTTGGGAGGCCAAGGCGGGTAGATCACCTAAGGTAGGAGTTCAAGACCTGCCTGACCAACATGGAGAAAACCTGTCTCCACCTAAAATACAAATGCCAGCTGTAAGGCCGGTTGCCTCCCCCGGGAGCTCGGACACGCCCATCCCTCCTTGCGCCTGGAAACTACCTCACCACTCTGCACTCGACACCCACCTCTGCACTCAACACCCACCTCTGCACTTGACACCCACCTCTGCACTCAGCACTAAACTCTGCACCTGGCACCTAGCCCGCCATTGGAAAATTTAAAAATTTAAAAATTTAAAGATTTAAAATTTAAAAAATTTAAAATTTAAAAATTTAAAAGAAGCCCTGCCAAAACCTGCCCAATAGCATTCTGCTCCGTCCAGGTCCCACTCCCCCTGGGCGCCCGCTCACCAGAAATCCCGCCTACCTACCAATAGCAGCTTGCGCCGTCCACGTCCTGTTTCTCCACAACCAATCAAAACGCCTTCACTCCCTATAAAACCCCATGCCCAGGAGGAGTCAAGCGCGACTTCTCTGGCCCCCCTTTCCTGGACCACACAACCTCCCCCGGGAGCTTAATAAATTGGCATTTAATTTCCTAGGCTGGTCTCAGTTTCCTCATTTTAAACTCGACAATAACCCTTACACCAGCTACTTGGGAGGCTGAGGCAGGAGAATTGCTTGAACCCGGGAAGTGGAGGTTGCAGCGAGCCAAGTTTGCCCCATTGCACTCCAGCCTAAGCAACAAGAGGGAAAGTCCATCTCAATAAATAAATAAATAAATAAATACCCCAATTATGCTCCCTTCCCTTTATCCATGCTGTTCTTCAGGTGACCTTGTAGTGTCCTTCCACTCTTTCTTTTAGCTGAACGTCATGACTTTGGGGATATTAGCAAATATGACAAGTAAGATTCTTGAATAAGCCCTTTGCTCTTTCTGCTTGCTATTTTTGTCGTTTTTAAATAGACTTTATTTTTTAGAGCAGTTTTAGGTTCACTGCAGAATTGGGTGAAAGCACAGGGCGAGTTCTCATATACACCCTGCCTAATGCTCCTCCCCCAGATCCCCACTGTCAACAAGCCTCACCTGAGTGGCACATTTGGACATATGAATCTTCATAGATGCACCATTATCACCCAAAATGTTGGGGCAAGCAGCAATGGAGGAAGGGCTTACAGCATGCCTACATAAACTGGTTATAAGTAATGTATAACATAAACTGCTTGTAAGTAATGTATAAAAGAAATCAGGAACAATAAACTGCGGAAGTCCTCTGAGGCCTCTGGGGGAGGAAGGCCTCTCTTTGCCAGCATGTTCCCAGGAGCAGAGTGACCTAAGCTCTGATATTCTAAACATAGTGCCCAAGGACATCACACTCCCTTGAAGCACTGAAGTGTAACCAGACGTGTAGGCTCCTTGCTAAGCCCGCTCCCACCAGCTGCACTGTCTATTGATAAGCGTACACTTTTAGCGCTTGAAAAACTCACATAAAGAGCCACTGCAGTCTATTTTATGTCTGATGCACAGCCTCCCTTCACCAATTCACCCTGCCACCTGCGCTATAGATAAAAGTGATTGTGTTCAATAAATATTGTGGAAACCAGAGCTTGGGGCCTTCACTGCCTCCAGAGTAAGAAGTGGTGGTCCCCTGGTCCAACTTTCATTCTTAATCTATCTCTTTCTTATTCCTTTGTTGCCCCCGAACTCGGGGTACCCATGGGTGGGGTGTGGGGGGCTGGTTGCCTAGACCAAAATCCATAGTTTACATTAGGGTTGACTCTTGGTGTGGTACATTCTATGGGTTTGGAAAAATATATAATACAATCTGGAGATCGATTGATTATTGTTCACCAGACATATGAGTCAGCCCAGCTGGGACACAAACTACCTGGTCAGTCCCAACCTATCAGCCTTGAACTAGGGAGCTACATAGATCTGAATTGTTTTAAGCTACTGAGGTGGTTTATTAAGAAGTATATTTGTAGCAATAGATGACTGATATGTACACTAAAATATCACTCATTCTACTTCAGCAAAGTTAGCTTTTTGCTGTTATTCTAATACAGAAGATAAACACACCAAGATCTTTGTGGGCACCATTTCCTATGTTTGGAATGACTTTACCTAGATGTCACCATAGCTAATTTATTTTCTTTCCTCATATTTTTTGCTCAAATATAATATTTACTGCACTTAGAAACTGAAAATAAAAACTCAACCCTAATTTCCATTCTTGATTAATTTTTCTCTTCAGCATTTCTCATCACATCAGGTATTTTATATACACTTTACTTTTTTTTTTTTACGAGACGGAGTCTCACTGTCACCGAGACTGGAGTGCAATGGCGTGATCTCAGCTCACTGCAACCTCTGCCGCCCTGGTTCAAACGATTCTCCTGCTTCAGTCTCCCAAGTAGCTGGGATTACAGGTGACCAACACCGCCCCCCTACCACCACCCAGGCTGCTATTTTTTGTATTTTTGGTAGAGGCGGGATTTCACCACATTGGCCAGGCTGTAGCTCACACCTGTAATCCCAGCACTCTGGGAGCGCAAGACCAGTGTATCACCTGAGGTCAGGAGTTTGACCCTTATCTTTAAAAAGCCTCTCTTGACTCAACATTTTTCTCTAGTTAGTGCCTTATTTCTCAGACGACTTTATTTAAAAATTTCCCATAAAGAGTTATTCAAATTTACTATCTGCAGTTTCTGTGTTCCTTTTCTTTTGTAAACCCACTATCTTCAGGTTTTTTTTTGGTACCAGCACTTCATGGAAACTTCTGGTCAAGATCATGAATGACCTTTACATGTCTAAAATTAATGATCACTCCGAAGCTCTTATCTTTCTTGCCTTCTCAGGGGCAATAGGTACATTATTCTTCTTAAAATATTTTATTTGATTTCCAAGACACTGCTCTCCTGATTTTCTTTCTTCCCACTGGCTCTTCCATCTCAACAGCCGGCTATATTATTATTCTTTTAACTGAAAGTTCTAACTGGCTGGGCGCCGTGGCTGACGCCTGTAATCCCAGCACTTTGCGAGGCCGAGGCGGGCGGATCACGAGGTCATGAGTTCGAGACCAGCCTGACCAACAAAGTGAAACCCCCGTCTGTACTAAAAAGATGAAAATTAGCCAGGCGTGGCAGCGGGAGCCTGGTGGCGGGAGTCTATAATCCCAGCTACTCAGGAGGCCGAGGCAGGAGAATCTCTTGAAGCCGGGAGGCGGAGGTTGCAGTGAGCCAAGATTGCACCACTGCACTCCAGACTGAGCGACAGAGGGAGACTCCATCTCAAAAGAAGAAAGAGAGAGAGAGAGAGAGCGTTCTGGGCCAAAAGAAAGCACATAGGTTTGAAACGAGGTTGAAATATAAACAGATTCAGAACTTTACAGAAAAAAATTGCACCTTGTTTCCGCCCGGTTTCGAACCGGGGACCTTTCGCGTGTTAGGCGAACGTGATAACCACTACACTACGGAAACCTGCTTGCTGCCAGCCTTTTTCATGTTGGAATTAGTTAAAATAAACCTTAAATTTATCTGTTTATTTGGCGTATATCTTTGGCAGAGAGATATTTTCCCGTACAGTTTCTAATTCTGAGAACCAAGTTTCAAAACCCGACAACTCGTAACCAAGCAAACGATTCTCCTGAAGCTTCAATTCCTTCAGAAGCACAGGGCAGGGAAATCTCGGGCAGCCTCTTGGGAAATTTTATTTCAATTCAATTTTTTGTATGTTCTATGCTCTCTGCTCTCATAAGATGCTCTGATGTTCATCTTTCAAAGACTGAAAATTAGGCAGGACATTGGTATTCCTGAGTGTTTTTTCCTTCATGCCAGCAGGCTGTCAGTGAGATTCATTCAAATGTAAAATACCGTTTACTCCGAAATGAGACACTTTCTTGAGGTTTGAAACAAAAGGCAGAGGCAGTGTTAATGCAAAGGTGTATAACAAGAAATACATAGCCTGGGTGTGTATGGGAAAGTTTAAAATCAAGACAGAACAATTGTATTCATTAGGACCAATTATCAATGAGCAAATATCTATATATCGTACATGATCACTGGTAATAAATATATATGTATATGCACACATATGTATATATGCTTCTCAAACTACATATTTTTGCAGATATATATATATATATGTATATATATATAAAAACATGAGGATAAGCTTCCTCATCCAAAATTATCTCCTACTTAGCAGAGTGACAAGTATCTAGGAGGCCAGATTTTATAAATCCTAAAGAAGTGATAAAGAATTCTGCTAGATATGATAAATATTTTCATCAAAGGACAGCGTATTTGATCATCAACTGCTATTTGCTAGGAATTAAAACATAAATTCCATGAAGAAAAGGATATTTTTTTCTGTTGTGTTCACTGCTTATGTGTTGTGTTCTGGCTTATGGTTTTTGTTTGTTTGTTTGTGTTTGAGACGGACTTTCGCTCTTGTTGCTCAGGATGGAGTGCACTGGCACAATCTTGGCTCACCGCAACTTCCATCTCCCAGGTTCAAGCGATTCTCCTGCATCAGCATCCCATGTAGCTGGGATTACAGGCATGCATCACCACGCCCGGCTAATTTTTTGTATTTTTAGTAGAGACAGGGTTTCTCCATGTTGGCTGGGCTGGTCTTGAACTCCCGACCTCAGGTGATCCACCTACCTTGGCCTCCCAAAGTGCTGGAATTACTGGCATGAACTACTGCGCCCGTCTCTTTACACATTTTCTATTAAGCTTGTTGTTTGATCTTGCTGATTTTCATGGCTTCTTACTACACCATGTAGATTAAGTTATTTTCATTTGTAAATATTTCAAATATCTTCTACTTTTGTTGTATTTGTCTATTTACTTTTGTGGCTTTCATCGAATGTATCTTTGATTTAGGTGTAGCAGACTATACCAGTGTTTTGCTTTGCTGTTTGTGGGGTTTTTCGTTTGGTTGGTTGGTTTTGTTTTTTGTTTCTTTGAGACGGAGTCTTGCTCTGTCGCCCAGGCTGGAGTGCAGTGGTGCGATCTCGGCTCACCGCAACCTCCGCCTCCCGGGTTAAAACGATTCTCCTGCCTCAGCCTCCCGAGTAGCTGGGGTTACAGGCGCAAACCACCACGCCCGGTTAATTTTTTAATAGAGATGGGATTTCGCCACTTTGGCCAGGCTGGTCTCAAACTCCTGACCTTGTGATCCGTCGGCCTCTGACTCCTAAAGTGCTGGGATTACAGGCGTGAGCCACCGCGCCTGGCAATAAAGCAATTTTTATATATATGCTTCTATTTTTTTAATCTGTCATATGTAGGCATTTAAACTATCTAGATAAGTGTAGTTTATAAAAACCACAGATGATTCTACTGCATAGTGCATTTTAAAAAATCACAATAGAGTAATTAAAAACTCTTCTGTATATCAAAGTATGGGAGATTCTTTTCTCTGACATGTACACCGCAATCGCCTGAACCTGGGAGGCGGAGGTTGCTGAATCTTCAGAATTTAGCTCTGATTCCAGCACTGACAGGCGTGGATTTCCCTCAAGATGCCTCATTTTAATGGAAGTCCAAGGAATCAGGGATGGTTCCTCTTTCCCTAACACCTAATATAATGCCTGGCACAAATTTATTATTCATACTTCTGGAAATATATCTTTTCATTTGTGTATTTCCAAGCAATATTAGAACTATTTGTTTACTTTGTACACTCTTTTAAACGTGGTCCCAGTACTTACTCATAATCTTTCGGAAACTAAAAATTCTAGCCTAGTAAAGTTAGACAACCAAGCCCAACGTCATCACCGGGATGGCCGAGTGGTTAAGGCGTTGGACTTAAGATCCAATGGACATGTGTCCGCGTGGGTTCGAGCCCCACTCCCGGTAGTTGTGGGTGTGTGTTTTGACGTTTGCGATTTCTGGCTCAGTTGAAAGCTAGGTTGTTTACACAAAAACTAATGTGCCAACTCCCTCACTTTGAGTGTGAACTCTTCAAAACATTACATAACATTCTGCCTAACACTACTGCTTTTTGAAAAAAAAATCTTCAAGGAGATTGCTTCCCTGAGCATTGTTAAGTAGGAGACGCCTCTTCCCACAATTCCTATAGCCTAACAGCACACTATTCAAATCTTGAATACATTCCTATCACTGTGGGATGTATTCAAGCACAATGTCTCAGCCTATAACCCTAGCACTTTGGGAGGCTGAGGCGGGCGGATCACTTGAGGTCAGGAGTTCGAAGACCAGCCTGGCCAACATAGTGAAACCCCGTCTCTACTAATAATACAAAAATTAGCCGGGCGTGTTGGCGGCCTCCTATAATCCCAGCTACTCGGGAGGCTGAGGCAAGGGAATCGCTTGAACCCAGGAGGTGGAGGTTGAAGTGTGCTGAGATCGCACCATTGCACTCCAGCCTGGGCGACAAGAGCGACACTCCGTCTCAAAAAGAAGAAAAAGAAAGAAAGAAAAAGAAAAAGAAACAAATTAGCCAGGTGTGGTTATTCATGCCCGTAATCACAGCCACTCGGGAGGCTGAGACTTGAGAATCGCCGGAACCCAGGAGTGGGAGGTTCCAGAGAACTGAGATTGCGCCACTGCACTCCAGCCTGGTCAACAGAGTGAGACTGTCTCAGATAAAAAAAAAAAAAAAAAAAAAAAAAAGGATTTGTGAGAAGAGGACAGCCTACGTGGATGTTTTACATAAAGAGGTCTGAATTCTGCAGGCAATTCAGTTCCAAAAGAAAGGAAGTGTGAAATATTTTGCAGTTAGGTTCTCTTTGGCACTGAGGCAGGCAAAAGTGAATCCCACATGCACTGCTTCTTTTTGTTCTCAGAGAGCGGGATTCAGAGAAGCCCAACTCCACTAAGGTTAAGGCTCTCAATATACCTTACAAAAGTCAGACTCAAGTAGGAGAAATTATCCCACATGCTAGCAAGATTGTCGGAGGTAACTAGAAATGTTCAGCTAAGACATTTTAGGAAAGCATCAATCAATAAGTATATACTGTGCTTTTAAATTTACTTCAACGAGCAGGAGACAATTGGCCAACCTACCTCAATCTAGAAGAAAGGAAAATGAAAGGAAATAGCCCTCGGTGTGGTTATACTGTCATAAAAGAAAAATACGTTTAATCGGATTGCTGTATATACTTAATGAGAGACTATCCTTGCATCCGATGGCTGCAACCAATTGTAGTTTGAGCGCTGCTGTTTTTAGAATTCTTTCTTATCCTCCACAGTAATAGTGGAACTTCATGTAGTGATTATCACTTTTGCATTACAAGTTTCATGAGAAACTGCTGGCTTGTTTTCCTTTTTTTTTTTTTACTCTGAGTGTTTCTGTGACTGACTTGCTTTTCAAAGCAGTCATATTGTCTTACATTTCCAACAACAATTCATATCGTTTTAAATTCCTGGTAACAATATATTAGAGTCTATGTTTCCCCCTCATTCTCACCAATGCTTGTTTTCAATTATCTTTTAATTTTTTTATTTTCTTCTTCTTTTCCTTCTTCTTCTTCTTCTTCTTCTTCTTTATTTGGAGAAGGAATTTTGCTCTTGTCGCCCAGGCTGGAAGGCAATGGCGCGATCTCGGCTCACTGCAACCTCCGCCTCTGGGGTTGAAGCGAGTCTCCTGCCACAGCTATCAAGTAGCTGGGATTACAGTCATGTGCCACCACGCCTGGCTAATTTTGTATTTTTAGTAGAGATCGGGTTTCTCCGTGTTGGTCGGGCTGGTCTTGAACTCCCGGCCTCAGGTGATCCACCCACATCGGCCTCCCGAAGTGCAGGGATTACAAGCTTGAGCAACCGAGCCCAGCCGACTAGAATTTTATTTATTTATTTACAATCTAATATGTTTTTGTTTGTTTGTCTTGTGTTATTACATATAGGACTTGTTGAATAAGTTGAATAAGAGTGGTAAGAGCAGATATTCTTGTCAGACATTCCCTATCTTGAGAAGTCATTCAGTCTTTCACCATTAAGTATGACATTACATTTCTTTTGCAGATGCTTTTTATCAAGTTGAAGAAGGTCCTCTCTATTCCCAGCTAACTAATCGTTTTTTTTTTAAATCACAAACGAGTGTTGAATGTTACTGAATGTTTTTCTATGTCTGTTGAGATGATCACATGGTTGAACCTCTCCAGTCACCAGAATCATGAGCCAAATAAGCCTCTTTTCTTTATAAATTACCGAGGTTTAGGTATTCTGTTATAGTAACACAAACAGACGAAGACAGGCAGACTATGTGACCTGGGTCTCTGAGGTGGGATGTTCTTAGTCATTCTGTCTGCTCCCAGAAGTTGACATTCTCTCATATTCTGTACTTACTACTCCGTTAAAGTAGAAATTTTCATTCTTCTTTCCTTTCTTCATCTCCTCTGATTTTTCTGTTCTCTGGATGTAACCATGTTTGCTGCTAGTCTCTAGGTGTTTCAGTTTTCTTTTCTTTAGGGACAGGCAATTCTCTGTAAGTGCTGTTCTATTGAAAAGGGCTTTCTCTGATCTCTTGCCCTAATCCTTTCTTTCTTATGAGCATGGGTTCTACATCTGTAGACTCAATCAACCAAGGATCAAAAATATTTGAAAGAAATAAAAACAACAATGCAACTAAAAAACACAGTATAGCAACTATGTACATAGCCCTTACATTATATTCAGCATTATAAATAATCTAGAGATGATTTAGCATATACAGGAAGATGTGCATAGGGTATTTTATGTAAGACACTTGAGCATCAGTGGATTTTGGTATCCTTGGGGGGTCCTGGAACCAGTTCTGGAATATGGAGAGCCTACTGTACTTTGGGAATTACAAGGAAAAGTCTGCAAAAGTGTCTTCCACAGTACTTGATCCTCGGAGTTCTATAATTTCCTTCTTAGACACTCAGACTAAATTTAGCAAGTCATTATAAAATACTGAATTTTTGCTGAATTTTTCTTACCCTCTTGCAAGGAGGCCTCATTATTGTCGTATTGCTATGAATGAGCCAGTATTCATTTCCCATTTCTACTTGGAAGCACCTGTTTTTCCGTAGATTTCTGGCTATGTGGTTGCTCTGAGACCTCAGCTCTTTCATGGGTTCAAGGAAAATTATGCATTTCTAGATTATCTGGACTTTTCCTTTTCTTTTCCTTTTTTTTTTTTTTTTTTTGAGATGGAGTTTCCCTCTTGTAGAGTACAATGGCATAATCTCTGCTCACTGCAACCTCGGCCTCCTCAGTTCAATCAATTCTCCTGCCTAAACCTCCCGAAAGGCTGGGATTACAGGTGCACGCCACTATATTCAGCTAATTTTTTTTTTGTATTTTTAGTAAAAACGGGTTTCACCTTCTTAGCCAGGCTGGTCTCCAACTCCTGACCTCAGATGATCCACCCGCCTTGCCCTCCCAAAGTGCTGGGATTACAGGCGTGAGCCAACTCACCCGGCCTATCTGGACTTTTTCATTGTTAGATTAGGAGCAATATTCTTTCCAACTTTCTACAATCTAGGTGGAGGCTGGGTGACAGAGCAAGACTCCATCTGAGAAAAAAATTAGTTTAAGAGAAGAAAATCTGTATTTATTGACAAAAACAGAAATGAAAATTATTTGCAATATGACAGGGTTTTGGAGTCTGCTCAAAGGGACTGTGCCCCTGGTAAATTAATAGCACTTTAGTGATGTTACCATGTAAATAACCACAAGAAGGTCTAAGAGTTAACATATAATATCATATAGTGGGTAATTTTAAGTTTTCTAGTAATATTAAGAAAGTACACAGGGCACGGTGGCTCATGCCTGTAATCCTAGCACTTTGGGAGGCCAAGGCGGGCGGATCACCTGGGCTCGGAGTTCGAGACCAGCCTGACCAACATGGAGAAACCCCCGTCTCTACAAAAAATACAAAAAAATTAGCCTGGCGTGGTGGTGCGTTCCTGTAATCCCAGCTACTCCGGAGGCAGAGACAGGAGAATCACTTGAACCTGGGAGGCGAGGTTGTGGTGAGCCAAGATAGCACCATTGCAGCCTGGGCAACAAGAGCAAAACTCCACCTCGAAAAAAAAAAAAAAAAAAAAAAAGGAAAGTAGAGTGAAACAAGTGAAATTGTTTTTAAGAGAAGGGGGCACGATGTGTTGCTTCCGGTGGTCTCGGACTCCTAAGTTAGGAAATCCTTTCCACAGCCTCTGGAATAGCTGGGATTGCAAGAGTATGTTACTTCGCCTAGCTACTTCCAATATGTTTTAACTCCAAATACTATCATTTAAACATGTTATCAATAAACTATGAGATTTCTTTTTTCTTTCTTCCTCTTTTTGTACTATGTTTTTGAAATATGTGTGAGTGGCTGTTACGTACAGTGCTGCTCTAGAATACTCAGGGAAAAGAAAGTATTTTCTCTTCAAATACCATCTGTAGTTTATTTGGTAGGGTGGGGTGGGGGTCCCAATGCACTTATAATATCAAATGTCAAAGGCTTCTTTTCCTTAGTATAATATTTTCAAGGTTCATTCATATTGTAGCATGCATTAGAATTGCATTTCTGTTTATAATCAAATAAAGCTCTTTATTTGATTTTTTGAGTTGTCTTTCCAGAGATCTCTTTCACTCAACTCCTTTGTCAGTATCAGCAGAAGAAAGATTAAGAGAACACAATTTCAGAAGAGAAAATTTTGTTTAAGGGGAAGGTGTTGTCTTTTTCAAAGATATTATTTATTTTGTTAGAGAGGAGGGTCTCACTCTGCTGCCAAGCTGGCCTTCAGTTCTGGGCCTTAATCCATCCTCTGGCCTCAGCCTCCTAAGTAGCTGGGTATGGTTACAGGCTCCACCACCACACCCAGCTTGGTGTTGTCTTTCTTTGATAAAGCTGCCACCACCCAAACAGAACAATGCGACGAAATCTACCCGTTTATGTAAAAAAAAAAAAAAGGAAACAAAAATAAAAATCTTGAGAGTAGAAGGGAATTCCCTGGGCTGGCCAGAGCCGAGTGATACAAGATTGTGAGTTTCACCCCCGGTAGACGCTCGATTTTTCGCCTTCTACCGCAGAAGTTCTCTGTTGGTGGGAGTTATAAAAAGCGGGCAATAAAAGGAAACGCACGAATACAGTGCTATTTACATCACCCAGCTAAAAATTAATGAGCCTCATCAAAGAATCGACGTAGAATCACTGGGGGCGAGTCCCAGAAAACTGGGTATGATACTCCCTCTCAGGGATTCTCCAGCGCGCTCAAGTTTGAGTAGCGTTTTACGGAGCTCGGAATCCTTACGACCATCCCCCCACACCTGCCCCTTTTTTACCTGCTCCCAGCCGGAGAGAAAGTGGATCCAACGAGGTCTACGCTCCTGTAGGGTTCGTTAAGTTCCCAGCACCCATCACATAGCACATTGTCCATCGTCGATACACATCTGTAAGATAAACATCGTGTATAACACAAATTCAGGTGTCTTTTGCTTGTGCGTGTTCTTTTCCCGGCGACACCTTGATTTCCTTTGCAAGCTCCTCTGCAATGCCCAGACATCGGCGATCAGGTTCAGAAACACCTGGAAAAAGAGCAGTCTGTTTTATCAGACACCGCCCCAGGGATCCCTCTTCCTTACACCCTCCCCATCTTGTTTCATGTTTAACGTTAGTCTGGGATCCCTTATCAAATTTCGTTTCTTAGTGTCAGTCTGTAGCAGGGAGGCTCGGACGCTCTTCTCGGTGCCATCCTGAGGAGGGACGGAGATGGAGGCTGAATCGCGTTCGCAGTCGCCGGGCTGGGCATTATCAAGATCGCGGGACTGAGGGCCTAAGGGAGACACTGATGTCTATTCTCCACAGCCCCGCCTTTCTTGATTCAAAGTTTCGCCAGGCGATGCCCCTCCTTTTTCGTCCAGGACCTATGCTCAAAGTTGGGCAGGAAAGGGTCTGAAGAGTGGAAGCCTGCACCAGGCGGGGGAAAATCAATGAAGAAAATGTCTGGGTAAGCACAGGCACATAGAGAGAGGGGAGAAAAAAGGATGAAAGAAAAAAATATATCAGATTTAAAATCTAAATAAAAGTGGCCGGGCGCGGTGGCTCACGACTGTAAATCCTAACACTTTGGGAGGCCGAGGCGGGCGGATAACCTGAGGTAAGGAGTTTGAGACCAGTTGGCTAACATAGCGAAACCCGTCTCTACTAAAATACATGCATACATACATACAGAAAATAATAACATAAAATAGCTGGGCGTGGTGGCGTGCGCCTGTAATCCCAGCTACCTAGGAGGCTGAGGCAGGAGAATCGCTGGAACCCGGGAGACAGAGACTGCAGCGAACCGAGATTGCGCCACGTCTCAGTTGGAAAACACACAGGAAAATATTTTTCTTCAAAAAAAAAAAAAGGCAAAACCACAAGCTTCGAGCCAACCGGGACTACGAACCTAACGGCTTCCGGGCGAAATTGAGGCGCGTTATCCATTGCGTCACCGGCCCTGCGACGTAGAAATCTACAACCTGGGCAACACAGCGAGACTCCCAATCAAAAATACATAAATAAATAAAAAAAAATGTGGGTCTTTCCCGGTGACTCACGCCTGTAGTCCCCGCACTGTGGGAGGAGGCGGGCGGATCACTTCATTTCAGGAGTTCGAGAACAACCTGGCAAACATGGTGAAACCCTGTCTGTACTAAAAATATATTTATTTTTTTGAGACGGAGTTTTGCCGCTCTCGGCCGGGCTGGAGTGCAGCGGCGCGATCTCGGTTCACTGCAACCTTTGCCTCCCAGATTCAAGCGATTCTCCTGCCTCAGACTCGGAAGTAGCTGGGATTACAGACCCCCGGGCGGGGTTTCACCATGTTGGCCAGGCTGGTCTCAAACTCCTGACCTCAAGTGATCCGCCTGCCTCAGCCTCCCAAAGTGCTGGGATTACAGGCCTCAGCCACCGCATCCCTCCTAAAAATACAAAAATTAGCCGGGCATGGCAGCGCTCGCCTGTAGTCCCAGCTATCTGGGAGGCTGAGGCACGAGAATAGCTTAAACCTGGAGGAGAAGGTTGCAGTGAGTCGAGATTGAGCCACTGCACTGCAGCCTGAGCGACAAGAGGAGATCAGGCCTCAAAAGAAAAAAAATGGTCGGCTGGGCACCATGGCTCACGCCTGTGATCCTAGAACTTTGAGAGGCCGAGTCAGGCGGATCACAAGGTCAGGAGTTTGAGACCAGCCTGGCCAGTAAGGTGAAATCTTGTTTCTACTAAAAATACGAAAGTTAGCAGGGCGTGATGCCTTGCGCTTGTAATCCCAGATACTCGGGAGGCTGAAGCGGGAGAATCGCTTGAACCTGGGAGGCGGAGGTTGCAGTGAGCTGAGATCGCGCCATTGCACTCCAGCCTGGGCGACAGAGCGAGACTTCGTCTCAAAAAATAATAATAATTTTTAAAAGCTCGGTCAGTAGTGGTCAATAGTGTTTTTACATGTGGTTTTTAAAAATTAAGGTATAATATAAAATCCAAATTTTGAAAGTGCACAATTAATTGCTTTTTAGTGTATTCACAGACTTGTGCAGTCATCACCATTATCTAATTTCAAACCATTCTCATCACCCCAAAGAAACTCTATACTCATTCCCCCTCTTTCTCCAGCCCCTGACAAATATTAACACTTTCTATATTTACAGATTCGCCTATTCTGGACCTTTTATATAAATGGAATTATACAATATGTAGCTTTTCGTGTCTGGCTTCTTTTTCTTAGTATAATATTTTCAAGGTTCATTCACTTTGTAGCAAGTATTGTAACTTTCTTTTTTTTTTAAATTTCTTTCTTTCTTTCTCTTTCTTTTATCTTTTCTTTCTTGAGACAGTTTCGCTCTATAGCCCAGCCTGGAGTGCAGTGGCACCATCTCAACTCACTGCGACTTCCGCCTCCCGGGTTCAAGTGATTCTTCTGCCTCAGCCTCTGGGGTAGCTGGGATTACAGGCCGGCTTCATCATGTCTGGCTAATTTTTGTATTTTTAGCAGAGCCATGTTTGGTAGAGCCATGGTGACTAGGCTGGTTTCGAACTCCTGACCTCACGTGATCCGCCCCCCCCCCCCCCCCCCCCCCCCACGCCGGCCTCTCAAAGTGCCGGGATTGCAGGCGTCATCCACCGCGCCCGGCCTAGAACTTTATTTCTGTTTGTTGTGGAATATTTGCGTGTGTTTTTTTTTTTTATTCTTTTTTTGAGTTCTTTTTCCAGAGATCTCTTTCAGCCAACCTCTTTTTCAGTATGTTTAAAAAAAAAAAAATGGAGATTTAAGAATACAATTTCCAGGCCGGGCGCGGTGGCTCACACCTGGAATCCCAGCACTTTGTGAGGCCAAGGCGGGCGGATCACCTGAGCTCAGGAGTTCGCGACCAGACTGGGCAACACAGTGAAACCCCGTCTCTAGTTAAAAAAAAAAAAAAAAAAAAAGAATTAGCCTGGCGTGGCGGCACCGCCCTGTAGTTCCAGCTACTCAAGAGGCTGAAGCAGGAGAATTGCTTGAACCCGGGAGGAGGAGGTTGCAATGAGCCGAGATGGCGCCACTGCTCTCCAGCCTGGGCGACGACAGAGCGAGACTCCGACTCAAAAAGAAAAAAAAAAGCAATTTCTGAAGAGACTTACGGTCTCAAATTTCAGTTTGATACTTAACGCTAAACAGACTTAAAGGTCAAGATTGTGAAGCAGTAAGGTGCAAGATGAAGAGGCAGATCAGATGAATTTTCTTCCAAAGGACTCTAAGAACCTGTTTCTGTCATCAGCTGGAAAACACACAGGAAAATTTTTTTCTTCAAAAACAAACAAACAAACAAAAACGTAAGCGTCGAGCCAGCCAGGAGTCGAACCTAGAATCTTCTGATCCGTAGTCAGACGCGTTATCCATTGCGCCACTGGCCCTTCGACGAGCACGATTCAATTATCTCTTCTTCATTAGGATCATTAGGAAAATAGTTGATTTGCAATGCAAACAGGCATACATCGAACAAGACTGCAAATTCCAGAAAGCACGATTTTCTTTGTGATCAAGTTAAGTTAAATAAGTTTCATCCCCTTAAGGTATTTATATTTACAAAGACATTTTCTCCTTTGGAACATCATGTACGCAATAGACTTACTGTCGTTCACATTTTTTCATTGATGCGCCCGTTTGTTTTCTTTTTTCTTTCTTTTCTTGTCTTGTCTTTTTTCTTTTCTTTTCTTCTTTTTTATTGAGACAGAATCTCGCTCTGTCACCTAGGCTGGAGTGCAATGGTGCGGTCTCTGCTCGCTGAAACCTCCGCCTTCCGGGTTCAAGCGATTCTCCTGCCTCAGCCTCTGGAGTAGCTGGGACTGCAGGCGCGCGCCACCACCACCAAAAGAAAAAAAAAAGAGAAAACAAACGGGCGTGTTAATGAAAAAATGTGAACGACAGTAACTCTGTTGCGTACATGATGTTCCAAAGTAGAAAATTTCTTTGTAAATATAAATATTTTAAGGGAATGATACTTATTTAGCTTGACCACAAAGAAAATCGTGCTTTCTGGAATTTACAGTCTTGTTCGATGTATGCCTGTTTGCATTGCAAACCAACTATTTTCTTAGTGATCCTAATAAAGAATGGATAGTCGGTAAACTTAAGGCAAAATGTTGGTGGCGCAATGGATAATGCGTCTGATTTTTTTTCGCTCAGAAGACTCGAGTTTCGAATCCTGGCTGGCTCAAGGCTTGTGCTTTTGGCTTTTTTTTTTTTTCTGAAGAAAAAAATTTTCCTGTGTGTTTTCCAACTGATGACAGAAACAGGTTCTGAAAGTCCACCACTCCCGGCTACTTTTTGTACTTTTCGTAAAGACGTAGAGACGGGGTCTCTAACTTCTGACCTCTGGTGATCCGCCCGCCACAGCCTGCTCCTCCCAAAATGCTGAAATTACAGGAATGGGCCACCACGTGGCCAGGAGTTTTATTTTAATTTAATGAAATTAACTATTTTTCAGTTTAAGGAATTTTTATTAAAGGAAGGATTTTATAATCTAAATTACGTTTCCTTGCTCAGTTTTTAATTCTGTTACTTAAAACAGAACTGTCATTTTGAGCTATTCCACGGTAAAGAATTACAAAATTAAAGAAAGGAATGCCTTAAATTTTTGTACTTTGCTGAAAATTCTTTCTCCCAGGGTCTACAAAACATTAATTTTTTTTATATTTTACTATTTTTATGTGTTTTGTTTGTTTTTAAATCAATAAGTACTCTGGGACTAGCATTATGTTTGCTAGACCTGGCATTTGTTCGGCCCATAAGGTTCAAAGTTTCCTTTCCCTTTTAAATTTATTTTATATTTTGCAATTTTTTTTTTCTAATATTTAAGTTTTTCGATGTTTAGGTATTTTTCTTCGGTGAAGCACAAGTTTCTCTTTGTGGTTCCTGATCCATTTGAAACAGCTGGAACACCGGTGGCACTGTTAATGGCTTTCTAGGCAGCCTCTTCGCTTGGGGGGCTTGTACTATAACCCCAGCTTCATCATCCTAGTAGTGACTCTGGAGACTCAAGCACATAAACAAGTTCTGAATTATCAATGGGAGTTTTATTTTTAAAGCAAAATTTCCTCTTTACTATTGGGATCTGTTGCTGTTTTCCCATTTAGCAATCTCAAAACAAGCAAGCAACTATTGTGAAAGCCCAAGAAGCTTCAGGCTTCCTGTGGACCCTGAAGAGTAGGTAGATCGTGGATGGAAGCACTGCCCAGAGCTCAGGGTTTCACTGAGGCTCAGCTGGGAGGAGCAGAACGGGGTCCTCATGGAAAGGTGGATGGTTTAACACAGAACTCGATATAGGACATGGCCCTTTTCTCACCTTGTATGTGAAAGATGAAAGGCTGAGAGTCACAACGATTTGTGTTTCAGAAAAAAACATACGGATAAGCGCTGTGAGCAGGATTTGAACCTGCGTGGGGAGACCCCATTGGATTTCGAGTCCAACGCCTTAACCACTCGGCCATCACAGCCTTATAATATGCTGCTATTTATGCATTAAAAACACATACCCATAGGGCTCTGAATTCTGCAATTCTCACTGCAAGCCACACTTGTTTATTTGGATGTTCACTGACCAATACACAGAGATCACTCACCAAGCCCTCTCAACACATCTCTCCACTCAGTTCCTTCCAGCCTCACCCAACTTGATCCTATCCCTCCAGGCCCAAGGCTGCTAAATCTCACCT
Organism: Ateles fusciceps; assembly: GCA_036589455.1. Classification (NCBI taxonomy): domain Eukaryota; kingdom Metazoa; phylum Chordata; class Mammalia; order Primates; family Atelidae; genus Ateles; species Ateles fusciceps. The sequence goes on from JAZHEH010002049.1 coordinate 391,027, forward strand.
TTTTGAGAAGAGGCAATATTCCAGCATTACAAGAACACTTATTTTTATTTTTTTTCTACAGTCTTCATGCATTGTCTGGCTTTGCTCTGTAGTTGTGGCTGGAGTTGTGTAAAAAAAAATCTATATATTTTCAGCCTGGCTGTGGTGGCAGACACCTGTAGTCCCAGCTACTCGGGAGGCTGAGGCAGGAGGATAGCTTGAACCCAAAAGGCGGAAGTTGCAGTTAGCCAAGATTGCACCACTGCACTACGGCCTGGGTGACAGAGCAAGACTCCATCTTAAAAAAAAAAAGAAAAAGCTGGGGGCAGTGGCTTATGCCTGTAATCCCAGCACTTTCGGAGGCTGAGGTGGGTGGATCTCGAGGTCAGGAGGTCGGGATCAGACTGGCCAGCATGGTGAAACCCCCATCTCTACTAAACATACAAAAAATTTACCGGGCATGGTGGCTGGTGCTTGTAGTCCCAGCTACTCTGGAGGCTGAGGCAGGGGAATCGCTTGGAACTCGGGAGGCGGAGGTTACAGTGAGCTGAAATCGCGCCATTGCACTCCAGCCATTGCACTCCAGCCTGGGCAACAGAGCTAGACTCCGTCTCAAATTAAAAAAAAAACAAAAAAGAAAAAAAACTATATATTTTACTTGAGTGCTTTCTGTTCTTTTACATCTAACACAACATTTTTATTTCACAGTAAATCCCAAATATTTTGCAGAACAACTAATCATTACATTCATATTATTAATTCAGATATTATAAACACACAGAACAAGGAACACAGAGATGATTTGCTCCTCTTCTAGTGGATGTCTTTTCTGTGATGAAGTCACAACTCTTTGGTGGAGGAAGGTGGTAAAAACTCTTGGCCTCCCCCTGACCCTCTCCTTTGAGGCTGTCATAACCTTTGGGAATTACCCAATTTTTTATCACATGTCTGCTCCTACAGGCAGAAATGGCTGAATTTTGCCTCAAAATTCACCGTGTGGGTTGTGGAATTAAAATGTAAGTTGAATTCAAGTCTCACTATTTTTTTTTTTTATAGGAAAGGACACTGATAAGGAAGATGTAATACTGAGAATCAGAAATTTAGGTGGATTTTGACAAATATGAGAACTATACATTCCTAAATGCCCCTGACTTTCTGGTGACAATAGAACAACCAGGTACACTGCTCACAGTTCTACTCTCTGGGAAGATTTTATTTTTTGGACTGTACTTTAAAGGCATCCCAGAGTGGGGCTGTGGGGCTGCAGTCATCTACTTTTAAGTGGTGTCTGGATATTTTACAGAACATCTACAAACCATTCTTGAGTTTATTTCTTCTTCAGTCAACTGGTCATTTAGAACTCTTATGAGGCAATAGATGTAGATGTACACACACACACACACACACACACAAATAAAGAGAAGGCAATGTAGAGGTCACGAACATCTGTGCCACTTCCCATGCAATCTATTTGTGCCTTTAGGGCCTGCTCAAACTTTATCTAATACATCCCATTTCCATTTGATAATGGAATGCTGCCGTGTGTGTCTAAATTTATGTCTTGGTAACACACACTATCCAGTTCAAGATATGCATCTGAGGCCATATGGTAATGTGGTCGCATGTGGTCAAGCATTCAGACATTGCTAGAACCTGGTAGCAAACTATAAGCTACTTGTCAAAAAAGGAGTAGTTACCCACAGAAGATGGCATAACTGTGCTCCAAAACTCTAAAGTTCTGTGCGGTGCTTCACCTGTAGAAACTTGCCAAAGCCTCCAAATAACTTCCCTCTTCTCTGACACTTCAAGCCAGGTCAACTCTTCTGGTTCTTACAGTCCCAGTGGCAGTCACTGCAACATGGTCCTGTTGCAGAACCATTTCTTGTTCTAGGCCCCACTCAAAAATGGGAGATTTTCAGGTTACTTGATAAATGGTTGGCTGGAGCATGCCCAAATGTTGCCTCCCAAATCCAAAGAGTTCTATTCAGTGTTGTGCCACTTTCTTAATAATAAAAGGATGCAGCAACCCATAATGCTTCAGACAACTGGACCTCTAGAAATTTCACTGAGGTAGGAAGACTTATTTTTTGTGAGGTTTATTTCCCACCGTCTGGCCTACAAATGTCTTATCAATGTTATAGAGTAGTTGCTACCTTCTTATCACTAAAAATATAATCAATGTAGAGACCAGTATGATGTTCTGTGGAATGGTGAGGTGATAAAGGTCCCTGTGGACTAGTTCGTGACATGGGGTGAGAGACTCAGTATACGCCCGAGGTAGTGAGACAGCCAGGTGGGAGAGGGTCCCTGGAGAAACTCCAACCAGCCTGCCCACTGAGGTGGAGCCTCAGGAAGTTAACTATGTTTGCAGCTGGGAGGAGACTGGCCCCTCCACTTCCTATGTGGAATCTGGGATTCCAGCTGCTGGGTGGGGAAGGGGAAGTGCTGTAACGGGGGGACTCTAGCCTTGTGAGAGTCCCTGTTTCCCCCTTTTTCCCTTTTCAGCTATATAAAACCCTGTCTTACTGACCATTCACATTGTCTGCGAGCCTGAATTTTCACAGCAGTGGGACAAAGAACCCCATCTTTAGCTAAACTAAGGAAACTCCTGCAATAGCAGGGCAGATAAGGCTGCTTGCCTTGCCAGCTAGAAGACCACTGCTTCTGATGGTCTTAACGATTAAGTATAGAGAAAAAAGAGCTATATCAATAACTGCATAGCAGGTACCAGGGGGATGTGTTAATATTTCCACTAATGAAACAACATCTGGAATAGCAGATGTAACTGGAATGTTTACCTGACCAAATTTTCAATAATTCACTGTCATTCTCCATAATCCATTTGTCTTCTGCAGTTGAATAATGAGTTGAACAGAGATAAGAATCACCACTCCTGCATCTTTCAAGTCTTTGATGGTGCCATCCTTTCTGCAGTCCCTCCAGAAGTACAATATTGCTTTTGGTTTACAATTTTCATAGGCAAAGGAATTTCCAGTGGCTTTCACTTGGTCTTTTATACCATAATAGCCTGAACTCTATCACTCATAGAAACAATATAAACATTCTGTCTGGAATTGGGAAGATAACTATAGAGCAGGTTAAGGGATCCACTGTGTCTACAGCGAAATGGACCAGAGGCAAAATTTCATTCATTGACCTCTCTGAGTCCCTAATTTGCCAGGTGGACAATAGTGATGCTTAGTATCCGCAGGAATTGATGTTAGTTCAGGTTCTTTGTTTAGTAATTCCTGAAAAATCTGCCTATTTCCCCTTTCCCAATGCACAGTCACTCTGGTTAATGGACACAGGCCCCTTTAAAAAAAGGGAGACAGAATCACAGTATCAATTTGTACTAAGCTATGAGTATTCTTTCTCAAGGGAAGCTGGTCTTCTCTTTACGGAAAGCTGGCTCATATTGGGGAATTGGTTGGGAGGCCATGATTCTCTGTTTTGCTGATTCAGGTCAGACTTCCTTTTACTAGATTTTTCTGCTTATATAGATCAAATAAGATATTAATAGGTTGGACATTATTTAATTCTGACTCATCAATGTCAAAGATCTCTGAGTCAGACTATTCTGATTATTGCTTTTGTTCATTACAGTAAACATATATGTATTAGCAAACTTGAGCTGCCATAAGATTGGGTGCCATAAGATTGGTGTGCCGTAAGATACCACAGACTGGGTAGATTAAACAAATATTTTTTTCTCACAGTTCTATAGGCAAGAAGTCCAAGATGACTTAAAATATTTTCCCTGAATATAATGTGTCCAGTACAATTGTGCTAGAAAGAACATGAGATTCAAAAGTTAGATGAGCTATAATCTTCTTTAGATTCTTGTCGGCAATGGCCATACCGTTGGACAATAGAAAAAAAAATATCATTGTGATCTTATAAGGAAGACATTGCTAGACTCTGAGTTCTTTGGGGGGGCAAAGATTGTGTCTTTTTGCATTTACGTTCTGCGGTAGTTTCATTTGCTTCCCTGTATTTCCCAGCAGCCACGACTACTTCCAGTCAATTGACTGCAAATAAAATGATGAGAGCAGCTGGGGCAGAAAGTGTTGGTGGCCTTCTATATCTCCTGGGCTCAGACCTCCTTCATGGTTTTCCCATAAGTCACCAAGATATGAGTATTAGGGCGGTTTGTGCGGATAAAGAAACGTGCATAGACACCACAGGGAGGTCTTGAAATCAAATTCTCCAGGATTCTGTTCTAGCTTTCCATGTTTGAAATTTGCGCGGGGAAATAAGGCCCTGGGGAAGCTTGGTTATGAATTGCTTTTGTTTTGAAGACAGAGAAAGGACAGAACTGCACCACAACGATCATTTTCTAGAAAGGTATATAGAGGATGGACAGGCCCTACAGGGAAAGTCCTCTTAAATAAGCATGGGGGACATCCTTCCAATAGTTGTTTCTGTAGTGTAGTGGTTATCACGTTTGCCTCACACGTGAAAGGTCTCTGGTTCAAAACCAGGCGGAAATATCCTTCTCTTGTGTGCCCAATCTGGCCACACAGGTTTTTCTAATCCGTAAATATACATATGTTTAAGAAAAACCAAACTGATAAATTGCCGCACTTTGAAAACCGGAGGTCTCCGGGAGAAGCCCTCGCAGCCACATGGTTTTCACACCGCGTGGAAACTGTTTTCCCCCTCTCCTTATCACTTCTGCAGGGCTTCGTCTGGGTGTAAAGGGGTTCTTGGAACAGTGTCAGAGAAAGGAGCCGGGACCACGGGCACGGCTAGTACTTTTGGAATCTGGATTTCTTCCAAATGCAACAACAGCCCCACGGTTAAGCCAAGTGGTGACTACCCCGGGCGTTCGGCAGTGACATTAGCCGCCAATGGCAATTTGTATCTTGCTAGATAAATATTTTCAACCAAAATCTACTCACCTACTGCACGGCGAGAGGGGAATGTTGGAGTGGGTGGGACAGTGCTGGAGGATAATGCAAAGCCCTCGTCCTTAAGAACTGACAAGGACCTCGGGTAGGTAACAAGAATCCTTTTAGGTCTGTTTAGCCGGAATCCCCTTCTCCCTGATGCTTCCTCTTAGCCCAGCACGCAGGTGGCAGCGATCTGAAGCGCTTCGCTTAAAGACACTTATTAAATCACGGTAAGGTAGACTTTATTCAGGACCATCATGTTAGGTAATAGGGTCCACAAAGGACTCTTGCAGTAGGGGAAGAGACTGGGCTTAACTCTGAATACCGCATGGACAAGTGGGAATTTATAGCCAAGGATCAGGGTGGTAGGTGGTCAGTGGACGGAAATTACTAAGAGGACGCATCAGGGATAACGGGATTCTGGCTAACAGATCTAACAGGATTCTTGCTGAAGACAGGCCAGGACCGTTAGACCAGGGGGATGGTATAGGGTGAGGAACCTGATCAGATATCGAGGGGGAGCAGATATCAAGGGTAGGGGATTCTTGCTAAAACTGATTTTACTAGGAAGAGCATAGATAAACCCAGGAGACAGTTCAGGAGCCTGACTAAAGTTTGACCAAACAAATAATCTTTGTCAACCTCCACAATTGTGTGAACCTGCATCTTAAAATAAATCTCTTTCTATATATATACACCTCCTATTGGTTCTGTTTCTCTGAAGAACCCTGACTAATCCTTTATTGTTTTTTTAAAGGAGCTCTTCAAGCTCAAGAGATTGAGACCAGCCTGACCAACATGTTGAAACCCTGTCTCTACTAAAAATACAAAAATTAGCTGGGCGTGGTGGCGTGTCCCTGTAGTCCCAGCTACTCTGAACGCTGAGGCAGGAGAATCGCTTGAACCCAGGAGGTGAAGGTTGCAGGGAGTCCAGATTGTGCCACTGCACTCCAGTATGGCGACACAGCGAGACTCCAACCCGGGGGAAAAAAAAAAAAAAAAAGAAAGGCAGGAAAGTAGGCCAAATCTCAAGCTGTTCTGTTAGACACTGTGAAAGATGTACCCGACGCAGGTATTGAAGCTTCAGAAAATGTGCCATTTTTGTTTAAATTGAATCCTGTGATCACAGATGAGGATCTGGAGAGAATATTCTCAAGATTTGGACCAATAAGAAGTTGTGAATCTATCTAGGATTAAAAGGCAGGAGAATCCCATTGTTAGGCTTTTTTTTTTTTTTTTTCTTGAGACAGAGTCTCGCTTTGTGGCCAGGCTGGAGTACAATGGCGCGATCTCGGCTCACTGCAACCTCCGCCTCCTGGGTTCAAGCTATTCTTCTGCCTCAGCCTCCCAAGTAGCTGGGACTACAGGCATGCACCACCACACCCAGGTAGTTTTTGTATTTTTAGTAGGTATGGGGTTTCACCATGTTGGTCAGGCTGGTCTCGGACTCCTGACCTCGTGATCGAGGTCCCTCAGCCTCCCAAAGTGCTGGGATTACAGGTGTGAGCCACCGAGCCTGGCCTGTACTTTTTAATTTTTAAGACAGAATTTAAGGTACTCATTTGATCCTGCACTGGCAGTAATTTTTCATGTAATCTTTTACATGGACCAGTCCTTCAACATCAGCCCTTCTCTACAGAGTACCCTACTGTCATCTCCTGCCCTAAGAACACTAATTTCCTATTTGGCATTAGGGTTCACAATTTTCTCAATCACTTAACTTTCTTTTCTTTTTTGAGATGGAGTCTTGCTCTGTGACCCAGGCTGGAGTACAGTGGCACGATCTAGGCTCACTGCAACCTCCATCTCCCGGGTTCAGGTGATTCTCTTGCCTTGGCCTCCCAAATAGCTGGGACTCTCAGAGGCATGTGAACCAGAACAACTCCATCTTAAACAGGAGCTGTGTAAAATTAGGTTGAAACCTACTGGGCTTCATTCCCAGAAGGTTAAGGCATTCTAAGTGACAGGATGAGATAGGAGGTCAGCACAAATACAGTTCATGAAGACCTTGCTGATAAAACAGGTTGCAGTAAAGGAGCCGGCCAAACCGCACCAAAATCAAAATGGCCACAAATCACCTCTGGTTGTCCTCACTGCTACACTCCCACCAGCACCATGACAGTTTTGCAAATGCCATGGCGACATGAGAAAGTTATCTTATATGGTCTAAAAAAGGGATTCATGAATAATCCTCCCTTTGTTTAGCATCAAAAAAAAAAAAAAAACCAAACAAAAAAGCCCCATAAAACTGGGCAACTAGCAGCCCTTGGGGCTCCTCTGTCTACGGGGTAGCAGTTCTTTTATTCCTTTAGTTTCTTAATAAACTTAATTTCACTTTGCACTGTGGACTCACCCTGAATTCTTTCTTGCAAGATACAAGAACCCTCTCTTGGGGTTTGGATACGACCCCTGTCCTGTAACAGGATTACAGGTGTGTGCCACCATGCTTGGCTAGTTTTTTTTTTTTTTTTTAACTTTTAGTAGATACGGGGTTTCGCCACGTTGGCCCAGCTAGTCTTGAACTCTTGGCCTCAAATGATCTGCCTACCTCTGCCTCCGTATGTGCTGGGATTACAGGTGTGAACCACCATGACTGGCCTACTTAACTTGTAAACAATGTATACTTTATCAGGCTGTCTTCAACATTGCTGAGAGCATGCTTCACTATTACAGAAGGAAAGGTAGAGATTCCAACACAGGATATTCTGTTTAAGCAGATGTGCCATGAAGCTTAAATATAGAAGTTCTCCATGTTATAGCGCTTTCACTGGACAATGTTGCTAATCTGTCCTGATTATTTCTACAGAAAAAAATACAACTATTCTAGACCCAAATAACTAAAGAAGATACATATGTATATATTTTTGAGATGGAGTCTCGCTCTGTTGCCTAGGCTGGAGTGCAGTGGCACGGTCTCTGCTCTCTGCAACCTCCACCTGCCTCTTGGGTTCAAGCGCTTCTCCCACCTCAAGCTCCCCAGTAGCTGGAACTACAGATATACACCACCACACCTGGTTAATTTTTGTGTTTTTAGAAGAGAAGAGGTTTTACCATGTTGGTCAGGCTGGTCTTGAACTCCTGACCTCAAGTGATCTGTCTGCCTAGGCCTCCCAAAGTGCTGGGATTACAGGCGTGAGCCACAGTGCCCAGCCAAGATCTTTCTTAAGGTAAAATAAAGACATTGCCTAGGTCAACAAGACCATCTGGATACTTAAGCAATTACTACCAAGTCACAGGTGCTCTGGATTTTGAGATCTGGAAGAGTGGAGAGACCATGTACGGTTTGGGGGCCATTATGACCACAGTGAAGACTACACAGGATCATGGCAGGTTCTCAATAAACATCTGTTTAATCAATGGACACTATTAGAGGTGACTTTCTGAAATGTATCCAAACCTCTATGTGACATCCTGTTACTCTGCATGTGCCCATCAGGCCCATCTAGAAGTCTAAGTAAAGCTTGGGAATGCACCTGTAGGTAGTTAGCCATTTCGCTTCTTGATGTTTTTTGTGTCATCATGTTGACATTACCTGTGACTTTGCAGAACTTCAATCTAAGAACAATAATGCAGCTGGGTAGAGTGGCTCAGGCCTGTAATCCCAGCACTTTGGGAGGTCAAGGTGAGCGGATCATCCGAGATCAGGAGTTGGAGCAGTTTGACTAACATGGTGAAACCCTGTTTCTACTAATAATACAAAAATTAGCCAGGCATAGTGGTGGGTGCCTATAATTCCAGCTACTGGGTAGGCTGAGGCAGAGGAATCGCTTGAACCCAGCAGGCTAGGTTGTAGAAAATTGCAAGAGTTGGCTGGGTGTGGTGGCTCACACCTGTAATCCAAGCACTTTGGAGGCCGAGGCAGGCGGATCACCTGAGGTCGGGAGTTCAAGATCAGCCTGACCTGACCAACATGGTGAAACCCTGTCTTTATAAAAAAAAAAAAAAAAAGAAGAAAAGAAAAGAAAATTGCAAGAGTTTGTTCCTCTCAATTTAATAGCTAAAGCAAGAGCATGAGGTACAAGATAGTAGACTTTCTGAACCGACCAGGGGATTGATACAAGGGAATCTAATCAAATTCCACCCAGAAAGAGGTCTTCATAGGAGAAAAGAAGTTTCTAGCTGCTCTTATTCCTGGCAGAAAGGCAGACAAGCAGAGGAAGAGAAACCCTTGAATGCTAGAGAAAGAGAAAAAGCCATCAAAACTCTTTTTTTTTTTAAATTAAAGATTTGCCTGTTGGCCTACTTGACCCAAGCACAGAATTCCACATAGCCAAAAACCGTTGCCAGTTGTCTCTGCTTGAGGAGAGTATCCCAAAGGAAGGTGAAGGGGAAGTCTGGCAAGTGGAGAGAAATAACCACAGAGGCATCTCCAAGTGAAAAGTCTTCTGAAGTTGGGGGAGCACCGCCACAAAACTAAAATAAATCAATCTAGGCACTTTGTATTTCTGCTGCCAAGCGCCAGGACTGGAATGCTGGGAGAAACCCCTCCAAAACTTTCTAAGCGGAGAGAGATCTTCAAGAGAATGTCCAGCAACCCCAACAGCTGACACCCTGGTGGGTAAGCAGAGTTTGATTTCTCAGGGTTTGGAAAGTTGAAGGAGGGGCAGTAAAACACAAAGAGAAGAGAAGGTACCACCGATAAGTACTGTGGTAAGAAAATAATAACTTTTATTTTACCATTCACCTTCCACCAAATTTTTACTAGACAACAAAGCAAATAAAGACAACTACTATTTCACATGGTAGATGCAGATTCAAAGTTCATGACGTGTGCTAGAGATAAGAAACATGATCTTGTGTCTATCTTTTTTTTTTTTTTTTAGTATCCCTCTGTTGCCTAGGCTGGAGTGCAGTGGCGTGATCTCAGCTCACTGCAACCTCCGCCTCCCGGGTTCAAGCGATTTGCCTGCCTCAGCCTCCTGAGTGGCTGGGATTACAGGTGCGCACTACCATGCCCGGCTAATTTTTTTTTTTTTCGTATTTTACTAGAAATGGGTTTCACGGTATTGCCTGGGATGGTCTCGATCGCCTGACCTCGTGATCCGCCCGCCTCGGCCTCCCCAAGTGTTGGGATTACAAGCGTGAGCCACCGCGACCGGCCGATCTTGTGCCTATTTTCAAATTAAAAACAAAATTTACGAATTACATAATGAAAATAAGTAAACAGTTGAACTGGCTTACCGAAAGATATAGCTCTCCTTTCTCAAAAAAAAAAGAAAAAAAAGAAAAATTGGCTTTCAAGTATGCTATATATACGTGTATGTCACCACACACACGGGGGGGGGGGGTGGAGAGAGAGACAGAGAGAGAGAGGACTGATTAACTTCAGATGAATCAAAGGAGTGGAAAAGTAGAAAAGAAATGGGAGAGTGGTAGGGTCCACGAGATGGCAGGCAGAGGGTACCTCGGGGGCTCTACTGGCCCTTCCCTGGGTTTCCCACTGCCAGCTGGTTGATCAGTCCCCGGGGAGCAAAATCCATCGCAAGGGCAGATATTTACCGCCTCCTCCCTCTGAGTTGCCTGACCGGTCCCGGGCTCAGTTCCTCCCAGATACCAGCGTTTGTCACTGGAGAGATAATGGTGACTTCCCTTGTCTTAGATTTGAGAGTCTTTAAGGACTGAGACGCTCTTGCAAGGAGCGGTCCCGCTGGTCCTCTCATCTCCGCCGATCCAGCCCGGCACTCGAGCATCGCCAAGTGCCCACTGCCCGGCGGGGACTGCGGTTCCTGCAAGCTTAGGACGCACGGCTGTGAATTTCGGGAACCTGGTGGCCGCAGAGCCACCGCGAGGCCAGGAGGCGAGAGGACGCAAGTCCGCAGGTTCCGAGGCCCAAGGGCCCACCTGCCTGGAGTGGTCGCAAGGAACACAGAGGAATCCGCACCCTCCTAGTCCTCCGACCCTGCGTCAGTTCCGTGAGGCACTAGCCGCGATCGCAAGCTCGGATCTCCCTTTCGGTTTGCTCTGGTTCCTTCACCTGGTGTGGGGAAGGAAGCCCTGCATGGGGACGTTGAATCTGAGTTTTCTCCAGTAAGAATCAGTGGTTTGAGGCTATTTTACCTGAAAAAGCATGGTTTAATTCTGCCTGCAGTGGGGGAGTTATCCTTTTCTTGGAAAAAAAATATATATATATACATATATATGTATATATATATGTATATATATATACATATTTTCTAATAAAAGGGAAAATGACACTTCTATTGTAAGGGCAAACGTCAGTGGAAACGCATCGGGTATGATTTAAATATACATAAGAAGACACCCTCCCACTAAGGTGGCCGGTTAGCTCAGTTGGTTAGAGCGTGGTGCTAATAACGCCAAGGTCGCGGGTTCGATCCCCGTACGGGCCACTTTGTCAGGTTCACTTTTTTTTTCCTTTTTCATTTTTATTTTAAACCGATCACACCTCACTTACACCTACTACTTAGTCCATTGTATATTAGTTGATACATACAGATTTAAGTATAAGAAGGATTCCACAGGCCGTTGCTGACTTTGAAGATGAAGGGAGCCAGCAGCCAGATAACTCAGGCATCTGCTAGAAACTGCGAAGAGCCTCTAAACCCATATCTTTGTCCCACAGCTGCAGGACAACCTGAGTGCTGCTGACGACCTGAGTGAATTTGGAAACGAAGTCTCCTCTAGAGCCTTTATACTGGACGTGGCCGCCTGCTGACATCTTGGTATTAGTTTGATGTCACCCTGTCAGACTCCTAATGCACAGAACTGGGCAATAATAAATGGATGTTGTTTTAAGCTACTAAATTTGTGGTAGTTTGTTAAAGCAGCAACAGAAAAACTAGCAAAACAAGAAATTATAAACCTACTTACACTTCCTACTGTCTATCCTGGGTTATCTTCCTCTCTTCAGTGCAGTGCAAGAGGAAATATGATTTTAAAATGAGGGACAAGCCGGGCGCAGCGGCTCACCCCTGTAATCCCAGCGCTTTGGGAGGCTGAGGCGGTTGGTTCACCTGAGGTCAGGAGTTCAAGACCAGCCTGGCCAATATGGTGACACCCCGTCTCTACTAAAAAATAAAAAAAAAAATTTAGCCCGGCGTGGTGGCGTGCGCCTGTAGTCCCATCTACTTAGGAGGCTGAGGCAGGAGAATCGCTGGAACCCGGGAGGCGGAGGTTGCAGTGCAGAGCCAATATCATGGCACTGCACTCCAGCCTAGATGACAGAGTGAGACTCCATCTAAAAAAAAAAAAAAGAGGGACAAGAATTTTTGATATCAACATAGTAAGAATGTAAAAAAAGAAAAAGCTTTTTTTGACCCATTAAAAATTAAGGAGATATATATATATATATATACACACACACACACACACATACAACCTATACATACAAGTTTATACATTCACATAAACAACACTGTGAAGATTTTCTTCCTCATATGCCACATCTGCTCAGTTCTCAGTACTACTTCCCATATATGGCAATTCTTCTTAGTTTCCTATGCATTCTCCTTGATGTTCTTTGTGTAATTGGTGCAAATATACATAACACATTTTACTTTTCCTTTCTAGTTATGTAAAATGTAACATTATACACACTATCTTACACTCTGCTTTTTTCACTTGATATGCCTTGGAGATGCCTAATTTAGCAACACTTATAATGCTTTCAAACAGCATTATATACTGTACAGAAATTGAGCTTTTTTTCTTTTTTTTTTGAGACGGGGTGTGGATCTTGCAGTACACTGGCTCCATCTCGGCCCACTGCAACCTCCACCTCCCTGACTCAAGTGATTCTCCTGCCTCAGCCCCACCAAGTAGGTGGGATTACAGGCTCCCGTCTTCATGTCCGGTGAATTTTTGTGTTTTTATTAGAGACGAGATTTGGCCATGAAGGCCAGGCTGGTCTCGAACTCCTGACTTCAGGTGATCCGCTCACCTGGGTCTCCCAAAGAGCTGGGATTACAGGTGTGAGCCATCATGCCAAGCTCAATCTAGAAACTTCAAATGCATCCTACCATTGAAGACAGGAGTATACAAGCAGGATTGGAGAGAGAGATTACACCTTTACTTTAATAATATAAAACTCTGTATGAAGCCATGTGATATTCCAAAGAGTCTTCAAGTAGGTGAACCATAACACTGTTGATCAAAGGAAATTATTCATTTGCTAAAAGATGACTTTCAGGCCGGGTGTGATGGCTCACGCCTGTAATCCCAACACTTTGGGAGGTCGAGACGGGCAGTTCACGAGGTCAGGAGTTCCAAATCGGCCTGACCAACATGGTGAAATCCCATCTCTACAAAAAATACAAAAATTAGCCGGGCATGGTGGTGTGCACCTGTAATCTGAGTTACTTAGGAGGCCAAGGCAGGAGAATCGCTTGAACTCGGGAGGCGGGGATTGCAGTGAGCCGAGATTGAGCCACTGCACTCCAGCCTGGGCTACAAAGCGAGACTCCATCTCAATAAATAAATAAATTAATTAATTAAATTAAATAAAGGATGACTTTTAGTAAAAGCTAAATCCATGGCTCTCATGCAGAAATAAAAATAAACATATGATCGAAAAGTATAAAATGCTTCAGAATAAATTCAATCAAGGAGATGCAAGAATCGTACTCTGGAAAATACAAAACATGGCTCAAAGAAATTAAAGATGTTAGAGTGCTCATGCAATTAAAACAAGCAAAACAAACACAAACATGGAGGCACTAAACCTATCTGTAGTACCAGAAGTCTTATTGATGGAAGGTGTTTTATTTATTTATTTCTGAGATGGAGTTTTGCTCTTGTTGCCCAGGCTGGAGTACAGTGGCACAATCGTGGCTCACAACCTCCAACTCCCAGGTTCAAGTGATTTTCCTGCCTCAGCCTCCCGAGTAGCTGGGATTACAGGCATGCACCACCATGCCCGGCTAATTTTGTATTTTAAGTAAAGACCGGGTTTCGCCATGTTGGACAGGCTGGTTTCGAACTCCTGACCTCAAGTGATCCACCCGCCTCGGCCTCCCAAAGTGCTGGGATTACGGGTGTGAGCCACCGTACCCGTCAGATGGAAAATTTAAGTAAATTTTATTTTAATGAAAAGGTCGATAAAACATTGCACAACAGTATTCTAGGCCGCCAACAAAACTGTGACAGGTGGCGGGGCGCTATGGCTCACGTCTGTATTCCCAGCACTTTGGAAGGTTGAGGCGAGTGGATCACTTGAGATCAGGAGTTTGAGACCAGTCACGGACAGCGTGGCCAAAACCCGTCTCTTGGCCGGGCGTGGTGCTCATGTCTGTAATCCTAGCACTTTGGGAGGCCGAGGCGAGGAGGTCACAAGGTCAGGACATCGATACCATTTTGGCCAACACGGTGAAACCACGTTTCTACTAAAAATACAGAAAATTAGCCGGGCGTGGTGGCGCACGCCTGTAATCCCAGCTACTCGGGAGGCTGAGGCAGGAGAATCGCTTGAACCCAGGAGAGAGGTTGCAGTGAGCCGAGATCGTGCCACTGCGCTCCAGCCTGGGTGTCAGAGTGAGACTCTGTCAAAAAAAAAAAAAAAAAAAAAAAGAAAGAAAAGAAAAAGAAAACTGTAACAGACACACTAAAACCCTCCAGCTTTAACTTGTAACACAGCTTCATTCTCAAAGCTGACTTCTTTTTTCTTTTTTTCCTGAGTGTAGTAGTTAAAATTTCAAACAGCTTCTTGTCACTGCTTTTCATGTCCAAACCAGACATTTGATTGTAATTTGGTAAAAGACCTTTTCCCCTTCCTCCCCAACACATACAAACACATCTCCACCATACAGACTGGCTTTTGCCCTCATACCCAAGGTGAATTATGCTTAGTTCCTTGTAAAGAAAATCTCGAGATGGAGAAGGGTCTAGGCAGCAAGAACAAAACAAAACAAAATTAACCTTGTATGCGACTTTTAAAACAAGAGGACAACACAGTATTTTCGAAATTCTGTACAGCACATATGCATGGACAAAGCAAGTGCGGCACGTATTTGCATAATGCTTAATTAAAAAATTTCAAGATTATTTCTATTTCCTGTGCATTTTCTTTCACTTTGCTTTATGTTTCCAGGGTTGAGGTTGGGATAAAGGGTTAGTACCTCTGGAAGACCTATCTAGAGCTCTTTCACTCTCCCGAGGTAAGAACATTCCTAAAGAGAATTAGGAATAAACATTTATTTTTTTAAAAAAAAAGGAAATTGGCTGGGCATGGTGGCTCACGCCTGTAATCCCAGCACTTTGGGAGGTTGAGTGGGGTGGATCGTCTGAGGTTGGGTTTTCAAGACCAGCCTGACAAACATGGAGAAACCCCGTCTTTACTAAAAATACAAAATGAGCCCAGCGTGGTGACACATGCCTATAATTCTAGCTACTCGGGAAGCTAAGGCAGGAGAATCATTTGAACCCGGGAGGCAAAGTTTGCGGTGAGCCAAGATTGTACCATTGCACTCCAGCCTGGGCAACAAGAGCAAAACTCCTCCCCCGATACCAAAAAAAAAAAAAAAAAAAAAAGGAAATTAAAGAAGATGTGAATAAAAGAAAAGGCATCTGTATTAGTGAAGGTTCTCCCCAGAAACAGAGCCAACAGGATGTGTGTGTGTGCGTGTGTGTGTGTTTGTGTATGTATATTGGAGGGGGGATTTATTTTCAGGAGTTGATTTCAGCGATTGTAGAAACAAGTTTAAAATCTGCATGATAGGGGAACAGGCTGGAGACCCAGGGAAGAATTGGTAATACAGCTGGAGTCTGAAGGCATTCTGCTTGCAGAATTCTTTTTTCCTTAGGAAAATCCGTTTGTTTTTTTCTCTTCAACTGATTGAATGAGGCCCCATTCACATTAAGGAGAGCAATCTGTTTGACTCAGCCTACAGATGTAAATGCTAATCTGACCCAAAAAATATCTCTACAGAAATATCTACCATAGTATTTAACCAAGCATTTGGGTACTGTGGTCTAGTCAAGTTGACACATAAAATTAACCATCACAATATCCCATGTTCATAGATTGGAAAACTTAAGTATTGCTTGTAAGGCCGGTTGCCTCGCCGGGGAGCTCAGACACGCCCATCCTTCCCGGCAACAGGGAATTACATCACCACTCTGCACCTGACAGGTAGCCCCCGCCCAAAAATTTCTGGAAAGCCCCGACAAACCTTGCCTGATAGCACTCCCTTGCCCGATAAGCACTTTGCCCCGTCAAGGTCATTTCTCCCAAGACGGCCCACTCACCGAAGATCCTGCCTACCTACCAGTAATAACTGCCTTCACTCCACTTCCTGGGTCCCAATATCCAGTCAAGTGCCTTATGCTTTGTCTCGCCTATGTCAATCAAATGCCTTCACTCCACTTCCTGGGTCCCAATATCCAGTCAAGTGCCTTATGCTTTGTCTCCCCTATGTCAATCAAATGCCTTCACTCCACTTCCTGGGTCCCAATATCCAGTCAAGTGTCTTATGCTTTGTCTCCCCTATGTCAATCAAATGCCTTCACTCCACTTCCTGGGTCCCAATATCCAGTCAAGTGCCTTATGCTTTGTCTCCCCTATGTCAATCAAATGCCTTCACTCCACTTCCTGGGTCCCAATATCCAGTCAAGTGCCTTATGCTTTGTCTCCCCCTATGTCAATCAAATGCCTTCACTCCACTTCCTGGGTCCCAATATCCAGTCAAGTGTCTTATGCTTTGTCTCCCCTATGTCAATCAAATGCCTTCACTCCACTTCCTGGGTCCCAATATCCAGTCAAGTGCCTTATGCTTTGTCTCCCCTATATCCAATCAAATGCCTACACTCTTTATAAAACCCCTTACCCTAAAAAAGTTAAGTGCGACTTCTCTGGCCCTTACCTGGACCATAGAACCTTGCCCGGGAGTTGAATAAATCAGATTTGCATTTTCTTATACTGGACTCAGTTTCCTCATTTTGACTCGACAATATACCTTACATTGCTAAAATGGCATTTCTGCCCCAAATCTATCTAAAGATTTAATGCAATCTTTATTAAT
Organism: Ateles fusciceps; assembly: GCA_036589455.1. Lineage (NCBI taxonomy): Eukaryota > Metazoa > Chordata > Mammalia > Primates > Atelidae > Ateles > Ateles fusciceps. The sequence continues at coordinate 407,873 of JAZHEH010002049.1, forward strand.
ATCCCAGTATCTTTTTGTTTTGCAGAAATGAAAAGGCCGATTCTAAAATTCATACGTAATTGCAATCAAAAGAAAAACAGGCTGGGTGTGATGGCTCGAACCTGTAATCCCTGTACTTTGGGAGGCCAAGGTAGGTGGATCACTTGAAGTTAGGAGTTCAAGACCAGCCTGGCCAATATGGTGAAACTCTGTCTTTACTAAAAATACAAAAATTAGCCAGGTGTGGTGGCATGTACCTGTAGTCCCAGCTACTTGGGAGGCTGAGGCCGGAGAATCACTTGAACCTGGGAGGCAAAGGTTGCAGTGAGCCAAGACTGAGCCACTACACTCCAGCCTGGGAAGCAGAGTGAGACTTTGTCTCAATAAACAAACAAAAGAAAAGAAAAACAAAGTTGGAGAACTCATACTTTCTGATTTCTAAAGATACTACAAAACTACAATAATAAAAACAGTGCCATACTGGCATAAAGATAAACATACAGATCAATAGATTAGGATTGAGAGTACAGAAATAAAGCCATATACCTATGGCCAATTAATTTTTGACAAGGGCCAGCAAGACAATTCAAGGTAGAAAGAATAATCTCTTCAACAAATGGTGCTTGGATAACTGAAAATTCACATGTGAAACAATGAAAGTAGATCCCTACCTTATACAATATAGAAAATCTAAATCAAAATGGATCAAAGACTTAAATGGAAGAACAAAAACTATAAAATTTCTAGAAGACAAAATAGGAATAAATCTTCGTGATCTTCAGTGTGACAATGGCTCCAGAGATATGACACTGAAAGCACATGCAACAAAATAAAAATAGACACATTGGACTTCATGAAATTAGGAATGGTTGTAGATCAGAGGATGTATCAGAAGAGTGAAAAAGGCAGCCTAAGGAATGACAGAAAATATTTATAAATCATGTATCTGGTAAAGGCCTAGTGTCCAGAACATATTTTAAAAACCCTTACAACTCAACAACAAAAAGAAAACAAACCAATTACAAATTTGGCAAAATACTTGGTTAGGAATTCCTTCAAAGAAGATATACAAATGACCGACAAGCACATGAAAAGATGCTCTATATTATTAATTATTAGGGAAATGCAACTAGTGAGATACCACTCCACACCTAGTTGGATGACTAGAATTTAAAAGTCAGGTAATAACAAGTGTTGGTGAGGATATGGAGAAACTGGAACCCTCATACATTGTTAATGGGAATGTAAAATGGTGCAGCCATTGTGGAGTGCCACTGCTCTCTAGCCTGGGCAACGGAGCAAGACTCCATCTCAAAAGAAAAAAAAAAAAAGAGAGAGAGAGGAAAAAAGAGCTTCTTTATACATTCAGAAAATAGAACATTAAAATGACACCAACAATATTCCAAATAATATCTACAACCATCCCTCATAAATTCATGTAGATCTATGTAATTAATTCTGGCCCCACTGCATCTCAAGTTAGCAGTCGTAAGGGTAAATGAAAATAATGTTCTCCATTCATATACGGCAAAGTGCCCCCATCTCTCTCTTTATAGAGTTTCCTTGCAGACACAATGAGTCTGAGTCCTTATGCTAATCTTCAGCAGAGATAAGTGTTTTTAAAGAGTAGGCCAGGTGCAGTGGCTCACATCTAATAATCTCAACATTTTAGGAGGCCAAGGCAGGAGGATCGCTTGAGCCCAGGAGTTTGAGATCAGGCTCTGAGCAACATAGTGATACCCTATCTCTAAAAGAAAAAAAAAAAAAAAAAAAAAAAAAAAAAGCTTGGACATAGTGGTGTGCACCTGTAGTCCTAGCTACTTGAGAGGCTGAGGTGGGGAGGATCCTTTGAGCCCAGGAATTACAGAATTTGGGGCTGTGGTGAGCTATGATTATGCCACTGTGCTCCAGTCTAAGCAATAGAGGGAGATCCTATCTCAGAAAAACAAACAAACAAACAAACAAAAAGATTAAACCCAGTGTCCATATTTTGCAATGTAGGGCTATTTCCAGTGTGGTGGACCAAATAAACTTCAGATATGTAAAAAAGGTACCTTTAGAATTAGGTCAAGGGTCTCACAGATGAATGAGAGATTGTCATGTGGTACAGCTCTGCTTTCCAAGGAGTTAAGAGGAATGATGGTTCTTTCTTCAGCTTTGCTACGTAAAATGAGTGAGATTCTGTTCTAATCTTGTTATCACTTTCATGCTCACTTATACACATGTCCATCTCCTAATGAACACTCAATAATGGGTGTTCTTTCTTCTGTTGATACAGAAGTGTCTTTTGTTGGCAGGATTGTTTTATTTTCCCAGCACATTCTCCTGAGACCATGTGTTTCCTGATTAGAGTCTGGAAATGCTTCCTTGGTAGAATGATATGGCCTTAAAGTTGCTTAAATGATGCCACCAGGGCCTGTATGCAAAAGTACCTGGCATAGTGTTTTTCCGTAAGACTTTGAGATAGTTCTTTGTTGAAGATAAAACACCCTGGCTTCTAGCTAATTGCAAGGGCTTTCAATGAAGCATCAAAGTAAAACAAAATAACTTTATGTAGAAGACAAAATACTTAAAATAGTCATAGTTAATTACTTATAATTTTTCAAAAGTGAAAGGTCTGGCTGGGCGTGGTGGCTCACACCTGTGATCCCAGCACTTTGGGAGGCAGAGGCAGGTGGATCACCTGATGTCAGAGTTCGAGACCAGCTTGGCCAACATGGTGAAACCCTGCCTCTACTAAAAATATAAAAATCAGCCAGGTGTGATGGAGCACGCCTGTAATCCCAGCTACTTGGGAGGCCGAGGCAGGAGAACTGCTTAACCTGGGAGGCAGAGGTTAGAGTGAGCCCAGATCACAACACTGCACTCCAGCCCAGACAACAGAGCAAGACTTTGCCTCAAAAAAAAAAAAAAAAAAAAAGAAAAAAGAAAAGGGAAATATCTGATGAGAATTCATAGTAAGAATTACGACGCTAATAAGGAGTTCTGGTTTTCCTGTGGCATGCAAAACAAGAAAATAAAGCCAATCCAAAATAAACTTTAGACAAAATAGTTAGGGACATATTGATTAACCATATTTTCAAAGACCATAGTAGACGTTGCGTTTAATTTATTAAAGTCGATGAACATAATCTTTACAAAGAAAAAAATCTTGAGATACAACATAATATATCACAAAGATATTACCACATGGTAAGATTATGTCAAGAAAATACCAATAAATGCTGGCGCAGTGGCTCACACTTTTAATAACAGAACTTTCGGAGGCTGAGATGGGAGGATCACTTGAGCCCAGGAGTTTGAGGTTACAATGAGCTATGATCATGCTACTGCACTCCAGCCTGGGTGTCAGAGTGAGATCCTGTCTCTAAAAAAAAAATAAAAATAAAAAACCTAAAAACATAATATATTAATAATATCAAATGGAGATTTGGGAAGTTTAGAGTAGGTCCTACAACACTTGTGTATTAATAAAACTCCATAGGTAAGGGAAGCAAATCTCCATTTGTAAACCACTGGCCTAGAGATGCTAGATTCAAATTGACAAAGTAAGTTGAGACTCAGTTAACATTTACATAAGTAACTGAAATTATGGCTTATTACACCTTGTTGTCTAATATCAAATATATAATAATGATAATAAATACAAATATGTGCTGGGATTATTTGCTAATGGAACAAGCATGCCAAGTTTGTATTTTTAGATACTTAAACCTTGAAGACACAGTTTAATCAATTCCTTATAAAGTTTTCAATAGCAGCATCCCAATTTGCATGGTCCTTTATATATTAGTCTTCTGAGTAGTAAATTGATGGCCATTGGAGAATGAAAACAAAGAGCACAAAGCTTTTGAGATGAAATGCTCTGTGTGAAGAAAAGTCTGCTTGCTCCAGAGTATAGAAATTTTTTTAAAAAGTCACGAAAACATCGTATTTCAAGATCTGATTTATAAATTGATCTCTTTAAAAAACAAAGCTACTACTCAAACTGTCAGATATTTTATTTCCTTGAAGTTTTTTTTTTTTCCTGAGACAGAGTCTCACTCTGTCACCTAGGCTGGAGTGCAGTGGTGGGATCTCAGCTCACTGCAACCTCCGCCTCCCAGGTTCAAGCGATTCTCCTGCCTCAGCCTCCCAAGTAGCTGGGATTACAGGTGCCTGCCACCACGCCCGGATAATTTTTGTATTTTCGTTTCACCATGTTGGCCAGGCTGGTCTCAAACTCCTAATCTCAGATGATCTGCCTGCCTCGGCTTCCCAAAGTGCTGGGATTACAGGCATGAGCCGCTGTGCCTGGCAAGTCTTTTTGTTTATTTATTTTGGTTTGTCTACCTTGCTTTCTTGAATTCATTGTAATTATTGTCTTTCTAAGAATATTTCATGTTACTTCTCTATAAAAATTCTTCATGGAATCTCTGTTACTTCTGCAAACGTTTAGATAACATTGACATCGTATATTCTCTGTCCTCTTCTGTCATTCCTCTTAATTTACTTCTCTCTCTTTCCTAAATATAGCAGGGGGGAGGGGAGAATTCTCGTTCCTCACCTTGCAAAACCAGGCTGTGAGACAGTCTGTAAATACGTTAGTAATAGGAGGAAGCTTCCTTTTAATGTGTAGGTTGAGTTTGGAATAACTGAAGGTGTCATGTAGTGAGAGTTTGGTATTTGATTTGTGTTTCCACTTAATATTTCAGACAGAGATTGTTCAGGGCCACTTAACTGCAATGTACCTGAGAACATATTTGCCCCTCTCTGAGCTTTTAGTAAGCATAGAGCAAGAATAACACTATAACATGTAATATGTAAATCTTAAGATAGCTCCAGCCTTCACTGGATTTAGTTTGCAAGAAGAGAATACTGCAGTATTAAAGTTTGTATTTTTAGATACTTAAACCTTGAAGACATAGCTTAATTGTTTATACATTTTCAATAGCAGCATTCCAATTTTCAGAATCCTTTAAATATCAGTCTTCTGAGAAGTGAAGCTGAGGCTTGTGACAATCTTTTTTGCTCACATTCCTTTGAAAGTAGATGGAGAGAATTGTTATGAATGAAACGAAGGAGCAGAACTCAGATTTACTCTGAAGTATAAACGATTTCAGGCACAGTGCAGGACTACTTTTACAGAAGTGAAAAGACAATGACACTCGTGGAACTCCTTTAATAACCTCTGAAACCTCTAGATAAAGCTGAGAAGTCTAACGAGTAGGCCAGTGCTACACGGAGTACACTTTAGTTTGTGAACTGCAATGTCACTTAATATTCAGGAAAGTGATCATCCATTTGTGATTTATTTCCTGAAGATATAGTTGAGTCCCTAGATCCTAGATGGAAAAATAAGACAATTCTTAGGGTCATACAAAATCGAAATGGTGAGAATATAAATTTCACCATTGCGCTCTTGTTTTCAAAAATCAAAGTAAATCAGACTCCAAATAAAATGCCGTGACTTATTATTTGCCTCACACTGATAATCACAATCTATCACGTAGCTGAAAATAATGGCTATCAAGTTTAAGAGGCTGGAGACTGAATGTCTACGACAGAATTTGAAATGTTATCTCTACCATATATTACAAGACATTTTTTTTGGTACAACCTGTATATTCCAGTCTCACCTGTCATCAGCACACCCATTGCTTTCTACCAACAGAAACTTAATTCATTTTTCTCTTCAACCCAACCCTTTCATATTATGATGTAGCTAACTGGCAAGAGACTCTCCATAATTGTACTAATCACTCAACACAGATTTCACAACCTACAAATTTCTTAATGCATTTTCAACGTATGTATTTGCAACATACTATTGAAAATACAAAATTGTACAAATAAGGCCCCGCTGGGATTCGAACCCAGGATCTCCTGTTTACTAGACAGGCGCTTTGACCAGCTAAGCCACAGGGCCCCTCTTGGGCATGTGTTCAGATATATCGTATTTATAACATTTTTGTGAAATGTAGCAATTTGCCAAAAGTGTACTTAATTTTGTGACAAAGACAGCACATCTCTGTTTCTGAACAAGCAACAAAGCAGAAATTCCAATGTTAAAAAGAAAAAAAGAAATACTTTTCTTCAATGCAGGGTTTTAGAATTGATTTCAAATTGAAATAAGTAAAATTTGTATTTCATGGTGACTATCGCCCCCTCGAGGAAATATTGGATGTTGCACCGTATTTTAAACAACATCTCTGGTCGTGTATTCATTTTGACCACAAATGTTGAGTAATTACCGCGTTTCAAGTACTTTTCTAGGTATTGGAGATAGAACAGTGAACAAAATAGCAAAAATTTCTTCCATTATTGAATTTATGTTCTACAGGGAGATAAAAAAGCAAATTAAAAAAAAAATTGCCCAAAACAACAAAAAACACCCAACAACAAACTAACCAACTAAAAAAATTCAACAACAAACAAAATACAACGGATATGAAAACCAATCTCTCTACCGCTGGGTTATACAGCCCACGACACTACCTTCTGAGCCAATTCACTGCAACTGAGAAAAACCCTCATGCTTCCTTCTATTTTATCTAATCTGGCACAAGAAATTGAGCCTAGAGGAGGACACAGTGACGCAGTGGAGATCTGTAGTCACCCTGATTCCCACTCATCCAGACTAGGCACCTTGAGACCTTCTCTTTCCAAGACAGCTTTGGCCTCAACGGGAGATCTGCGGTTAGAAACAATGAGTTAGGTGTGCACAGGGAGTTCTGTGGGATGAATAGCTTTGCTTCTATCATAGTCTTGTTCTGCTCATTGGCCTGTTGTGTTAAAACAGTCTCAATTGTTAGACTCTCATAGATTGTAGAACTGCATGGGTGATACAGAGAAGTAGAGAAGAAAGTAGAGTGCAATGTGATAACCCTCACAGGATGCCGTGGGAATCTCTAACTTGGGCTCTTAGAGTTGCATGACCTTTTATCACTGTTTCCATGTTGGTTTGATGAGTGTAGGAGTCATGGAATGTTCAGCTGAATGCAGCTTATCATGGGGAAAAACAGATGAAACCAATATCCTAAAATATTTAACTGCCTGGTGCTTTGCATATGCATTCATTAGGCATCCACAAAATGCAAGACCCTGGAAAGATGAGAAATTACTTAGGTTGATGTTGAGTTTTTATTTTTTAATCAAGACTGGGGTTGCTTCTGATTTATTTCCTGTGGGTCATGAGTTTCTCCTCACTCACCAGCTAATCACAAAGCCATGATATACAAATTTTTCGGCTTTCTTGGCTGAAGTTTTTTGTGAAGTTTAGTTATTTATGCCCTGATTTCTGTTTCTCGCTGACAGGTGTTTCATAAATCTTGCTGCGGTGTAAAGCCTGGAAGAAAAGCCTTGTTTCTCCTTTTGGAATTCTTTCCCAGATATGAGCAGACATTTCAACATAAAGTAGGTGCTGGAATGTTGTGGCTACAGAAAGATTGCTGCACCCTTGAGAGAAATTAACACTACCAAACCTCTGCCTCAAGTGTTTCATCTGGATTTCCGCTGACATTAGAAGGAAAGTTCTTTTCCTGACTCCCTGACTTTTGGGGATATTCATTCTAGAACCTATCTTTTCCCACAACATTTGTGTCTTTCCGAAACTTACGGCCTATCACAGCAAACATTTTGGCCATCATCATCAGCCTTATAAAAAGCCTTGCTCAAATATTCAGATAAGCCTCAATCCTCAGGACAGACAAAACCCTTCTTGTTATGGTTAGAATTACCTCATTAGCATCAAAGAAGCAGAGGACTGTCGTCAAGTTAAATAGATGCTCAGTCTGGCACCAGTGTTTGCAGTATTACTACTGCATGGAGGCTGTCTACCACCTGAGTAGCAATGCTATTTATTTATTTCTGTAACTACAACAATGGCTTATTTTATCATGCTTTTTTTTCATTTGTACCTCACTGAGATAGTGCCATCATGCATTTAACACCCTTAAACATTCAGAATAATTTTAGAAGGTGGTAACTTTCATTAACTTCCACTGAGGGTAAGACGTAGAAATGTTAAAAAGACGTTTCAAGACCATAAGTGCCATAGAGTAAGACAGTTTTCTTCCTGAAAATGTGGTTGGGAGGTTAAGATGCTTCCATACCAATATTAAGTGCATTCATAAAAGGATACTTGGAAAATGCAAGCTTTAAATCTCACAATTCCACCGCTCACTTAATACTGGATTTCTAGTGATGCTCACTCAAAGCTGCAAAACATTATTGTGAACCAGAGAACTTCATACTGCTAACATAAACATGTGCTTAGCGCCAAGTACCATATCGTACATGATAGCAAGGTCTTTAGTTTTTGAGCAAATCACACAGCATGGGTTTTACTTATCCCTATGACTCACCCCGTCACTACAATTTGATTCTGTGCCAGATCTAGGACCCTAGCTCTCTCACTAAGAGGTAACCTCAGAGTCCATAGATTTCTGCTACTCAGGCCAGTAAGATCTGAGAAAATGTGTTCCGGAGAATTGCAATATCAAGATGTTTGTTGCTTTAGCAGTTTTATCATTCACTTGTGGCAAAATAATTAACAAAAACTAATCCTTTGGCATCAAAACATACTTGGTTCTTGTCTTCACTCTTGTAAGACCGAGTCAAGATAAAATACACAAAAAAGAAAATTGAAGTAGAATGTGATTACAAGTGAACATGAATAACCACTGTGAATGCTATTAAATTATTGAGAAGAGGCCTAGAACCTGACCTGTGGCAGAGATGATATCCTACAGTGTCAGACAGCTCAGCTCATTTACAGTATCTCTGAGTTTCAGAATCCATGTCAGTGGAAAGTTGGAGAAGAAATGGGGGCTATTTTAGCCCCAAGAAGGAAAGAAAAAGTCTCTTTTGCTGACATTTTTAATAAGTTGCTAAAAGTATGAGAAAGAGAACCAAGTATTTTTTGAATACCAACCATCCACCAGGGCCAGGAGGGATGAAGTGCCATTTGCGTGTGCTCAGAGTGCTGTTCTACTCACTAGCACTGGGTTCATGGGAGCTCCTGGGGAACTGCCTGTCTCCAGCCACCTCCTGCTGGTGCCAGCTACTCCCCCATCTCAGATCAACTCTCCTCCACTCCCACCTTACCCAGTCTACTCAGCTCTTTATAACTCATTGTAGAAACTGAACAGGCTCGAAATGGGGGCTGCTCTTCTGGGTCACTATTTTTCCCCCCCTCAAATTCCTTCAATTGCTAAAATTTCTTCAATTTTCTCCAGATGATTAAAGGTTACAGTTTCTCAGCATCGACCCAGTCAGGATACTTAGAAACACGTGAGTAATCATTTGTCTTTTAAGAAAGATTGCCACAAAAAACCCGAACCCTCTTTTGAGCAGTCCTTTCCTCATGTCTACCAGTGTTTGAAAGAAAAAGTTTTCCATTAAAAACCACCACCACCACTTCAGTTTCTTCATGTACAGCGAATGCCAACAAAACTGTAGGGCTTTGGTAGGGCTGGGAAGAGAAGCATTGGAGAGGGGAAAAATCGGTGACAGTCACAGACACTCTGCTGGGCTGACTGGCTGGGCAGCATGTTGAATACTAGGTTTTTTGTGTACAGATTAGATCATTTGTCAATTAAAGTGTGTATGGGTTTTTCCAAGACCACTCCTGTACGTTGAAAAAGCAACACACACAACGACCTGAAGCTACTGCCATGACTCGGATTCGAACCGAGGTTGCTGCGGCCACAACGCAGAGTACTAACCACTATACGATCACGGCACGCCACCAGAGGTTGCTGCCTTTGGGGCTCTTCCTTTGCTCATTTATCAGGAACTTCTATTTTGTCGTCTAAAGAATGTTGCACTTTGTCTTCCACCCTTATTTACTTATCTACCCAGTTTATTTCCTTATTCACTCCCTGCCCCCAATATTTTGTTTATGGCAAACAAACCAAAGGGAACACAAATTAAGTTTCATCATATAGAATATTCCCCACGTGGTGGCTCTCGTTTGGGGTTGATAATACTTGCAACTCATTGCTCTCATTCCCACCCCCCCAACCCACGCATGTCTCCTGCTCACTTTAGCTGTGTAGTCCTCGGACTTTTGGCAACGAAAGGAAGAGGGCGCTGCTTTAAAGTGGACCTGCCGGATCCCATTGGTGCCAAACTAGTCAGAATCGTTGGGGGCTTGGCATGGAATTTGGCATCTCGACGGGTGCCAGAAGTGAGTTTCTGATCACGAAGAACGATGTGGCTTCGTCCTGACCCAGGTACCTGTGAGAAGCCAGTGAGGCGCTCGCGCGCTCAGACTGCCCACCTGAGCCCTCAGGAACACTCGGCGGCGCTCGCACCCGAGAGTGAAACTTCTTTTCTCCCTCTAGTTGCCGGAAGGGGGAGATGAGAGAGTGCTTCTCCTGTGGCCCCAAAGCTCTGGGGGACTCCTCTCCGCCCCCGCTTGCTCTTTCAGGAACTTAGCCTCCAGAGTCAAGGTCCGGGTCCCGTTTTCCCTTTGATAGGAATGATTTTCTTTCTGTAAAATCATTCTGGTCTTAAATTCCTGACCTCAACTGATCCACCCGCCTCAGCCTCCCTAAGTGCTGGGATTACAGGCCTGAGCCACCGCCCCCGGCCTCTCCTTTTTACCTGGTTAAATTTGATTCATGCTTCAGCTTCAACTCAAGAAAGCTTTTCAAATCAAGAAAGCTTTTCCAGACCCCCTGTCTCCACGCAACACATTCCTCTCAGTCCAGGTCAAATTCTCTCTCTCTCTCTCTCTCTACCGGGTAGATAATAATTTAAAGAAAGGTTGGAACACAGGATTGCTGGAGGCATGAATTTGAGTTCAGTTTGGGCAACATAGTGAGACTCCCGTCTCTACAAAAAATAAAAAAATTTAGCCAGCCACAGAGGTGCATGCCTGTAGTCCCCATTACAAGGGAGGCTGAGGCAGGAGTTTGAGGTTGCAGTGAGCTGTGATTGTGCCTCTGCACTGCAACCTGGGCCGCAGAGCAAGACACTGCCTCTAAAATAATAATACGTTTAAAAACAAAGGGAGTTCAAAATTACCCCAGCAGCTATCCATAATAAAGCTTCTCAGCAGAGCCAAAATAATGTGCTACTTTTCTAAAATGTTCTTTATCTCCTTTCCTCTGGATTACACAAAACTATTCTAATTACTAGATTTACTGAATGAGGAATTAGCCGTTTCCTAATAACTTTTTTGATCAGGGAAGAGAGGTAAGGGTTTTCTCAAACTCAAGGACATGAGCTCCATCAAAGAAAGTGCACCCAGTAAGGCGGCGAATGCAAGCTGCTTCTGTCCCAAGCCTCTTTGAATTGGATCTCTCCTTCTCCTTTGCTTAGGGCCTTCCCCAACCCCATTTAGAAAGTTGCTGTGAATGAAAGTGCCTTTTAGCATTTTCTGCTGGGATGTTTTTGGAATCTGGGTTGATCTGCATGTGCTTCTCCATAAAAGAGAGAAAAGCTGTATCTTTGATGTCATAGGCCTAGAAAATGGCCTTTTTCTTTCTTTTTTTTTTTTTTAAAGACGAGGTTTCACCATATTGGTCAGGCTGGTCTCGAACTCCTGACCTCAGGCGATCCACCCGCCTCAGCCTCCCAAAGTGCTGGGATTACAGGCGTGAGCCACCGTGCCCGGCTGAAAATGGCCTTTTTCTTTGTGCTTATTTTGAAAGCCAATTCTGAACATTTCATCTGACACATTCACTACAGCGATTCTGGGAAGAATAAGAGGCTGCCACAGTTGAACCTACCAGTTCTACCTTTACCAATACCATGCACTCTTCTACTTCTGAATTTCTAAATTTTCTATCATAATTAAAAGCCCTCTTTCTTTCAAGGGCATAATTGCAGCAATATTTTCTTTTTCTCCTGTATTATTTTTAAAAATCCTGTTTGATCTCTATAGGATCTTTTGTATCAGCATTCAAAGCTGCTTCTGTCTTTCATCTGAAAGAAATATTCTCTTGCTTTCGTGTTCCCTTTCAGCTATTGATAGTGCTGTCTTCCAGTTTATGATCGTATTTCCTCGAAGTGTCATCAAACCTGTATCTTATTTCTTTCATCCCATTTCCTTCCTACGCTCCTTCATCTTGCCTTCTTCCCCAACACTCCACTTAAACTCATCTTTTACATTTCACTAGTTGAAATGGCTATGTTAGTCCTCAACTTACATGATTTCTCAACACTATTTGATACATTGGATCTCTCTCCTTTTAGAAACTGCTATAGTCTGAAAATGTTGCCCAAAATTCTTATGTTGATGGTTAATTGCCAATGTGATAATATTAATAAGTATGAAAACAGTGGCCAATATGTAGAGCCATGTCTCCATATGCAGAATGAAGGTCTGGGAGTCAAGAGGCAGAGATGTGAGCTGCTCTTCTCATTATTCCTCAGTGATCCATTCGGACAATTTTGAATCCTATCCCTGACCTTGATTGAGCTCTGAGGGAATGGGTGTCTTTGTGCCCAGTGAATGTTTCCGCTAAGGAGCATTGTCACCTTTCAAATCAACTGAAACCTGAAAACTGCCTCTGGCCATTTTAGTCTCTTCATGCCATTCAACCAATATTCGGGGAAAGCGGGGAAAAATGTCCCTCTACTTGAAGTGATGGCTCCCAATTTTTACAAGGTAGTTTGGTGTCTGCCATACAATGGAGGTTAAAAAACAAAAAAACCACTACTCATGCAGGAAGTCTCTAAATGTGTTTTAACCACAAGCCATGGTCAATTAAAAATTGTGACAATGGAAAAAATAACAAGACCTTAAGGATACAGATCCCACAGGAATAAAGGCATATTTTATACTACCATGTAAAGAACCCAGCCAACAGGCTGATGCAGATCAGGATAACAAGAAATGAATTTTATTTTTATTTATGTATTTTTGAGATAGGGTCTCACCTCATTGCCCAGGCTGGCGCCCGGGTTGCAGTGCAGTGGAATGATCATGGTTCACTGGAGTCTAACCTCCCGGGCTCAGGTGATTCTCCTACCTCAGCCTCTCTGGTAGTTGGGACTACAGGCATGTGCCACTAAGCCTGGCTAACTTTTCGTATTTTCTGTGGAGATAAAATCTCACCATCTTGCTCAGTCTCATGAAATCCTGAGTTCAAGTGATCTGCTCCCCTCAGCCTCCCAAAGTGCTGGGAACACAGGCAAGAGCCACCGCGCCTGGCCCACTTCCTTGTGTGTGTGCGGTTTTTTTTTTTTGTTTTTTTTTTTAAAGGTTCACTCTCTTCTCCTTTGAGCCTCAAATATTCATTCTGAAGTTTCTGCAGTACCGGGCAAAGCTGGATTATTTCCCGGTACAGGAAAAGTGAAGAGATTTGCTGAATTTGGAGTAGCGAAAGTCAGTGGAAGAATCTCCCATTTCCTTTGGAATTGTTTTCTACCATCTTCCATGTGCAATGATTGAGGCATTTAAAACTCTTACAGGAATACGTCACATTAATAAAAATTTTTAGAAAGTCTGTAAATTTTCTCATTTCTCTAAAAAGAAAACACACCTCTTTAAATTCCCTGATGAAAGTAAAAGAGCCACCGGAGACGGTGGCGCATGCCTGTAATCCGGCACTTTGGGAGGCCAACGCTGGAAACCGAGAGGTGGAGGTTGCAGTCAGCCGAGATCGCGCCATTGTACTCCAACCTGGGAAACAAGAACATTCCGTCTCAAAAAAAAAAAAAAAAAAAAAAAAAAGCAAAAGAGCAATACCATCTATGCATGGTAAAGTCAGTCTCGCAAACACCTTAACGTTGATATTTATATTCATGTTAATATGTCATAGACATAGAAATACACCGCCCAGATCCTCCTTCAAGGAAGGACTTGCAGCCCAGCTGCAGAGAGCACAGTCAGCAGATAGGCACCAGCTGTCGGCTTCTTCGGTGTTTGCCTCAGCTGCAGAGCTTCTCCCCCACTCAAGGCGGCCTCCTTCCCCAGGGCAGTCCTCATTCAGTCACCCACAAAGGGGTTAAAAAGGGTGGTCTAGAGTTCCTCTGGCCCAAGGTGGGCGCAACTTGACAGGCATACTGGCTCCAGAGCTCTCCGCTGGGTTGGTTGAGCATTTTTCTGGCCTGTATCAGTTTGACATTTTCCTCTGCGCAATCCTATTTCCTTCACAGATACTGACCCTTAATAAACATTTTGCATCCCAAACGTCATCTCAGCATCTGTTTATGGAACCCACGTGTCACTACATTACAATTTCTCTTTCTGCATCTCTTGCATTTTATTTTTTAATCGGGCCTCTGTATTAAAGACTGGAAATACGCAAAGACCGGGAGTAGCAAACAAATCTATGTGTACTGAATTATAAACTATGTCCTCTTAAATCTCTGAACTACAGAAAGTTAATACTATTTTTTTGGTGTTTTCTTTTAGGTGGCTTGAATTCATAGAGAAAAAATAAAGCTGTATACATGTAATATTTCAAATAATATATATCCTAACCCCAGAGGGATAGAGAGCGTAACGGGACCCTCTATTTTAGTTAGGAGATAAGCGAAAATTATCTCTTTAAATGTGTTACTTGATCAGAGACCTACACGGACTGAAAAAAAGTGAGACAGGTAGCTATCAGGGGAAGAGGGAATTCAAAGTGCAAAGGCCTTAAGACAGAAAATGTGTTTGGCATTTTGTGGGAATAGACAGCCTTAAGGCTATAAAATAAAAGCAAGCAAGTAATATCAAGTCGGGGGAGGGGGAGAGGGGAAACTCACAGGACTTCCTAGGGTAAGTAAATTAATATGGACAAGCAATCAAAAGCAATAGCAATCCTGATCTAATAAATCTGTTAACACGCATTAGCTAGACAGGAAAAGCTATGCTGTACCCTAAGCTACTAGAAGAGTGCATTAATACACGTGTTCCAAAGAAATAGGACTAAGTATTTATCAAGGTGGGATTCAGGAAATTCTGCATCCCATATTCTCCCGCCATCAGGATCCAATTCTAATGCAAATGGGTTGCTAGATTTTCGTCACCTGGGTAAAGTTACTCTAAAGCGTGAGACTACTGAAGAAATCAGGCTGCTCTTTCCCAGTACTTTTCAAGAATAGTACTTAGAATTGTAGTAAAGTTTGCCTTTAAAGAGTGTTGAGTATATCATTTTTATGGCTGTTTGACAGTATTAATGCAACGGAATTATTACACTGCAGGCCAGGCCAGGCCAGGTGGCTCATGCCTGTAATCCAAGCACTTTGGGAGGCCGAGGTAGGTGAATCACCTGAGATCACAAGTTCGAGCAGCCTGGCCAACACGGTGAAACCCCGTCTCTACTAAAAATACAAACTAGCCGGGTGTGATGTGTGTGCCAGTAGTGCCAGGTACTCGGGAGGCTGAGACAGAATGGCTTGAAGATGGGAGGTAGAGATCGTAGTGAGCCAAAATCGCGACACTGCACTCCAGCCTAGGCGACAGAGCGAGACTGTCTCAAAAAGGAAAAAAAAAAAACCATTACACTGGAATTAGAATAGATTTCAGACTTGACGTTTGGCTTCACCTGTTGCCCGTGCTGAATAAGCATCTCCCGTTTGTATTCTACACTAACTTGTGGGTCTCTATTACCTTTCAGTGTGTTTGAGTTGCTGCAGCCCAACCCCGAAAAAGGGCTTTACAGTGTGATCGTGTAATCAGACAAAGATTGCGTGAAACAAACAGGACTGTGCCCAGCTTTCTCTAGGACAGCGTAAAGTGGCTCTGAAAAGAGCCTTTGTTTTCTAGTTTTCACAATCTCGCTCCTTACTTGGCCTTGTGGTGGCTCTCGGTCTTCTTGGGCAGCAGCACGGCCTGGATGTTGGGCAGGACGCCGCCCTGCGCGATAGTGACCTTGCCCAGCAGCTTGTTGAGCTCCTCGTCGTTGCGGATAGCCAGCTGCAGGTGGCGCGGGATGATGCGGGTCTTCTTGTTGTCGCGGGCCGCGTTGCCCGCCAGCTCCAGGATCTCAGCGGTCAGGTACTCCAGCACCGCCGCCAGGTAGACCGGCGCGCCGGCCCCGACCCGCTCGGCGTAGTTGCCCTTGCGGAGCAGGCGGTGCACGCGGCCCACGGGGAACTGGAGCCCGGCCCGAGAAGAGCGGGTCTTGGCCTTGGCGCGGGCTTTCCCGCCCTGTTTTCCACGTCCAGACATAGCGACCACAACTTAGAGCGGCTATAGCATAATGAAAGCGCAAAGGTAGCGCTTTTTATAAACACTATTGGGCGCGAAAAAGAAGATGTGTCATTGGTTAGGATTGCAGCTTAATTTTAACCAATGGAAGTGCGTCTTTTGGACTTGCAGCTCCTGATTGGGTAAAACTAACATCTGACGTCACTCTGAATAATCACCAATCAGATACAGGACTTTAACTCTTCACCTTATTTGCATGAGAGGTTCTATATAAAAACGACTCCTGGTTCCTTGCCTCCATTACTTCCTATTTCCTCGAGCTAGCTACAGATCGTTTCGTATCTTGGTTCGCCTTCGACATGCCTGAGCCAGCCAAGTCCGCTCCTGCGCCCAAGAAAGGCTCCAAGAAGGCGGTGACCAAGGCGCAGAAGAAGGACGGCAAGAAGCGCAAGCGCAGCCGCAAGGAGAGCTACTCCGTGTACGTGTACAAGGTGCTGAAGCAGGTGCACCCCGACACCGGCATCTCCTCCAAGGCCATGGGCATCATGAACTCCTTCGTCAACGACATCTTCGAGCGCATCGCGGGCGAGGCTTCCCGCCTGGCGCATTACAACAAGCGCTCGACCATCACCTCCAGGGAGATCCAGACGGCCGTGCGCCTGCTGCTTCCGGGAGAGCTGGCCAAGCACGCGGTATCAGAGGGCACCAAGGCCGTCACCAAGTACACCAGCGCTAAGTAAACTTGCCAAGTAAGCGTTTTAAAGCCTAACCCAAAGGCTCTTTTAAGAGCCACTTAAATTGTCGATATTAGAGCTGCAAACACGTGTTTCTAATCCAGGTTTAAATTCAGGCGGTGTCTTTAAAGGGATTATCATGACCTCATTACGCTGACTAATGCGTACAGTGCTTGTAATGGAGTCTGGCTAAAGTGAAGGCACATGCACTTTGCTAGTACTGGGTAGGGAATATGGCGGCGAAAAAATCGGGGATGTGCAGGAAACTTGTTAACAGAAAGTGCTTCCTGGCTCTTGGCGCGAAAATGGATACTTCCGTTGTGTCGAGTGCAGTGGCTTCCTGTTAGGACTTGTTGAAAGCCTATTGTGTCACGTGTACTTTCCACCATTTAAAGGAATTCTAACTTGGTTTTAGAAGTAAATTTGGTCCCCAATGACCTTGCACAATGTATGGCTTTCGCTCAGCAGTTACCTTATTTTTTAAGTTTCTTTTCTTTTTTTTTTAGACAAGAGTTGCTCTGTCTCCCAGGCTGGAATGCAGTGGTGCGATCTCGCCTCTCTGCAACCTCCGCCTTCCGGGTTCAAGCGATTTTCCTGCGTCAGGCTCCCGAGTAGCTGGGACCAGAGGCGCGCCACCAGCCTGGCCAGTTTTTTGTACTTTTAGTAGTTTCACCGTATTAGCCAGAATGGTCTCGATCTCCTGAAGTCGAGGTCTGCCAGCCTCTGCTTCCCAAACTGCTGGTATTACAGGCGTTAGCCACCGCGCCCGGCCTAGCAATTACCTTATTTAACTCCTTCTAGGCTGTACCCGGTTCTGTGTTGCTTGCTTCCCCCCTCCCCTTCGTTTCCACCTCTCCAGCCCACAAGACCTCGAGAAAATGCCCGACCGCCAAGCAGGATAGTCTGCAAGGGTAAGGGGGAGGAGCATACCTTTTCTCATGAGGGGAAGAAAAGGAACTTGAGAGATCACGGAGATTTTTGGAATAGTTTACTAGTTTTTAAAACATGTTCAGCGTTACTTGGTTCAATCAGTAATTTTTCTTTTTGACAAACAAGAAAGCTTACGGAACTTTGAAAAGGAAAAGCAACTGGATTCAGAGGGGAGACTGAGACTAGAGACAGACCCCCCAGGAGCAGAAGTTCGAGTAGAGGGGGAAAAGAACTGGCCCAGGCTCGGGGTCTGAGCAGAGTTAGGTGGGTGAGTTTTATTGTGTGGAGACTAGAATAGCTATTTATGGCGGTGACACGCAGTGTGAAACATTTTGGAGGAACGGAGTGAAAGGAAGGATCCACGAATTTTAATCTAGGTTGTCACCTGGCTAAATTTGTGATTTAGAAATGTAAACCATTTTCACAGGGAAATTTTCAATGTATATGTCTGTGTACATATATTTATCTTATTTGGCCACACATTGTTCTAGTCTTTGGGGATACTGCCAACCCTTTGAAGTGCATTTGGAGATTAGCAGTCATATTCATACATACAAAACATGTTCTTTGTTCATGTATGTCATCCTACCAGCGATTTTGGGGTTACATTAATATTTTAAGATGTTTCAACAAATAATTTTATTTAGTTTACCTATATAGGAGGCACTGATCTATACATGCGATGTATTAATTCGTTTAATCTTTACATAATTCTGTGGGATAGGTATAGACATTTTCAAATGTGAAAAAGTACAACAAAGATGTGGAAGAAATATCTTAATATCATTTTCAAAGAGAAGCGAGCAAGGACGTTAGGCAGAGGGGAATAAATCAGAAGTGAAGGGAAGTGATGGTATAATTTGAATTTCCTGTAGAAGTTTCCCACGCAGGACATCCTTCAGTCACTTTTCTGCCCTTGACTTAATTTTCATAGACAGTAAAAATTGTATAATTCCTTGGCTGATTTTAAGTAGCTGACAAGAGAAAATTGTGCCAGTATAGTGCCTCTGCCTATTCAGATTTTAATTAATTTAGTTATTTTTCAGATGAGGTCTCACTCTGTTGCCCAAGCTGGAGTGCAGTGGCATAATTTCATCTCACTGCAACCTTTGCCTCCTGGGTTCAAGCGATTCTCCTGCCTCAGCCTCCTGAGTAGCTGAGATTATAGGTGTGTAACACACGCCCGCCTAATTTTTGTATTTTTAGTAGAGACGGAATTTCATCATATTGGCCAGGCTGGTCTCGAACTCCTGACCTCAGATGATCCACCTACCTCGTCCTCCCAAAGTGCTGGGATTATAGGGGTGAGCTGCCGCCCCCGGCCTAGATTTTATTTTTATTTATTTTTATTATTTTTTATTTTTTTCAGACAGAGTCTTGCTCTGTTGCCAGGCTGGAGTGCAGTGGCGGGATCCCGGCTCACTGCAACTTCCGTTTTCCGGTTTCAAGCAATTCTCCTGCCTCAGCCTCCACAGTAGCTGGGACTACAGGCACACACGACCGCGCCCGGCTAATTTTGTGTGTGTGTGTTTTTAGTAGAGACGGGATTTCACCGTGTTGGCCAGGATGGTCTTAATCTCTTGACCTCGTGATCTGCCCACCTCGGCCTCCCAAAGTGCTGGGATTAATACAGGTGTGAGCCACCGCGCCTGGCCGATGTTATTTTTTAAAAGTTGAGAAGTTTAAGAAAAAAATATTAGCATACATTTTCTTCAGTAAGTATTCTAGGCTCCAGTTACACAGCACTTCTCGTAGTTTGTCTAAAATACACCATCCCGGGACGGGTACAGTGGCTCACACCTTTAATCTCATCATTTTGGGAGGCCGAGGTGGGTGGATTACCTGAGGTCAGGAGTTGGAGACCACCCTGGCCAAGCTGATGAAACCCTGTCTCTACTAAAAATAAAAAAAATTAGCCAGGTGTGGTGGCAGATACCTGTAATCCCAGCTACTCCGGAGGCTGAGACAGGAGAATCACTTGAACCCGGGAGGTGAAGGTCGAAGTGAGCTGAGATCTCACCATTGCACTCCAGCCTGGGTTCTATCCTCCTGGAATAATAAAAATTAAAGAAAAAGTTAAAGTTTTGGGTCATAGTATTATATGACATTTGTGAATTAGTTATTTGATTTGGCCTCTATTTTGCCATTTTCAAATAAGGGTAATAAAATCTTATCTAACAAGAATATGAGATAGGAGATAATCCATGTAAAGCGCTTAACACAAATTTCAACAAACTTTCAGTGTATCTTAGGCATTATTTTCCTCTATTTCTCTCACCTTTTCTTTCTTTTGTCCCTCTTGTAATACTTTGCAAATTGCAGGTATCCTGTTAATCATTGCTTTTTTAGAGTTAGATCAATATTTTATCAGGTCTTCCCTTGGCTTGCTCTTAATGCTACTGAGACCTATTTCAGAAAAGCCTTACTATCCAATTCAAGCCAAATCAGGAAATAAGCAGCCTAAATATTTTTTTTCAGATTGATGCCTGCAGCTCCTGGGGAAAGTGGAAGGCAGATAATTCCTATATGAAAAGGCAGCATTCAAAACTATAACAAATATAAAATCAACATTATTAAAATTTTGTGCATCAAAAGGTATTGCAAACACTTGGAAATGAACGCACAAGGTGACAGAACAAATTTGTCACTTACTGACAAAAGGTTAAGCCTCAAAATATAAACAATACTTAGTGGAGAGAATCTGAATAGACAATTCCCAGAAAAGTGGGAAAATCTCCAAATAGCCAACAATCTCATTAAGAAAATAATAATCTGACATTAGCAAATGCTGATGAACAAGAACTCTCAAGCAGGACTGGTGGAATATGAGAGGGTAAATTTAAAATACTACCCTGGAAAGCAAATTGTTCAATTTTATTCATGTTGAATATGCACATACTCTAACCAAACAATCCTACTTCCATGAAATTGGAATTCCAGAAAATGCACAGCTGTGTACAGTGCTGTTGTACTGTTTTGTAATTAGGAAAAGAAAAAAAATAAATATTTACTGACACATTAGAAAACTAGATTAATGGCGAAAAACTAAAACTGCATATTTCAACATGGATATATTTCAAAAGCAAGTGTAAAAAAAATTCATGGAGACGTTTAAAATAGATTAGGTGTATGCACATCTAAACTTAAAAATGAAACGCATGGGAACAAAAAACGCCAAATTCAGAATATTAGTTAATTCTAGAATGGTGGAAAAGGAAGGGTGTGCTGCTGAGAAGGGACATAAGGAGAGATTTTAACCTTACTTGTTGAATAAGTAGTGTGGTCACTAGCACGTTTCGTATACCTGATAAATTTCCAGTATTTAAAAATAGTACCAGAAGGCAAACATAAAGGAGATAAATATTGTTGAGACTAGACTGCCGACTGTGTTCCACAGTAGTAAAGTATGGTCTGTCCCCACGGCGCAGAGCTCTGTGCCACCCAACTCCTCTTAAACCAGCCACCACGAAGTTTTCCTAGAGGCTCCAGCCTTTAATGGAGCTCCTCAAACCCCTCATCTCTTCCCGAGACATTTGAAGGTCCAGAGGAAAATTGTCTAGCCTGGCCCTAATTTAGACCCCAAACACCTTGATTTTGTAAACAAATCCGAGCAGTAAACCGACTGCAGGCAACTTCCAAGCGACCGCCAGAAGTTACTGGCCAGCAGAGGCTCTTGCCTTGGAAAATCTCGGCCCAGGGTCGCCTGTCCGTTTTCAACATCCCCTGTAAAGCAGGATGGGAGAACTCAGTGACAATGGCTTTATTCAGAAACTCAGTTTGCAGTCATTTCAACTCTTTTGTTGAAAGCTTGGGGGCCCTAAAAAGGGCCTTTTTAGTGAATGACAGGGCTTCAAAATGCCATTTAGCCGCCGAAGCCGTAGAGGGTGCGGCCCTGGCGCTTGAGTGCGTAGACCACGTCCATGGCGGTGACCGTCTTGCGCTTGGCGTGCTCCGTGTAGGTCACGGCGTCCCGGATCACGTTCTCCAGGAATACCTTGAGCACCCCGCGGGTCTCCTCGTAGATGAGGCCGGAGATGCGCTTCACGCCGCCGCGGCGAGCCAGGCGCCGGATGGCGGGCTTGGTGATGCCCTGGATGTTGTCGCGCAGCACCTTACGGTGGCGCTTGGCGCCGCCTTCCCCCAGGCCCTTCCCGCCTTTGCCACGTCCTGACATTATCAAGTAGTCAGAGAATAAAGATCTGCCTGTGCTGGCAGCTTTCTTTTATGGGTAACCTCTGCGGACCAGACTGAAAACCGGAAAAGCTTTGGCGGGAAGTCCCTGTGCGTTGGGGGGAGGGGACCTAAAAGGGAAACAGGCCTGCTGTGCTCTACTTGCTTTTGCTCTCTTTCAGTCCTTTTTAATCCTCAAGACCTAGGTTATTTTCCCTCCTTTTTTCATTTAACATGATTCCTGCCTCATCCTCGTTAAACAATAAAATGTTAACATTACAGAAGATACATAAAGCAAAAAGTAACATTTTATTCCTACATATATACATGTTTTCTTTAACACTGTTTGTGTGGAACTATGCTATTTTGTGGCATTTTTCTCCTTATATACCATGGAAATATACTCCATATTCTAAATTCCTAGCAATAGAACAAGATAGATTCATAAATTTAAAGATCGTTCAGCTATACTGCTAAGTTCTATTTATTTTCATTTCCAGTGTTTGGGGTGGAGATTATCCCCCCCCCCCAAATATCGATCTTGACAATGCCGAGTGCTTTTGAAAATTGAAGGTTCTCAGAAATAAGTCTAAGAATCAAGGTCCCTCTAACTTTGTCTTGTTTCTCTTCCCCAAATGCAGGGAGGGACCTTTTCTGGAATTTCCTGATCTGATCAAGAAAGCTTCTTACCAAAAAAAAAAAAGCACAATTGCCTTCTGTTACCTCATTATCTACTGCAGAAAAGAAGACTGAGGAATGCAACCACGCCTGGATGGACTTTTCCACAAGATAAAGTTGGCCTCTTGGTCTCATTCAGATTTCAAAGAGAATCATTTACAAGTTAATTTCTGTCTCCTTGGTTCATTCCTTCTCGCTTATAATCATTTACTGTTCCTCAAAGAATTGTATACATTACCCATCTCCTCTTTTGCCTCAGAGAAAGGGTATATAAGCTCTACCCCACTGAGGGGTTGGAGTAATCATTCTGTGGCCCCCAGCCCTGTACATTAATAAATTTGTATGCCTTTTCTCTTATTAGTCTCTTGTTGGCTGATTTGCAGTGAACTTTCAAAGGGAAAAAGGGAGGTTTTATCTCGGCCCCTATACCAACAGCAGTTCCCGATATGCCTACAACCTTACTGATGCTGCATAGAACCATTTTAAATAATCTAACCATTCTAGTATCTGATTCTTTGTATGTAGAAATAGCTGTTCAGAAAGTTAATCAGCTTCTTAGTCCGTACAATACATTAAATATTTACCCCACAATTTGAGGAACTTACACTGAATATTTTGCTTGAAATTGTTTTTTGAGTTACTGTTATTCCACTGACCAGACTCTATAGTGCAGAAGTAGTATAATAACTATTTGTAACATTGAAGACTATTTTAGTATTTAATGTAATTCCCACCTGATAATTTTTTTATTTTTGAGATGGAGTCTTGCTCTTGTTACCCAGGCTGGAGTGCAGTGGCATGATCCTGGCTCAGTGCAAACTCTGCCTCCCAGATTCAAGAGATTCATCTGCCTCAGCCTCCCAAGTAGCTGGGATTATAGGTGCCTGCCCCTACACCAGCTAAGTTTTCTCGTATTTTTTGTAGACACAGGGTTTCATGATGTTGGCCAGGCTGGTCTCAAACTCCTGATCTCAGGTCATCTGCCCACCTTGGCATCCCAAAGTGCTGGGATTACAGACATAAGCCACTGTACCAGCCTTTTTTTTCTTTTTTTAAAAGGCAGTCTCTGTCACCCAGGTTGGACTGCAGTGACGCAATCTCACTGCAACCTCTGTCTCCCGGGTTCAAGCTGTTTCGTGCCTCAGCCTCTGGAGTAGCTGGAAGTACAGGTGTATGCCACCATGTCCAGCTAATTTTTTTGTATTTTTAGTAGAGACAGGGTTTCACCATTTTGGACAGGCTGGTCTTGAACTCCTGACCTCAAATGATCTGCCCACCTTAGCCTCCCAAAGTGCTAGGATTATAGGAGTGAGCCACTGTGCCTGGCCCCACTTCATAATTTTTTTTTTTTTTTTTCAAAAAATTTCTGCTATCATCACTATTCTTGAAAATTACAAGTTACCCAGTTACAACCAAGAAATCCTCTTAAAACTTTGGTCAAAACTATGTTAGTTTTATATGTTTATTAAAGTTATCCCAATCTGAAAAATATAAAATCTCTCCATCAAAAAATATTTAAAACTTGCTTTAATTTTGCCCAAGTGCAGTGACTCACACCTATAATCCCAGCACTTTGGGAGGCCGAGGTGGGAGGATCACTTGAGGTCAGGAGTTGAAGACCAGCCTGGACAACGTTGTGAAACTCTGTTTGTACTAAAAAATACAAAATTAGCCAGGTGTGGTGGCACACACCTGTAATCCCAGCTACTTGGGAGTATGAGGGAAGCTGAGGCATGAGAATCACTTGAACAGAAGAGGAAGAGGTTGCGGTGAGCAGAGATCACACTACTGCACTCCAGCCTCCGCAACAGAGTGAGTCTGTAAAAAAAATAAAAGAATTTTCAGTCATGAACAAACGGAAAATTCAAATGCAAGGAAAAGGAGTATAGTTTTATCTTTCTAAGAAAACTTTCATTAAAAGCATATATACTTCAAATATTTTGGGTTCCATATATGGAATTAAAAAAAATACAGCACAGACCATTTCTTAAGCTCCAAGAAAATGTAATAAACTTTCAGCACTAATCTTGTTATTCAGTGATTTTCTTTCTACTCTTTATTTAAATGAGTTACTTGCAGCAATGCTTGAAGTATTTTCAAAGTGTTAAATGTCAAAAAAATGAAGATAAACTTTTCATTAAAATACTTAAAAATTTTTTGTATTTATGTTGCAATAAAAACAAGCCATACATCTTTGGAAAACAAAATTGATTTGATTGGCTGTAACTGGCTGTAGCTGAATTCAGTGTATGTTGTAAAGAGGGTAAGGTAGCATAGGTTAATTAAATATGCTAACCTAAGGGTAAATACAAATTAAGAGGTTTAATTATCTGTTGAAAACAAGAGACTTTACTTTCAAAATTTCTCTGTCCTTTTAAAATGTATGTAATTGTTTTTAATGGCTAAATAGGCCTTAAAACTCAGAATATTTCCTTAAGGCCTGTAGAGCCATCTCTTTGAAATGTTAATCATTAAAAAAAGATAGTGCTTTGTCCCTGTTTCCAGCCAGAAAATGGGCCAAACTTTGGATCTTACCTAACTTCAAATTGCAAAACCTACCTATTGTTGTTACATATAATAAAAAAGCAAGATTTCTTTCTGCTTTTGCAACCTCTTCATAAGATTGCCTGTGATAAGCAACTCACTCTGGTTTAATGCTTATTCAATAATAAAATTATTTCATTTCTCTTTGGGAGATTTAAAAATTATATTTCCCCAACATTAGTTAACAAATACATTTCTCTACTTGAGCTTCTCACCAATCAGAAGCCTCCTTATGTATCTGATTTCACCAGTTTTCGCATAGCACTTAGTGACAGGGATAGTAATGAATGGTAAATGGTGGCAGAATATGCTATCCCAAAATATGCCATTTTGGAATAAGAATTATTTTGAGATAAAGGCAATTTAAAAAGGAGTAGGTACAAGAAAGACACTCTGACCTTTCCCTTTTACTTCCTGAAAACATGAATTAAAATTCCCATATGGAATTTGTCCTCCCTGTACCAAAAGGAAAAGAACATTTCATCAAGGATGGGAAGGTGAAACCAAGAGAATTCTGTACAAGCAGATCTCGGTAAAATAATTCTTGTTTTCCTTTAGCCTCCCTACATGGTTGCACTTCCACACTTCACTCTGTTCAACTTACTAAAAAAACATTTAGGTTTTGCAACTTCTTTGAGATCTATGATTAGAGCTCTCATGTCGTCCTATGCCACATAAAATATATATTAAATCAGTTTATATGCTTTTCTTCTGTTAATCTCTCTATGTCAGTTTAATTACCAGGCTGAGCCATAAAAACTCTTAAGAGAGTAGAGGTAAAATTTTACGTCCCTACAAGGGATATTTGAGAGTTTGTCAGATTCTTTAGTTTCTGAAATTGAGGTAAATTTGTTCTGAAATTGATAGTAAACATACACACAGTATAACATTTTTTAAAATGTGATGCTAATGAGTCTCTTATTATTTTTTTTGTTTTTTGTTTTTGAGACAGAGTTTCGCTCTTGTTGCCCAGGCTGGAGTGCAATGGTGTCATCTCGGCTGACAGCAACTTCTGTCTCCCGGGTTTAAGCGATTCTCCTGCCTCAGCCTCCTGAGTAGCTGGAATTACAGGCATGAGCCACCACACCCAGCTAATTTTGTATTTTTAGTAGAGAGATGGGTTTCTCCATGTTGGTCAGGCTGGTCTCGAACTCCCGGCCTCAAGGTGATTCACCTGGCCCAAAGTGCTGGCATTACAGCCATGAGCGACCGCGCCCAGCCCATCAGTCTTTCTTAACAGGGTAACTATCAAGATAAACTTAGTTAAAATCGAGTTACTCTGAGTTCTCACATTCTTTCTCATTACAAAACAAATCTGGCAGCAAACTTTATTATGTCAGAGGCGTTTAAATCAGAGCAACTCCATCTTGAATAGAGGCTGGGTAAAATGGGCTGAGGCCTACTGGGCTGCATTCCCAGAAGATAAGGGAATTTTAGTCACAGAATGAGATTTGCAAAGACCTTGCTAATAAAAGCATGAGATAAAGACGTCAGTGGGAACTTACCAAAATTAAGATGGTGAGGCAACTGACCTCTGGTTATCCTCACTGCTCCTGATATGCTAATTATAATACATTAGCATGCTAAAAGACACTCCCACCAGTGCCATGACAGTTTACAGATTGCCAAGGCAAGTCCAGAAGTTACTCTATATAGTCTAAAAAGGGGGAGGAACCCTCAGTTGGTGAATTGCCCACCTCTTCCCAGGAAAACTCATGAAGAATCCACCCCTTGTTTAGCATATAATCAAGAAATAACTATAAATATCCTTAGAACAGAACAAAAGAACAATTTTCTTTACTTGTCTAATAAACTGTGTTTCACAGTAGTCTATGGATTTGCCTCCAACTCTTTCTTCTTCTTTTTTTTTTTTTTTTTAGAGACAGGGTCTCGCTATGTTGCCCAGGCTGGAGTGCAGTGGCTATTCACAGGCGCGATCCCACTACTGATCAGCACGGGAGTTTTGACCTGCTCCGTTTCCGACCTGGGCCGGTTCACCCCTCTTTAGGCAACCTGGTGGTCCCCGCTCCCGGGGAGGTCACCATATTGATGCCGAACTTAGTGCGGACACCCGATCGGCATAGCGCACTACAGCCCAGAACTCCTGAACTCAAGAGATCCTCCAGCCTCAGCCTCCCGAATAGCTGGGACTACAGGCACGCGCCACCGCGCCCGGCGAACTCTTTCTTGAGAGGGACTCAAGAACTCTCTTGGGGTCTGGATTTGGATCCCTTCCAGTAACCGTTACCCTTGCAAAATACATCCTGTGTCCAACCACTGTACATTTGTTAAATTTATTAAATATTAATTTAAATAAGTTGAAAGACCTTTAAAGACAGAACAATTGAAAAATAAGTAAAACTTCCCTGCAACATGCATAAAAGAAAAATTTAAAAAAATGAGTATTATTATGGGTTATACAATATAAAATCCATCAAAAAGCCAAGTATTTTACTATTTTGGGGGGCCTCTCAAGGACCTATCTTTGCTAGATATTGTCAGCACTGTTTCTCTTCCAAAACATCATATTTTACTAGGATTGGTAGTAGTTATATTTTAAGCACAAAAAATAGAAACAATACAAGGGTGTGAGGTGTCAAAAAGGCTAAGTGCCAAAGAAATTCCAAATAGGAAGAGGAGGTTTCTAGAGAAAAGGAGCTGAAAAGAATGGGGTAAGTCAACCAAATTTTAGAGCAAGGGTTTTTAACCTGAGGTCCATACTTAAATGTCACAACGTCCCTAAGGATAAAATTCAGCAATTAGGGGGTGGTGAAGGGGAAGTCTGTGAGTTTGGGTAGTAAAATATCTATGTTTAAAAAATTAACCTTGACTGAATGTGAACATTTCACTTTCTTAGGAATTTAGGCCACAAATTTCAGTACCTGTTACTTTGTAATCCAAAAGACATTAGATGTTTCATTTATCATTACAATTGCTGAGTTATCTTGAAACATTTATACTTATCTAATTAGTAACAGCAATTAGCCTCACCAAATCATATAATGTGTCAACTATATTAACAATGTAACTATATAAGCTCATCACTATCAAATTTTAAAAATACTTTGAACACTGTAACTTAACTTTGTTTGGCATTTTATATACTGAAAACATTCTGAGATTTTCCATGTTACCAGACAGCAAAAAGTGTCTGGAATACACAAGAAAAATGAGTTAACGTCTTTTTGTTTGAGATTACATCAGAGTTCAGTGAACAGAGGTAGGAGGCAAGATTGTGCAGTCTTGGCATGGGTATTCCTTATTTCGCTACACCAACAGTTATTTGCAATATCACACTAAATAACCCTCCTCCACAGAAAACTGCCAGTCTTGCTAGGAGGCCTGTTTGTGTCAGAAGCCTCCAACACCCTGTACTTGTCTGATACTCATAAACAGGCCTTTGTTGAACCATACTGTAATCTATATTTTTTCCCCATATCTGTGAGACAGACATTTTAACAGTCTGTATGCCAACACTTCACCTCAAATTTGATGGATTTTAAGGTTTATTAGAAACAATTATCCTGCCAGTCTCTTCTAGCAACTTGGGATTTTAGACCTTTCTAAACACGAGAAATCTTTCTTAGGCTCCAGATAACGTCGTCCCAATATTTTACTTCATTGTAAAGGCATACTTTGCAACATGCAGTGGGGTGGGTAAGAGAATGCTTGACATGTATCCATCAGGAAAGATGTGAGGCTCTGACAGCCTTTCCGGGAGGCGGACTATCATGTCACAAAGTTCTGCAGTCTTGCTCTCCTGCAGTGGCGCCACCACCGAGCTCTCGCAGGAGCGGCAACTTGCTCGGAGTTCTGGTAGCGCCGGACCTCGCGCAGGGTCACCGTGCTGGGCACGTAGCGGCGGGGTTTCTTCATGCCGCCCTTAACATGCGTGAAGCAGCGGCCTGCTAAATTGTACCCAGGGCGATAACTCTTTTGTACCAAAGTGTTTCAGGAACTCACAAAGCCACTGGTGCTCTGTGAACACATACTAAGTTTAAAATTAAGTAGTGGCCTAATAGATCTGTTCACGTAACAACTCTTGTGTGCGGTAGAATCTTATACTTGGTAGAAGCCTGACCTCCTTCCCTCCAGTCTTATGAAATCTGCTGTGTTCGCTACATTGTTTTCAAGGAGGATAAGGATGGGTAACTTACGACCAAAGTTTCACCATGTCTCACTTTTTCTTTCACATAAAACATTAACAAATGTTAAGTTCTTTTAGAGAAAACGTGGGTGGCCCTGAAAAGAGCCTTTGGTTTGGACTCGATTTTATGCGAATTGCCACAAACTAGTCCAGGTAGTTACTTGCCCTTGGCCTTGTGGTGGCTCTCGGTCTTCTTGGGCAGCAGCACGGCCTGGATGTTGGGCAGGACGCCGCCCTGCGCGATAGTGACCTTGCCCAGCAGCTTGTTGAGCTCCTCGTCGTTGCGGATAGCCAGCTGCAGGTGGCGCGGGATGATGCGGGTCTTCTTGTTGTCGCGGGCCGCGTTGCCCGCCAGCTCCAGGATCTCAGCGGTCAGGTACTCCAGCACCGCCGCCAGGTAGACCGGCGCGCCGGCCCCGACCCGCTCGGCGTAGTTGCCCTTGCGGAGCAGGCGGTGCACGCGGCCCACGGGGAACTGGAGCCCGGCCCGAGAAGAGCGGGTCTTGGCCTTGGCGCGGGCTTTCCCGCCCTGTTTTCCACGTCCAGACATGGCGACCACAAACAACCCGCTACCAGCAACTACGGAATGAAAGTGAACGGTGGCGCTTTTTATAAACACTATTGGGCGCGAAAAAGAAGACGTGTTGTTGGTTAGGGCTGCAGTTTAACTTCAACCAATGGCAGTGCGTCTTCTGTATTTGCGAATCCTGAGTGGGCAGAACTGACCTCTGACGTTACCCTGAATAACTCACCAATCGGAAACAAGACTTTAACTCTTCACCTTATTTGCATAAAGAGTCTATATAAAAACGCCGTGTCATATCTCGCTCATGCTGTTTTTCCTTTTCTTAGACGCTTTTTAGCTAGTCTGGGCAATGCCTGAGCCAGCGAAGTCCGCTCCGCCCCGAAGAAGGGCTCCAAGAAGGCGGTGACCAAGGCGCAGAAGAAGGACGGCAAGAAGCGCAAGCGCAGCCGCAAGGAGAGCTACTCCATCTACGTGTACAAGGTGCTGAAGCAGGTGCACCCCGACACCGGCATCTCCTCCAAGGCCATGGGCATCATGAACTCCTTCGTCAACGACATCTTCGAGCGCATCGCGGGCGAGGCTTCCGCCTGGCGCATTACAACAAGCGTTCGACCATCACCTCCAGGGAGATCCAGACGGCCGTGCGCCTGCTGCTGCCCGGGGAGCTGGCCAAGCACGCGGTGTCCGAGGGCACCAAGGCCGTCACCAAGTACACCAGCGCTAAATAGTGAGTTGGTTGCAAACTCAATCATAACGGCTCTTTTAAGAGCCACCCATTCCTCAAAGAGAGAGCTTGTGCTTGTATTCTGTCTGTGCCGGCCGTTGTAATCTTGAGACGAGGTTTCACCATGTTGGCCAGGCCGGTCTCGAACTCCCGACCTCAGGTGATCCACCCGCCTCGGCCTCCCAAAGTGCTGGGATTACAGGCATGAGCTACCATGCCCGGTGCTACTGTGTTTCTTAAGTCTGAAGTAAAGCAGTTATTTAACAGTAAGGTCGTTACTGAACAATCGTTAATGACCTTTCCTGCCAAAGTAAGCTGGAGATAAGCTAACGACTGCAAATGTGACGTAATCTGACCCTGGTAAGGCCCTGAACTTTTTATTGCCTAAGAATGTTCTATTCTCATCCCCTTAGGGTTAAGTAAGGAGATGGGAGATTTTCTATTATAAGTTCGAAGCAAATTAAAATACTTGCCGGTCACCCATTGGATAATGAGTTGGACTAGAGCCGAGTTGCAGCGGTTGTCAGTTTGAATTTGTCCGGGCAGCGCCCGCCCTTCCTCTCTGCATCCTGACTCGTTGCTGAATCCAGGAAGTCCACGGTTGGCTTGGGGGGCGCCAGAGGAATCCAATCCCCGCCTTTATTTGGCCCTCCCTACAAACTCTGTAATCTATCAGTTTCTCATTCTTAATGCTTTCGGGAAGGAGATTTATTTCCTCTCAATTTTAGTTGGATAGACGAAATTTATTTTATTTTATTTTTATTTATTTACTCATTTTGTTGAGATGGAAACTCGCTCTAGCCCAGACCCCAGTGCAGTGGGGCGATCTCAGCCGCCGCCTCCTCCCGGGTTCCAGTTTCTGCTTCACCCTTCCGGATAGCTGGGATTACAGGCATGCACCACTACATCTGGCTAATTTTTGTATTTTTAGTAGAGACAGAGTTTCACCATGTTGGCCAGGCTAGTCTTGAACGTCATTGTTTACTTCTTCTGGAAGGAGAGTGACCTAAGATACTGATCTAAACTGAATGTACATGGGTAATAGTTTGGATAGACTCGTCAACTGTAGTCGGGGGCAGTGGCTTAGGCCCATAATCCCAACACTTTTGGGAGTCCGAGGCAGACAGATCACATGAGGTCAGGAGTTTGAGACCAGCCTGGCCAACATCCTGAAACCCCGGCTCTACTAAGAATACAAACATTAGCTGGGCTTGGTGGCACTCGCCTGTAATCCCAGCTACTCTGGAGGCTGAAGCAGGAGAATCGCTTGAACCCAGGAGGCGGAGGTTGCAGTGAGTCAAGATTGTGCCCCTGCACTCCAGCCTGGGCTACAGAGCTAGACTGTCTCAAAACAAAACATTTTTTTTCCCCAACGCTTTTCAAAGAATGGTTTAAAAGCAATGGCAATCCAGGATCAGTGAGCATTTCCACCCAGATTACGGTCTCTCAATTCCTTTTTCAAAGAGCAGGCAGGCTACTTGGAGACTTGTAAATGTATGGATCATAATAGATTTAAGAGGAACAAACAGCAGTCAAATGCCATATTTGGATCTGTTGGGGATCCATTCAGACAAAATCAGTATAAAAAATTTTTGAGAAATTTAGGATTTTCTTTCTTTAACGGCTAGGTATTGGATAATGCTACAAATTATTTTTAAAATTTTCTTAGGTGTAAAATCTTAGTGTATTTTCTTTATATCCATATCTGTCCGGATATTTGTGAAAATATTCATGATTAACATATTTGGGATTTCATGTTTGGGATTTTTTTAGACTCCCTCATCCGTCAGTGTGGGTGCGGATAATTAAAAAAATGGGCAAGTTGGTACAAAAAAAGGTTAAAATAGTAATAATAATAAAGCTGGCCAAATCAATGAACGTATTTCTTTTTTGGTCAAGAAAGGGCTACGCTGAGAGGAATCAACGTGTAGAGTGATTCTGGCGACCGTAGTTAGAGAACGTCAGGCAGCACTTTGGAGGCCAAGGCGGGTGGATCACCTGATGTCGGGAGTTCAAGACCAGCCTGACCAACATGGTGAAACCCCGTCTTTAAAAAAAAAAAAAAAAACGTCAGGCAGCTTGGCGGGCTGGAGAGCAGCTGTTGGCACAGGGAGGAGCTCTCGGGCCGCCTCCTCCTTCCGTCCCGCGGGCGAGTTGTGAAATGCTATCGCCATCTTGTGGCGATAAGAGGATAATGTAGCTAAAACTTTGCTTAGTTTTGTGATTTCGATTAGGCATTTCATTGCTATGGTTTAATAATTGCATATACAAAGAATACTACAAACCATCCCCTCTCGAACAGCCCCCCAACCGCCCAGTTCCCTCATCTACTTGGCAAATATTCTCTTTTTGACCAAATTCTAGGCAGCTTCTTCTGAGCCCTCTTCTGGACTAGGCGACCATCTTGGCATATAAAGACCTGAACAAACCCGAACGTAGTTCCTAACAGCCCCCGGTCTCCTTGAGCACCTGCCTGAGAAAACCCAACTGATGCCGCCAAAAGAATTTACCGTTTGTTTCAGTCAGCATCTGAAGATAGGTCCCTCAGTCTCCCAGGCTCTGCAGTAGGTGTGGAGCCTGATCTAGATAGGGGCCAGTTATGAAACCCAGATGGTTCTCCCACTGTCAGTGGTTACTAAATAAAATCTGTTTTTCATTTAAACTAACGCCTGGCTGTGTTTTATCTTTGATATAACGCAATGAAGCACTTTTATTCGTTTCCTGTGTACCTGCCTGGAATATGTTTTCACAAACACAGATAAACGTGTCCCCCTTTCACTCAAATTTGCCCCTTTTAATTCAAATGGCTGATGGTCACATGTTCTTCACAGGTTCTGTCTCTTGCTTTTCTCCTTAACTGTCTTTCCTATTGCAGGTGGAGTGGCTGAAACTTCTCAGCAGGCGCACCCACACTAGCGACCTGAGGAGAGAAACGCTAACCCCACAATGGCTCCATCTTCTCTGAGGATGAGACTAATGCTTATCTTTGAAATGAAGGGCAGTGTGTGGATTTTCCACGAAGGTATCCAGAAACAGCCCTGCCAGAGCTGCTGTGGGGTGGCTGAACTGCTATTCCTTTTCTAGGGTGGGGTCCCCACTCTTTGTAAGGAAGGATATTGGGGTTCTAACACTGGGAACCATCTTGCCCATGAGGCCTCCTTTAACTGCCATCTTGTCATTGAGCACCCCATCTGTGTTTCCTGTTCCAATTTACAACTATTTTTCGGTCATAATATATATCAAGATCTGAAATGCTGTGTTTTACGTATTCATTGGCTTACTATTATTACTATGCAACCCTCCACACTAAAAGTTTTTTGGAACTGGATTTGAGGGTTGTGGGGTAGGTTATATTTTGATCACTTGTATTTCTCAGCTTCTAGAACAGTGCCCAGCAAAGTACATCTATGAATAAAGTCATATTCCTCTGTTCCGCTGTTGCCAACTGGAAGATCCTGAGGGAACTTTCCTTAGGGGATGATCCAGAAGATGAAAAACAAATTGTTATTCTGTGTGATCCTTTTCTGTGTGTTCCTTCCAGCTGAATTCCCACTTTTTGCCCCTGGGAAAAAAAAAAAACTAAACTAATTCAGTTTTGTTAAAAATTCTTTTTACCTGGATTTTTTTTTTTGTTAATGATTATTAGCATATACAGTGTTTTCTTTTCATATACCAAAAAGGCAATTGATACAGTGCATGACTTGAAAATACACCTGCCCTCTCTAAGGCTCAAACTCAGGACTATAATTTGGAAAGCCCTGTAGCCTGGTTGGGTTGTGGCTCCCAAGAAATCATACCTAGTTTCCCTTCTTTGAGAGCACTGGTTTCTGGGTTTCCATTTCTCCCAGAAGAGAAACACTGGCTTGTAAGAATTTATGTGTCATCAAGGCTTCCTTTTTCACCCCCCAAACTTAGAAGGACCCAACACCTGAGGGCTGTGCTGTCAACACTATTCCTTGCTCACCCTCTTTTTTGCTCTAATTATTTCTGTCTTCCCACCTCCAGAAGTATCAGTTACTCTTTCACTAGCCCTTGTTTCCTCTCTGGCCCTAGTACCGAGTAGGTGACGTACAACTGAAAGGATGAATGCTGGCAAACTTGTCCCTAGCCTAGATTTCCCCTTATTTTAAATCTGCTTTTGCAACCACATAGCCTGAGACACTCCTCTTGAAAATACCACTAGAAGGACATCATAAAAAATCACCACAGTCATCTATTCAGGGCTATGTGTTAGGAGACCTAAAATGTGAGTCATTTACATTGTTTTATTTAATCCAACTTAATTTTTTCCACAAACACATTATCTTCACTTTAGAGATGGAGCTGAGGCTCAGAGGAGAAACCAGGCTTAGTCATAACACTGGTAAAAGAAAAAAAAAATCGTAACACTGATAAGTGGCAAAGCCAGTACTAGAAAGCAGAGTAGTTTTGATTCTGAAATGTGTGCTCCTTCTCCCATATCAGCTCATGTTTCTCTCCACATTCCTTCTCTGTGTGTACCCAACAGTTTACCTGACACGTATTTACAGATTTGTGCCTTTCTTTATCCATTAGACATACATGCCCTACCTCCAATGACCCATCGGCTCGTGTAGGCTATTCCTGCACATTTGCTTTCTTTCCATTCATTCCTTCAGCCATTATTTCCATTCATGGCACGTAGCATTTGGAGGAAATGCTGTGTCACATGTTTTCACTGTGGACTTCAGAGTCTGAAGGAACATGGCCTAGCATCTGGGGCCCTTCCTTGTTTAAAAAGTTTCTGCTTTCTCCACTTCTAGGCTCACCATTTTCCAGGCTTCCTGACAGATAAGAAATTTATCTCAAAGCTTACTTTAATAAAGTAACTCCTGTGCTCACAGTTTTTCAAAAGAGCTTCTATCCTTTTAATCTGGATTTTTAAACCATTACTTGCTATATACGATTTTTCCAGCTAAGTTTTAAGAAATTATTTCTACCTAGAATGTATGTTTCACGTCCAATTACAGGTTCTTCCCCTTTCTCATAGGGAATTTCCTATTTCCATGGCTGGGACCCCTACTCCCTATTCTGTCTTCAGTTTCATTCTCTAATGCCCATTCTTGATCTTTTTGATCTATTGTTTTTTCTAAACTCACAGCTCTTTTAGCCTGTTTTGCGTTTTTGCTGTTTCACCATGTACTTTGTATGGCTTCTTTTCTGAACATTTCCATCTCCTCAAGAATAGTAAGTATCACATTGTAACCTCACACATTGTCAACAGGAGTAAACTTCAGTCTGTTGATTTGTTCTCAAAAGAATGGAAATATCTGGTTCTTTTTCTTTTGAGAGAGTCTCATTCTGTCACCCAGGCTGGAGTGCAGTGGCACAATCTTGACTCACTGTAACCTCCGCCTCCCTGGTTCAAGCAATTCTTCTGCCTCAGCTTTCTGAGAGCTGGGGTTACAGGCACACACCACCACACCCGACTAATTTTTGTATTTTTAGTAGAGACCGCGGTTTCACCATGTTGGCCAGGCTTGGTCTCCAACTCCTGATCTTAAGTGATCCACCTACCTGGGCCTCCCAAAGTGCTGGAATTACAGGTGTGAGCCACCGTGTCCGGTCAGAGCTGGTTCTTTTTCTTTACAGCAACTTTTTATAGATTTCAAGGTAGAAAAACAGATAATTTCTTTGTAACTTGCAATTTCTATAGTTGGCAGCCTCCTCTGCTCAGGCCTCAACAATGTATGGTTCCTACCCTCCCTGCCCCCAAGAAATGGGATCTTGATCTGTCACCCAGACTGGAGTGCAGTGGCATGATCATGGTTCACTGCAGCCTCAAACTCCTGGACTCAAACCATCCTCCTGCGTCAGCCTCCCAAGTAGCTAGAACTACAGGTGTGTGCTAGTACAATAATTAATTTATTTCTTAGAGACGAAGTCTCACTGTGTTGCCTAGGCTAATCTCAAATTCCTGGCCTGAAGTGGTCCTCCTGCTTAGGCCTCCTGAGTTGCTGCGATTACAATCATGTCTTGTTTGAAGGAAGTTTGTCTTAATATATTTTACTGCTCAAAACAAAATGTGACTTGTCATTTTCAACTTCTAAAATTTTTCTGGTGTATCTTAAAATGTCTATACTATAATATCAAATAAATTAACTTTTATGACGGAATTGTTGCTTTGTCATTAAACTTCCTTCTCTGGTAAGCAAAAGGTCTTGGGTTCAAGCCCTTACAGAATTTTGTTTTTGCAGTGTGTAGTCTTCCCCTGATACTCATTTCTTTTGTGTTTTCTTGACAAAACTGTCACCCCTAGATAAAGCCTCATTTGTGTCATCTTGCAGGTTTCACAGCTGACCTACAAGCATTTGGATAGTTGGGAGAAGCTGGAGTGGTATACCTTTGTTTTATAAGAGTCTGTAAGACTGGTAACAGGGCAAGTCAATAGCTTTTACATTGTGTTTAGGCTTTTCAGCAAAATTGGATTTAAATATATTTATTTATATTTACAAACTTAAAAAGTTAATTTTATGTAAGAAAGTTATATTGGAGATTATCAGATTAATATACATATATTTTCTTTTTGAGACAGGATCTGGCTGTGTTGTTCAGGCTGGAGTGTAGTGGTGTATTCTTGGCTCATGAAACCTCTGCCTCCCAGGCTCAAGCAGTTCTCCCACCTCAGCCTCCCAAGTATCTGGGACAACACCTGGCCCTTTTTTTCCTGTTTTTTGGTAGAGACAGGGTTTTGCCATGTTGCTGAGGCTGGTTTCGAACTTCTGGACTCAGGTGATCTGCCCGCCTCAGCCTCCCAAATGCTGGGATTACCGACGTGAGCCACCATGCCTGGAACAAACTAATATATTTTAATTTACTTTTAAATTAATCATGTTACAAAGTCAATACTTTAAAGTTTATAGATTTGAATTCCAAAATTGTTTTACTGAGATCAAATTTATACACACATGGTAAAATATTTGGTTGACTCACCGTGTTCTGTAAATGGTGATGTCACCTTACTAGGATTAAAGCGTTCATCTGTACTTTAAGAACTAAAAGAAGACATTGTTTTAGAAGACAATTGCAGGAAATGTTAACAATTCAAAATATAATGGCCTTGGTTACTTTTCAGTTGCTTTTAGCTTTTCATTTTCCGTTTATGAATATAAGTTCTATGAATGTTTTTGTGTATGTCTTTTGGTGTACACATATGCTGATTTCTTTTTTTTTTTTTTTTTTTTTTTTTTTTTGAGACAGAGTCTTGCTCTGTTGCCCAGGCTGGGCATGTTTCACCCTGTTAACAAGGCTGGTCTCGATCTCCTGACCTCGTGATCCATCCACCTCGGCCTCCCAAAGTGCTGGGATTACAGGCGTAGGCCACCACTCCCCGGCTTTTTTTAAAACTCTAGCGGCGATGTCGTCAGTGCTACACGTTTCTTCAATTTTGGTCCCTCGATTTTGTCTTGAGCATTTAAGTAACTAAATTTCTCTCTTGGTGTGGTTGTCGTGCTGTTTTTTTGTTTTTTTCTGCTTATTTTATTGATGAGTTTAATGTTCACAGTTGGTAATGATTTCTAAAGGAAGGGGCTGAAGTAACCATACTCGAGTTTTTCCCTGTTTTTGTCAGCTTCATCTCTCTCCCTTTCGAGCCCCACACCGTCACCTTCCTCTCCTATTTCCCTCTCCCCTTTCTCAGGCTCAAAGGCGTTTTTGCAGTCATCAGGTAGCAATCCCACCTGAAGAATATTCATTAAGCTGACCACGCAAACAATATTGACAATCAATATCCAATCAACCATAAACTTACAGATACCCAGCACCATCATCCTAATACAGACGGAACGGAATTAAGAACCGCTTTCTCCTCTCCAAGCCCAGGGATCTAAACTCCAGCAGAGTTGAAAGGAAAGTTGGCTGAACTATTGTTTCCTCCTTTTTGTATTAAAAGGCCTCACTCGACGAAGGTGGGATTCGAACCCACGCGTGCAGAGCACAATGGATTAGCAGTCCATCGCCTTAACCACTCGGCCACCTCGTCTGGATACAGCAAGGTTCCCGAGTATTTTCTTTCAGAGTTTGTAGTCGGAACCCACAGGCAGCCTTAAAAGAAATCTTAGGACACGGTTTGGAGATGTTTGGGAGGCAAGGAGATAGCTCGTCTCCACATGAATGAGCAAGAACTGAATGGAAAAGCTGCGAGGGGGAAAAACGGGCTTAGCTTTCACGGGACTCACAAATGTCCGAGACGTGGTAGAAGCGTAGTTGCCGGGGTAGTCTCTCCCTTTCTCCGGCGTCCTGGTCCCGAGGCAGGAGGCACCTGAGCAGGCAGCGGGCCTGACCCGGCCGACGGGGCGCACGGGGTTTGCCTTCCACCTGGGGGAGGCAGGTGAGCCTGTTCAGCCCTTCTGTCTACTCACCGCGTCTCGCCGCTTCCGGAGAGCGCACCTGCGAGCCAGTAGGAGACAGAAGTTTCCAAAACCGTTCACACGGGAGTCGATTTCTCTTTTGAAGCCCACGCAAATCAATCACAGGTTGAACAACTGGGAACATGGGGGGAAATCCTGCGGGAATGGACCCCTGCTGTAGTTTCACACTCTCGCTGTCAGGATATTTGCTTGTTTCTGTGAATTCACAATCATCCTTTTCTTTTTCTTTGGAAGAGCCCTTATATTTTAGTGTTTGCTGCATTGACCCGCCTGAAATCTTCATCCTCAACTCAACCCGCTCCCTTACCCCTTGTTTTCCACGCTCAGTCCCATTTGGAATTTTGGGTCAAGATGGATCTAGTTTTCCTCTTCCAACAAGATTTTTTCCCTTGTGGAATGTTCTTTCCCTTTCTCACTTTAACCTGGATAAATTATGTATCTATACTGGTTATTAGTTCAAAGCTTTTTTTTTTTAATTAACAAAAATTTTAATCAAAGTTAACCACACATGTTTTAAAGACTCAATTACTTCAAAAATATGTGTGTGCAAAACAGTGGTCCTGTTTCTCCTTTCTTACTCCTGTTAGCAGAGGCAAACATTGTCAGCCATTTGGCATTTTGTGTTTTTACCAGCATGCCTCCAAATATCATGCTATGGCAGAGATGGCTAGTTGTCCATTCATTATTTTTGTTTCTTCCAAGAAATGGAAAATTAGCTGACCTCATAGCCACCCATGAAAAGATTACAATGACTTCCCTTGACAGTAAGCCTCGTCAAGTGACCAATTTCTAAGTAACAGCATAAGAGAGAAAATGCATGTAAAGCTTTCGAGTTATGCCCATAAGAGAAAGAAATAACCTCTCTTTATCTCTTCCTCCTGTATATAGCTTTTCAGAATCTTCATGAAATAGAGATTGTACCCAGCACGCTCTAGGAAGGAGGGTGCCCTGACATAGAAGACTGGAACCAATACCATGAAGCCAAAGCACCACCCTGGCATTGATTACACCCTCAGATGGTCACAGGAGAGATCAGTAATATCTGTGTCTTTTAAGCTATGGTTCTTTTGGGTCTTTGTTGCAGAGACAAAATTGTACTCTAATACATATGCCACATATTAATTTTAACTTTAGTGTTTTCCATTGATTTCCCATTATACAAATAGAAGATTCACTTCTCTTCCTCACCAAAACACTGCCACAGACACTCTTCTTACCAATTTTTCCTTCAAATATAGTTATATCAGAATTTTTATTGAACGAGTAATCACTGTTTATGTAATTATGTTTGGCAATATTATTTACCTATCTTTCCCATTTTGTTTCCTGAACATTGTTGTTAGAAAAAAATTATCACAAATAACCATAAAAGCTTGACCAAAAAAATAAACTGAGTGATTTCTAAACTTGATATGGCTTTCATCCTGATATCTGCCTTCACCATCACAGTACATATTTTATTTCCCTGCCACTGGTGTTGGATGCCCAATTTCTCCTTTTTCTCTTAATATACCTTCACATTTTGCTGGAGCACATTGTAAAGCAGCTTCCTGAGACAGAGTTTATTGTAGACGAGACTTTTTAATACTTCTCCAACAACTTGATTGAATGTTTGTCTGGGAAATACTTTTCGGGCTTTTGAAATTTATTTCAGGATTTTGAGAGAGTTTTCCATTTTTTTCTTGCTTTCAGTATTCATCTGGAGAAGTACAAAGTCATTCTAATTACTGATTCTACATTTGCAATGAGCTTCTATTTAACTATTTCAGGATAATTTCCTTGTCCTCAATGTTCTGCAATGTCTGAAAGATATGCCTTAGTGTGTTTCTGTTTCCATTCATTGTTTTGGGAACTCTTTTACATCATCAAATCATGTATTCCAGTTAGGGAGGTTAGCTTGTTTTTTGTTGCTGTTTTTCTGATTTCTGTGTTTTCTGTTCTTTTTTTTTTTTTTTTTTCTGAGACAGTCTCTGTTGCCCAGGTTGGAGTGGAGTGAGCGTGAAGTGGAAATTGCTTCACACTTCACTCCACTCCACCTCCGCCTCCTGGGTTTAAGTGATACTCTGCCTCAGCCTCCCAAGTAGGTGGGACTCCAGGTGTGCGCCACCATGCCCGGCTAATTTTGTTCTCTCTCTTTCCTTCCTTCCTTTTTCTTTCTTTCTTTCTTTCTTCCTTTCTTTTTCTTTCTTTCTCTTTCCCCTCTCTCCCTCCCTCCCTCCCTTCTTTCCTTCTCCTCCTTCTTCCTTCCTTTCCCTCTCTCTTTTCTTTTCTTTCTTTCTCTCTCTTTCTCTTTCTTCCTTCCTTCTTCCTTCCTTCCTTCCTCTTCCTTTACTTGGATTTTAAATCTCCAATATGTTTCCTCTACTTTTTGTTTTGTTTTTACTGCTCCTTCCTAGTTACATTCTCTTTACCTTTAAACAGTCAATAGACATTTTTAGACAGTTTTTTCTTTTACAAAAAAAATTGATGAGAAAGTACAAAGAGTTCCCATACATCTCCTCGCCTCCTTATAGCCTCCCTTATTAATAATCTTATACAGTTTGGTCCATTTGTTACAACTGATGAGCAAGTATTGATACATTATTAACTAAAATTTGTAGTTTGGGTTTACTTTTGTTGTGACTCTTATGGGTATTGTTGTAACTATTTCCTCTTTGATAAATGTATAATGAAATGTGTCCATCATTACTGTATCATATTTAATAGTATCTCCACTGTAAACATTCCCTGTGCTTCACCACTTCATCCTTCCCTCCCTCCCTCCTAGTGATGACTGATTGTTTTTGCTGTTTTCATATTTTTACCTTTTGCACAATGTTATAGTTGGAATCACATATATATATATATATATATATATATAGTATGTAGCCTTTTCAGATTGGCTTCTTTCACTTAGCAGCATGCTTTTAAGGTTCCTCCATGTCTTTTCTGGGCTTGATAGCTCATTTCTTTTTATCATGAAATAATACTGTATTATGCCACAGTTTGTATTGAATATATCCATTCACCTATTGAAGTACATGTTGGTTTGCTTTCATGTTTTAGCAAATACAAATAAATCTGCTGTAAACATTGATGTGCAGGTTTTTGTGTGAACATGCGTTTTCAACTAATTTGAGTATATATTAAGAATCACAACTGCTGGAGTTTCCCTTTATATTTTTACTTCACATTTTGGAGATGCCCTTCACGTTTCATATCAATTTTTCTATTAAGTTTTTCCTTTCTACTCTCATAATTTTAATTTCAAGAGACTTCTATAGAGTTATCCTTTTGTACAGCATTCTTTCTCTCCATTTCTAAAAAAAGGGTTTAAAA
Organism: Ateles fusciceps; assembly: GCA_036589455.1. Classification (NCBI taxonomy): domain Eukaryota; kingdom Metazoa; phylum Chordata; class Mammalia; order Primates; family Atelidae; genus Ateles; species Ateles fusciceps. The sequence goes on from JAZHEH010002049.1 coordinate 450,088, forward strand.
AATACCTGTTTCTAAGATGAGACACTAACTTCATTGTCTAATGATGCCTTGTGATCTTTGATTGCTAGTCCATAATTATAATTAAGCCCTAAAAATAACTGGCAACTAAGACCATGAGTCCAGTTTATTGACTCTGGGAATCATTTTAGAATGGCCTGCCTGGGTAATTTACTACCAGACACTTAAATATCAAAACATCCAACTTATCCCTCTTGGGATAGTAAAATTCCTTGTAGAGAAGGATCATTCAATCTCCTCTGCCTAGATGACACCAAACTGACTTTGTGAATTCAGAGAAAATTCTTAAAGGACAGAGGTTGGAGGAAGTTCCTTCTGAATTTCAAACTTAATAAGTAACACTATTCCAAGCTATAAAATTAAATTACAAATAAATCACACATATTAATTTACAAATAAATTATACATTTATATTTCATTTGTAAAAAAAAGACAAGATGTTACTCTCCACCTATGATCTGCATCTTTAAACTCATCGGTCCTTAAAATTGGTCAGAATAAAGAAAGGTGAAAAAGATCCACACTTTCAGAATACCAAGCAAGCTGAGCCTCTGTGAGGTTCACGAAGCTAGGATGAAATTGGGGTGTGGGAGGGGGTTTCCACTTTCAGACTTGGCCACAAAACCAACAAAACCGTTATTCTGAGGAAATTTTTTAATTTAGCCAGCACGAGCAACATAAATGGATGGATATCTTCCCTTCCATTTTTTCCTCTTCAAATTCCAGTGTTGATCAATTCTCCTGAGCGTTTTCAACCAAGTACTCACAGGTTTCCAGAGCATGAGATGAGAAAAACCTTGAGATTCCAGCCTTAATGACTGCTCCTCGTGGTCTCTCTCCAGTGAGACGAACCTGGGCTAGCAATATTGCCAAGAGTTGAATAGCCTGGTGCTATATACTTCCATGGGAATTCCATACTTTTTCAAAACGCGTCATCATGGTAATTAGTTACTTGTAATATCAAGTTCTGTAGAAATAAAACCATGTTTTTCCACCACTGCGTCCATAGCTTTCGGCACTCAAGTTGGCATGCAGTACTCACTGCCTATGCGTCCGCCGGAGGAATAATGAACTCTGACCAGGGAAAGCAGGAGAGGCAGGAGGGTGACACCCTAACAGTCGACTGCAGTGGGAGCGGCGACACCAGCAGCACTCGGGGGAGACTTTCACTTTCCAGTGTGGCGGGAGCGGTAAACATTAGGATTGATCACCGAGCTGGAGTTAAAAGTTGGAAATTTTAATCCTCCTTCCTATAAGAGGAAGGTAACCGGTTGACTGCAACTCCTGTTTCCTCTCCAGCACCCGGCCAAGCACGCAATCGCACGCGCGAACGAGCTGCCCACCGCCTTCCTTTCAGGGTTTGAGAAGAGACGGACCGAGGTGGGCCGGCGCTGCTGCAGCCGCATCAGCGTTCCGCTGTCTGCCCTTAGGGGAGGTCCAGGATTTCAGGACTCGGCTGCTTGGAAGACAATTCTACTGTCCAAGTGATGAAAGTATATATTTTTGAGTATGAATATTTGGGCAAATACTTTTAAAATCCTTAAAGCTTATTGGCCGAAAATGAAGTGGGCTCGTCCGGGATTTGAACCCGGGACCTCTCGCACCCCGAAGCGAGAATCATACCCCTAGACCAACGAGCCACCTAGAGGTGGCAACTTCCCATATTTACAGTACAATTTATTCCCAAATTATTTATTTTTATTCTTCAAAGAGTTTATTACCAAATAATATTTATCACTCCATCAATCACTTACATAAATGAAAGGGTTGTTTCTGTGGATGCTCTGTTGGTAGCTTAAATTACTACGCTATGGTAAAACCTGTAACCTATAGGAACATTTTTCTTTTGCTCTACTTTGCTATACTATTCTAAGCAATTTAACTCATTTCCATTTTTAGCTTTCAACAAAAATACTAGAAAAATTCGAGTTCCCAAGTTCTAATTTCTACCCCTTTTGAAAGTTGGATATTACTATTACTGAGGGACTCCTAGACTATTTGCTCTAACAGATTGTAGGAATATTTTCACTACCACAAATTTTTCAGAAAGAATATTCCTATTCTCAGCAAAATTCTACTTATAAGAAATTTCTTAACGTCAGCTTTTCAGAGGGAGCAAGATATATTTGGTTGGTTTGCTAACTTCTTCCTACGTACAAATTTAAGAAAGTTACAAAAACTTGTGGTTAAACGCAAAGGAAGTTTTTATAACAGCTCATTAGCTAATAAATCTAAGCCACATTTTACATTCATGTTAAGATTTATGTTTTGAATTAATACATCTTTTCAATTTCGTTTTGCTGTCCCGAATTTGATGCCTTCAAAAATTTAAAAGATAGTTCTCATTCAGTTCTTTCTTTCAATTATTCAATAATTATTATAGAGTGCCTGTTTATTTATTTACCAAAAATGAAACTCTTTTGCAAGGACAAATCAAAATAAGGATTATCTTGAATATGTGGGAAGAGCAATCAATCTTCTCTGAAAGGGAGAGTAGATTTAAACTAGCACTTACTTTGAATTTTACATGGATTTACTGAGTGGATTAAAATAATTATGAGGCTACTAGGCATTCCTCTAACTCCTGTCCACCTTACTAATGTTAGATACTGGAATTCTTATTGTAATTCAACTGCTTTCTTTGCACTTTGAAAGCCTAAATAATCTTAACTAATTTCTCTGAGACACACATCTAGGAGTAGTAATTATTCCTAACTTCCCTAAAACTTAGTGACTCTGGTTCAGACTCAACATTCCACTTCCATAAAAATATGTTTTTCTCCTCAAGAAATAGTATCTCATGTTCATGCATAGATGGAGCTGGGACATAGGACTATGCTCAGATATTACATCAAAGGTTAAATATTTCAGTGTTCAAAATAATTATTCATCCTGAACCCAACAATTTCCCAAAGAATCAGTTCTTTGACAAACAACTTAGAGCACTTCTCTTCATCTTGAAATCAACTGAATAGATAGTTTATAATTTCTGAACTCAACACAGTGGTCTTGGGATTACATATGTCATATACGAACCCACACTCGCAACCCCAAACTCTTGTTTTCTCTTCATTTTCAAAGTATAATATACATTTCCTTTCCAAAATCCAACTTTTATAGGGATAATAAATAGTTCATTTACTTTTATACCAGTGGGAACTCAGACTCCAAGGAGAGGTAATGAAGATTACTAAACATCAGCATCATTCTACACATCGGGGACCCACGTGGGACTCATATTCCAGTTATTTTACTGAGATGTTTATTGTCTTTGGCTAGGCCATGTCAATCATGCACAATAACACGCTTAGTTACATTAGTAAATATGAATATATTCATAATTAAACTCAAGTTTCTTGGAAAATAGAAAATGTGGCTTAAAGATATAGTTACAGAAGACAACTTAGAACAACAGATAGAAAATTTCCTGACAAATGACAAAATTCATTCACCATTAAAAATTTACTTATTTTACCTTTCCACAATGTCTATGTGTGCATAGGTGTGTTTATATGGGTATATATGTATGTCTGTATGTGTATATATGTATACACATACACACACACATAAACACCACACACATATATACATATATCATATTACCCAGCAATTTCTCTGTTGTTTATATACCCAAAAGAAATAAAATCAGCACCTGGTAGAGGTATCTGCATTTCCATCTTCCTCAGTGGATGAATGGAGGAAGAAATTGTGGTGTGTGTGTGTGCACTCGCATGCACGCTCATGTGCATAATAAAGTGCATATATAATATATATTATACATCCGGGTGCAGTGGTCCATGCCTGTAATCCCAGCACTTTGGAAGGACGAGGTGGACAGATCATTTGAGGTCAGGAAATTGAGACGAGCCTCGCCAATATGGCGAAACCCTGACTCTACTAAAAATATATAATTTAGCCGGGCAGTAGCACATGCCTGTAAATCCAGCTACTCGGAAGGCTGAGGAAGGAGAATTGCTTGAACTCAGAGGGCAGGGGTTGCAGTGAGCTGAGATCGTACCACTGCATGCCAGCCTGGGCCGCAGAGTGAGACTCTGTCTCAAAGAAAAACATTTTAAAAATTATAGTACATATATATTATAGTGTGCGTATATATATAATGTGGTATAATGTGATATGGGGTATGTATAATGAAATATTATCCAGCCTTAAAAAGGAGGTACTGCCATTTGCAACAGAATGCATGAAACTGGAGAACATTATGCTTAGCTAAATAAGCCAGACACAGAAAGCAAAATACTACATGATCTCACTTACATATGCAATCTAAAAAACAAACACAAAAATCTCGAATACACTGAAACAGAGTCGAGAGGTAATTATCAGGAGTGGAAGAGTGAGAGGAGGAAATGAAGAGATATAGGCCATAGGGTACAAAGTTGCAGATATCTAGGATGAATATGTGTACAGATCTAATGTACAGCATGAGGACAATAGTGATAATACTGTATTATATGCTGGAAATTCTCTAAGAGTGGATTTTGGATACTTTTACTGAACGTGCCAACATTCAGCCACATGTCTATCTCTGTGAATTAGCACAAACGGGCTGAGAGTTGCATAACCAAGGGTAAACATTCTTGAATATTAGATATTATGAAATGTTGCTCTAAGGATAAAGTTAAATATAAACAGATAATGCAATCTGCCCAATAAAACAAAACAAAACAGGGCATCAGAAGGAGAACACTGCAAACAGCTCTTATCTCAGAGGGAGTTTTGTACAGAAATTTGGAGTTCTGAACATGGAGAACATGCTTGTGATGTTGGTGGAGAAGAAACACCATGTGGCTGCTGGCCCAGCCTATGACACCCGGAAACAGGGCCTCCTGCCAGACTATCGGTGTGAGAAAAATCCGTCTTATTACCCATCTCCCTACTGGAAAATAACAGTAGTCATCATTTTCACTAATTTGTGATCTGTTCATGTTGCTATTTGTGATGGAATAGAGTAAGTTCATGGTTATCAAGGAACTGAGTGTCCCAGAAAAAAGAAAAGAGAAACAGGCTTTAATAAGAAGAACAGCAGTATGAACTCATAGGTTTGGAATAAGAACTGGTTACATATTTAGTTAGAGACCTGGAATTTGTCAAAAATGAATATCCTGTATACACTTCACTACCCTGATATCCTTATCAAATATTTTCATGTCTGTTTCTTCTTATCTTTTTTCTAGGGTTTCACAGTTTTCTGGCCCTCTCTTCATCTTCCCAAGGTTCCAAAGCTCTGCTTCAGATTAGGGACTAGCTTCTGTGATACTAATAAAATACTTCCATTTTTTTTTTACTGAATAATAAGAAAAATATTACAGGAGGGGAAGGGTGACTGGTCTTCCAAATGGTTTTTGGAATAATGATAGAAAACTATTTTTAAAAAGACACTTCACATTCAGATACATTCAGCATTTAAACATCAACAAAATGTCATCTGTGTAAAAAGATTTAAAATATAAAAATACATTTAAAAATGATTATATATATTTTTATGTATAAATATATTATACATTTATATATTATACATTAATTTATATTATATTGTCATATAATATAAATATTATATTGTCATATAAAATTGTCATGTAAATTTTAGACATGAAGAATACATAGAAGGATCCCTTGGAAAGGCAGGTGAAAGCATGAGTATGAAGTTTATGTTTAAATTGTAGTTATCATCTCTGTACCAATGGCAGCAAAAGAAACAGAAGAAACAGATCAAAAATCAGATGAGGGGTTTGCTACGACAGAATCGTGTACACTTACATATTTCATAATTGAAAGTGTTCTTTTCACTGAAATTAACACAGAGAAAAGCCACAAACCCAAAATATATCATCTTTATTTATTTTTATTTCTCAAAAGTTTTTTTCCTAGCTCTGTCCATGATGTTGGAAGATGACTTGGAGTAACCTCATCCAGGGAATAGTCTTCCCTTTCCTAACTGGACCTGGACTTGTGGGAAACTTCCTTATAATTGTATGACATGTATATACTTTTGTTATAGGTTCTGAGAAAAAACCCATAGAACGTATCTTCCTTCATTTGGCTTTCTCAAATATAATCATTATTTGTACTACCAATAGAAGAAATATAACTGCAGTTTTTAATTTCAGAAACTTCCTAGATAATGTTGGTTGTAGAACTTCAATTTATTTAGGGAGGGTCACTTGGGGCCTTTCCGTCTGCAGCACCTGTCTCCTCAGCGTGGTCCAGGCCATCACCATCAGTCCCAGGACCACCGTGTGTAGAAAGCTCGAACTACGGACTGCATGGCAAGTTCTTCCTTATCTCTTCCTCTTTTGGGTCTTTAATTTTCTGATAAGCTCCAACTTGCTCTACTACATTAGAGCAGTTAATAGCATAAACAGGTCTGAAATTAGACCGTATATTAGTTATTGCTACATGCTACCATGTAAGCAAACAGGGTGGCTTCTTCTCACTGTCATGGCTCTTCGGGATATCATCCTTCAGAGTCTCATGGGCTGGAGCAGTGGGTACACGGCTTATTATCTGTATAAACATCACAAGTGTGTCTTCTACCTTCAGAGCTCCAGGTGTGCAAATAATTCCAGCCCAGAGATCAGAGCTACTCAAAATACTCTCATTCTCATGACCTGTTTCCTTTTCTTTTATTGGGCAGATTTGATTTTCTCCTTCTACATAGGTTCCAGCTTGACAAATGATTTTTATATATTAATTATTAAAAAATTTCTAATATTTGGTTATGCCAGTCTCAGTCCCTTTGTGCTGATTAGCAGGGATGTCTGCATTGCTAAATGCTAGAGTGCTCACCTAGGAAACTGGGGGAAATTACTTCTGCAATGATTCCCCCCAGGAACTAAGGGTGTATACTTTAGGGGTTGCTTTTGCCTGCATATGTCAGAGCATTAACTTAATCAAGGCTTTAAAAATAGATTTACTTTTTAAGAAGAACCTTGGTACTAGGCAATCTAAAGCTTGTTCAAGGGTTCCAGGAAGTTGGAAAGACAGATTCTTTCTAGCCTCCTATTCCTCCATTCCTATCATATGGCTTTTATCTTCTGGCTGGCACAATTATTGCTCAGTTATTTAATCAGCATTCTAAGTACAGAGAAAAAGGGGAAAATAACAAAGAAAAAGAGATTGTAAAGAGAGACTACATACATACATAATTTAGGGAAACAAAACTTTTACAGACATCCCCATCAAATATTTGAATAGACTGATAAAATTATGTTACTTGGCCATCTCTAAATGCAAAGTTAACTAAGGAATACTACTTTTACTGGGCCACATTTCTTTCCTCAAGATAATTTAATCAGGCAACTAGCTGTTTACATGGAGAATTATGTGATGGATAACTCCCATTTGATCAGTTGCTTCAGAATGAATAAGACTTTGAGAGAAAACACAAGAGTAAAGACTGTTCTCCACCTGTGTTCCTAGAATACAAAAACCTGTCCTCAAAAGCTTTTCTTTATCTGAGCTCCATCTAAAAACAGAAAATCTAAACTGTCTGGCAGAGTGACTGATCTATCATGACATTGAATTAATTATTTAGTCATTAATGCTGACTCAGGTTAGATGAAGGATAAGGAAATCAAGCCTAGCTGCAATAAATACTCAAATCAAAAGCCATAATGAAAGTATGCGTAGACAGCAAGCACAAGGTGAGTTGGGGATGCTGCATGAGTTGAGACATGAGCGAGTGAAGTGCTGACATGTACTTGAACCCTCAGGGCTGGGCAGGCGTTGCCCTGTTAGGGTGTTCTACTGCTTCTACAGTATACTACTTCTTTTGACACAGTTGGGGTAGACCTGGGGTTTCTGGGCACTGTGCTCTCTGAACACTGAAAGAACGTCAGTATCAGGTAGAAAGTACTGACTCTAGGCCAGTATCTCAGAAAACAGTCAGTGCTCAGAAAACATTCCCAGCCAACTTTATTCAGTTAGAGCACTATCATAATAATAAATGAACCTCCATTTAAATAGTTTAATTTTCAATCTCTTGGGACAATAATTTCCTTGAGGAAAGGACAGTTGTTGTACAATAATATGACATTGCTTCTAATGGCACCATGATCACTCTTCATAAGTGAGGGCAAAGATAGGTGTGACCCATGACTTGAAGCGTATCTTGAACTTGTGGCAGAAAACAACCAAAAGAAAAGGCATAAATGGAGACTCTTTCACCTTTATTAATCAAGATAATGATGACAGGAAAGAAAAGAAACAAAAAGTCCTACTTCCATTTCTGTACATGAAGAGTAGTGTAATTCTGCTCTATTCTTGTTTGCGTTAAACAAACTCAAACTGCATTCTTAGGAAAATGTCAATATAATAATACATGTGCCCTAATTATTTACAAAAAACTAAATATTTAAAAAATAATATTATTTATTACTAAATTTTCTACACTATTATTTTTATTCTGTAAAATTAAAGGCCTGTCAGTTGAAGAAGACTAAAAATGTATTTATTCCTTCTTTTTCCTCATAATCCACATTAAAATGGTAGTAATGAAACTAAAAAGCAATCAACAGTAAAAGGTAAGGACAATGGAGTAGCAGTAGGGTAGGTAAAATATTTCAGGAATTTTTTGGAAAACAGAGAGCATATGCATCTAATAGGGTGAGATGGAATTTGAAGCATGAGAATAAGAGAGTACTGATAAGAGGAAACATATAACCATGTCTCAATGCCTGTGGAGGCTCAGGAGTTGCAATGTGAGCAATGGTAGAGTCAAGTGAACAGTTAGGAGTCAATAAGTAGGGAATTCCCTACTTATCCTCCAGATTGGTAGGGAAGTCTGCGTTAGATGCTTATTTCAAGATTCTATGAAAACAATAACATTTAGTATTTCTATGTTTGCAGTGAGATGGATTATATCCTCTTTACCATCCTCTATACTGTGCTAACTAAAATTTTGGGTTAAATTAAATGAAATTTTTATAAGTTTAGATATTTCTTGCTGTTTTGTGGAATAAATACTGTATACAATGCCCAGACTGAAACATCCTAATTTTGGATAAAAATGTAAGTATTTTTGAATACATTTTTGGCTTGGTATAGAAGAGACAATCCTTAAGACCCACAAAATAGGTGAAATCAGAAAGTCTGGAATGATAATGGGGCAAAAGACAAGTGTTACCTTGAAGGTTTCTATCCAACATAGTAGTTCCCTGAAGTCTTTGCTTTGAGAACTACACAGTGTATAGTTAAATAAAGATATATTAGGGAACACTAAAAAAAGAGAATTTAAAAGGTGATTCCCACACAAATCTGCAACTTCAAAGGAATATTATTGTAGAATAAGAATAAATAAAGATAACCTGTTGTACAGAAGGGGATATAAAGGGCATTTTCCTTTTTTTTTTTTTTTTTTCAGACTTTCCATTTAATTGACATTGCATAAAGGGCATTTTCTTATCTTGACTCATTTACTTCTTTGAGAAGAAAAATTTCCCCCCTCTAATTTTTGTATGCATAAGCTGGCTATTACAGACTGAATTGTATTCCCCAAAATTCATATGTTGAAGTCCTAATGCCCAGTACCTCAGAATGCGACTATAGTTGGAGATAGATAGGATCTTTAAAGAGGTAATTAAGAGCTGGATACAGTGACTCATGCCTGTAATCACAGAATTTTGGGAGGCCGAGGAGGGTGGATCACCTGAGGTCAGGAGATCAAGACCAGCCTGGCCAACATGCAACATGGTGAAACATCATCTCTACTACAACGCAAAAAAAATTAGCTGGGTGGGTGCCTATAATCCCAGCTACTCGGGAGGCTGAGGCAGGAAAATTGCTTGAATCCAGGAGGTGGAGGTTGCAGTGAGCAAATATCACACCACTGTACTCCAGCCTGGGCACCAGAGCAAGACTCCGACTCAAAAGAAAAAAAAAAAAGGAATTAAGGTAAAAAGAGGTTATTAAGGTGGGTTCTAATCCAATATAAATGGTGTCCCCTTATAAAAGAGATTAGGACACAGACATCCAAAGAGGGAAGATCACATGAAGACACAGGAAGAGGGGGACAACCATCTATAAACCAGAGAGAAGCTTGAAAAGAAACCAGTCCTGTTCCCAGACTTCTAGCGTCCAGAACTGTGGGAAAGTAATTTCTATTGTTTGAGCCACGCAGACCGTGGTACTTCAGTATGGCAAACTTCGTAAACTAATACATTGGCCTTAATAGGATTTCATGATTTTTGTTTTTTATTTTAAATTTTTTGTATGGTCTACAATACCTCGAGCAAAGGAAATTCTTTTTGAAGCATGAAACTTCAACCTAGGTATTAGAGAATTTCCACAAATACAGTGCAATGGTAGATGCTTACATTCAAAAATTCAAAATATACAAGGAAATAGAGAAGCTAGAGCAAAACCGAGAAGAAAGAGGGTCAATAGGAACAAATCCATAAATATTCATATATTTATGCATGCAAAACATACAATATTTATATGAAATATGGAAAAAACAGCCAGGACTGGTGGCTCATGCCTGTAATCCCAGCACTTTGGGAGGCTGAGGCAGATAGGTCACTTGAAGTCAGGAGTTAGAAACCAGTTTGGCCAACATGGTGAAAGCCCATCTCTACTAAAACACAAAAACATTAGCTGGGTGAGGTGGCAGGTGGCTGTAATCCCAGCTACTCGGTAAGCTGAGGCAAAAGCATCGCTTCAGCCCAGGATGCGGAGGTTGCAGTGAGCTGAGATCACACCACTGCACTCCAGCCTGGGCAACAGAGGGAGACATTGTCTCAAAAATAAATAAATAAATAAATAAAATAAATAAATAAATAAATAAATAAATAAATAAATTGTGTGTGTGTGTGTGTGTGTGTGTGTGTGTGCGCGCGCGAGTGTAAAAGCCACATATATCTAATTTAAAAAAACTACAGGCTAATATTCTTCATGAAGATAAGTACAGTAACCATCAACTAAACAATAAAATCCAGAAATATATAAAAAGTATTATACACCATGATTAAGTGAAACATGATTAAGTGGAATTTATTCCAGGAATATAAGGTTGGTTTAAAAGTAATATCTGAAAAGTAATTAATATAAAGCACCATGTTAATAGAAGCTCAAAACAAAACAAAAAAATCACTGATCATCTCAATAGATACAAAGTACTTGACAAAATCCAATCCCTAATCCTTGTAAAAAATCTCATTAAACTTGGAATATAAGGAAATTCTACAACCTAATAAAGGGCTTCTATGAAAAACCTGAAGTTAATGTCATACTCAATAAGAGACTAACGCTTTCTCCCTAAGATTGAGAACAAATCAAATATGTCTGCTCTTGCCACTTTTGTTCACTATTGCACTGTATATTTCAGCTTACATAACCAGGAGAGAAAAAGACGTGAAAGCATACATACTTGAGAGAAAGAAATAAAATTGTCTATATTTACAGATGACATGATCCTATATGCTAAAAATTTCAGGAAATACACAGATACACACACACATATGCACACACACAGAGATATTGAACAAATAAAAGAGTTTTAGCAAAGTTGAAGGATACAAATCAATATCTAAAAATCAACTGTATTTCTATATACTATCAATAAACAATTAGAAAATGAAATTAAGAAAACAATTCTATTCACAATAGCATTAAAAAGAATATAATTCTTAAGAATAAATATAACAAAATATCTATAAAACCCTTTGCTGAAAACTATAAAACATTGCTGAGATAAAATATAAAAGATCTAAATAAATAAAGAAGTAGTCCATGTTCATGGAACATGAACACAAATTAAAAGATGCAGTATGACCCAGATTGTTAAGGTGGCAATTCTCCTAAATTACCCTATAGATTCAATGCAGTTTTTATAGAAATCCCGCAAAAACCGGCAAGTGTATCTTAAAATATACTTAAAAATGTGGAAGATCCAGAAGAGTAGAAGCAGCTTAAAAAAATAAAAAGAGCAAAAGATAAGAATTTAAACTTCCAGGTTTTAAAATGAAAGATCAATTGCTGAGTGAATCGAGACAGTATAGCCCTGGCATAAAAACAGATAAATGGAACAGAATTGAGAGTATAGAAGTAAACTTTTACCTTTGTGTTCTATTCATTTTCAACAAAGTTGCCAAGGCAGTTGGGGAAAAAAATAGTTTTTGTTTCGTTTTGTTTTTAATGAATACTGCTGGGATAATTGGATATTCACATGCAACAACAACAGTAAAAAAGATTAAATGGCACCACATAAAACATGAACTCAAATGGATAGGAGACCTAACTATAAGAGTTAAAACTATGAAACAAAGATCTTAAATTAGGCAAAAAGGTCTTAGATATATAACCAAATCACAATTCATAAAAAAATTGCTAAGTTGGAATTCATCAAAATTAAAACCATTTGCACTTTTAAAAGCACAATTAAGAAAACGAAAAGATAAGCCACAGACTAAGGGAAAACATTTAAAAATCATATATCTGATAAAGAACTTGCATCCTGAATATATAGAGAACTCTCATAACTCAGTAAGAAATAAAACCTAATTTAAAAGTGAGCAAAATATTCTAATAGACAGCTCACCAAAGAAGACATATGAATGGCTATTAAGCACACGAAAAAAAAAATCTCAACATCATTAGTCATTCAGGCAATGCAGTTGACAACCACAATGAGTACCACTTTGTACCCACTGGCATGGCTACTTTTAAAAAACACAGGACAGACAATAACAAGGTTGGTGAGAATGTGGAAAAGCTGGAACCCTCATCTTGTGCTTGTGGAAATGTAAAATGGAGCAGCCTGTTTGGAAAGCAGTTCCTTTAAGGTAGTCATAAATTTATCATATGACTCTGCAATTCTATTCCCAGGTATCCAAGATAAATGAAAACATGTCACACAAAAATTTGTATGTAAATGTTCACAGCAGTATTATTCATATTAGCCAAAATATGGATACAACCCAAATGTCCGTCAACTGGTGAAAGGATAGATAAAAGGAGTATATCCATACAATGAAATACTACTTAGCAATAAAAAGTAAGAAATTACTGATACCTGCTACAACACCGATGAACTTCAAAAACACTATGTGAGGTGAAAGAGTCCAGATGCAAAAGACCACATATTACTTATTTCATGTACACAAAATGTCCAGAAAATGCAAATCTATAGAGACAGAAAGCAGATTAGAGATTGCCTGGAGTTGGAGGTAAAGTTGACTGTAAATGGGCATGAGGGAAATATTGGAAATCTCTCTTTTGGGAAGATGTGTTTTAAAACTGATTCATAATGATAATTGCACAACTCTGTAAGTTTACTCAACGTCATTAAATTGTACAGTTAAAATTAGTGAATTTTATGGTATGTAAATTATACCTCAATGAAGCCGTTAACAAAATAAGTAGTCATTAAAGTCCTCTCTAAAAGAGGTGACAGTTGAGCTATGACTCAAATGATTACAAAGTTCTGATGTGTTAGTATCACCTTTGTGATAGGATTAACACTTGAAAGCACAGGGTATACCAAAAGAAAAGGGCCTGAGACAGGAATGAGCTTGTGGTGTTAGAAAAACAGAAAGAAGGACTGTAAGGTGGTGACAAACTGAGAGAGGAAAAGAATGGCAGAAGATAACCTCAGACAGGGTGTGGTGTTTCATACCTGTAATCCCAGTGCTTTGACAGGCTGAGGCGGGAAGATCACTGGAGGCCATGACTTCAAGACCAGCCTAGGCACCATAGCAAGACTCCATCTAGAGTACAGATTCCAGAGTTGAAAGAGGCCTTATGAAGAAAACCAGGGGCGGGGGCACTTGAGCACCAAGAGGATAGGAGCTCTCCTTAGCCTCCTCATGAGAGGATGAAGATGACTTTATGATACCCTTGTTGCTACTGACACATATAACTGTGACCTTCACTTCAAAGTGGCCCGAGATCGGACTAGTGACTATCCGCTCACAATTGAGGGCTTTGCATACCTGTGGTCAGGAGCCCGAGCCAGCTAAGGGGTCAGAAGGAGCTGTGTGTGCTCTGAGATGAAGATCAATGAGGAAATCTCCAGGAAGCACCTTCCATCTACAGAGCCTGACCCCTACGTGGTCCATATCAGCTGGTCCCTGGATTCCTGCAGCACACAGCTAGGCGAAGGGCCTTTCTCCTATGGCTATGGAGGCACTGGGAAGAAGTCCGCCAATAGCCAGTTTGAAAACTGTGGAGACAAGTTTGCAGAGAACGATGTGATTGGCTGCTTTTTGGACTTTTAATGTGGAAATGATGTGGAACTTTCCTTTACCAAGAACGGAAAAGTGGATGGGCATTGCCTTCTGAATCTAGAAGGAAGCCTTCGGTGGGGGGAAGGGGTGGGGCAGGCCCTCTATCCTCATGTCCTGGTGAAGAACTGCGCAGTGGAGTTCAACTTGGGACAGAGGGCAGAGGCCTACTGTTCTGTCCTCCTGTGGTTTACCTTCAGCCAGCACCTGCCCTTTAGAGAGCAGATCGGGGGCACCGTTGGACCAAGGAGCAAGGCAGAATGTGAGATTCTGATGATGGTGGGCCTGCCTGCTGCTGGCAAGACCACACGGGCCATCAGACATGCAGCCTCTAACCCTTCCAAGAAGTACAACATCCTGGGTACCAAGGCCATCGTGGATAAGATGCGGGTGATGGGCCGGCAGCGGAACTCTGCTGGCAGCTGGGACATCCTGACCTAGCAGGCCACCTAGTGCCTCAATCGGATCATCCAGATTGCTGCCCGCAAGAAACGCAACTATATCCTAGATCAGACAAACGTTTATGGGTCAGCCCAGAGATGAAAAATGAGACCATTTGAAAGCTTCCCGCACAAAGCTGTTGTAATTTCTCCCACTGACCGGACCTAAAAACCGAACAATAAAGCGAACGGGCGAGGAAGGGAAGCACATCCCAGATCATGCAGTCTTAGAAATGAAAGCCACCTTCACGTTGCCTGATGTTGGGGACTTCCTGGATGAGGTTCTGTTCATTGAGCTGCAGCGGGAGGAAGCAGACAAGCTAGTGAGGCCGTACAACGAGGAAGGCCGCAAGGCTGGGCCACCCCCCTGAAAAGCGCTTTGATAACCGAGGTGGCGGTGGCTTCCAGCGCTATGACAACTGAGGACTCCCTGAAGGCAACCGTGGCAGCTTCCAGAACTGAGGGGGAGGCAGCGGTGGAGGAGGCAACTACCGAGGAGGTTTCTAGAGCAGCGGAGATGGTGGCAATAGCCAGAACCGCTGGGGTAGCAACAACCGGAGTAACAGCTCCAACAACAGAGGCAGCTACAACCAGGCTCCCCAGCAACAGCCGCCACCACAGCAGCCTCCGCCACCACCCAGTTACAGCCCTGCTCGAAACCCCCAGGGGCCTGTACCTACAATAAGAACAGCAGTATCCCTGGCTCAAGCGCCAATACAGCACAATACCAGCACCCCTGCCGTCAACAGCCACAGCCCTCCACAGCTGAGCTACAGCCACCCTACAGTCAGGGACGTTACAGCCGGAGCTACAGAGCCCCACCACCTCCACCCCCACCACCACCTCCCACCCCCACCACCACCTCCACCCCCACCACCACCTTCACCCCCACCACCACCTCCACCCCCCACCACCACCTGCCTACAGCTGTGGGAGCTACGGCAGTTACAACTCGGCGCCCTTACCTCCCCACCACCCCCCACAGCACAGACCTGACCTCGGCCCAGCTGTGACCAGTATCAGCAGTATGCCCAGCAGTGGAACCAGTACTATCAGAACCAGGGCCAGTGGCCGCCATTCTACGGGAACTACGCCTACAGGAGCTACTCTGGGAACACACAGGGTGGCGGAAGCACACAGTAGCCAGTGTAACCCAGGGGCTCCCGGAAACCTCTGCCGGCTTCCTCCACCAGCGCCGGCCTCGGCCCCACCTCGGCCCCCGCCAGACCCCCCTGGTGCTGGGGCTCAGGCCATCCCAGGCCTCCTTCTCTCCAGCCCACTGTCTCCCCTCTGAGGGGCTTCTTCCCCCTTAGAGGGCCAGGTATTTTTCTCTAGATTCAAACAGGTAACAATGACCATTTATTTCCTGTTTGTCCCCACCTCCCCAACCTTCCACCTCCTGCTCTTCCTACCAGCTTCCTTTTTGACTAAACAACGCCCCCCCACCCCTTGGTCGTACCTTGAGGCTACAGTGACTGAGGGGAGAAGCCCTTCCTGTTCACTCTCCCAACCCTGCTCCAGCCCTCAGCTTCCCAGACCCTCAGGAAGTTCGTTGTAAATTCTCCCAGGAGCTGTTTTACTGTCTACTTTTCAGGAATGAATGAATGAATGAATGAATAAATAAATAAATAACTTACTTTAAAAAAAAAGATGTTCTTTACCTGAGACCAGCATGCAAAGTGGAGACAGAAGGGTCCACCTAACTCTGCAGCGCAATGGATTTCCTTGGTAATTGGCATTGCTTGGTTCTAAAAGGGCTAAGGAAACCAATAACAATAAACTCTGTACGCAACTCCAAACACGTTAAAGACGGTGGAGTAGGACTACAGGGGGAAAGGCACTTCAAGTGATGCTTTCTTGGGTTGGAAAACAATGCTCCAGGTGAGGCTCGAACTCACAACCTCGGCATCACTCGCACACATACTGCCATATAAGTACCGCGCGCTAACCGATTGCGCCACTGGAGCACCCAGCTCCTACTTCCGGTCATTAGTTACACGGCCTACACCGGAACCTCGGGCGTGTTCGCTCTGGTAGTCACGGCACGGGTTACCCGGGCGCGCGCCTTGAGTGTCGGGGCCGCCTCTGGCCCGGACGCCCGCGAAGGCGGACCGGGTTCAGCTGCAGACTCCACGGGAGCCACTGGTACTGAAAGCGCGGAGCCTACTTTGCTGAAACGAAAGCGAATACTTCTTTGCAAGGTGACCTGGGAAAGGGCAGACGCTCCCTCTGCCTCAGGCGTTCTCTGAGGACCTCAGTGGCGGCTGTGTGGGCGGGCGAGCGCCCCGCTGCTGAGCTGCTTCCCGAGCCCTTCCCTTGTCTCTCCCTGGGTCCTCCTCTCGGCGTCGGAGGAATTCCGCCGTCTGCGCGTGGAGTGCGGGTGGAGGAATCCCTAGCGGGTCACGAAATCCTTCAGGCGGGATTTACCAAAGCCGTTCCTTTCCGCTCGCGTCCGTTCCCGCTTCACAAACGTGCTGGAAACCAAAGGACGCAGCTACCGAAAGGCAGTGGTGCCGGGCTGCGCTTTCCGCGGCTCAAGCGTCTGTGAGAAACAGCCCTGCAACGGGGCCTCTGTTTCTTCCCTGGAGCATCCCTCCCTGGGACCTAGGAGCTGAACCTCTCTAGGCTAAAGCAAACGAAGCAGGCCCGGGACAGGGTCTGTCCCGGAGCTACAGAGCCCCACCACCTCTGTGGTGGGGTGTCTACGCTGGGTTAAACTAGGTTTAGCAGAAAATGTCTAACTAGCCTGAAGACCTGTGCTTCAGAGTGCTTGAGAGCAGAGGATGGGGGAAAGGGCTATCTCTAGAAGGTAGATGTGCATGGGAGATGAAGAGCCTGTGCTTTATACGGAGTATCGGGCGTCTTTCTTACGGATGGACAATGTGGAACGGAATGGGAGATTTAAGGCAGAATTAGCTGGCCTTTTAATGCCAGTTTTTTTTTTAAATAAAAACTATGTATTTAAGGGGTACAACATGATGTTTTGATACATGTACACAGTTAAATGATTTCTACAGTCAAGCTCAGTAGCATAATACATCTCTTCACAGTTACTGTTTTGTGTAAGTGGTAAGAGCACCTGAAATGTACTCGCAGGGGTTTCTAATGCACAATGCGGTATTAACTATAGTTATGCTCTGTATGACATCTCTAGACTTATTCATCCTACAGAACTGCAACTTTGTACTCTTTGACCAACATCTCAAACATTTCCACACGTCCCCACCCCCTGGTAACCACTGTTCCACTCTGCTTCTCTTTTAGAATCCACATATGAAATAACCAGTATTTTTCTTTGTGTGTCTGGCTTGTTTCACTTAGCATAATGACATTCAGGTTCATCCATGTTGCAAATAGGCTCTTCTTTTTTAAGGATGAATAATATTCTATTGTGTATAGATACCACATATACTTTATCCATTTGTTGGTGGACAGACACTTAGGTTGATTCCATATCTTGGTTATTGTGAATAATGTTTCAGTGAATATGGGCATGCAGTTATCACTTCAAGATCTTGATTTTATTTCCTTTGGGGATGTGAACCCCGAAAACTTGAGACAGGTCTCAGTTAATATAGAAAGTTTATTTTGCCAAGGTCGAGGACGCACCCCGTGACACAGCCTCAGGAAATTCTGACTACATGTGCCCAAGGTGGACGGAGCGCAGCTTCGTTATACACATTTTGGAGAGACATGAGGACATCAATCAATATATGTAAGAAGTACATTGGTTCCATCCAGAAAGGCGGGAGGAAGCAGGGAGGGGGCTGCCAGGTCACAGGTAGGTGAGAGACAAATGGTTGCATTCTTCTGAGTTTCTGATAAACCTTTCCAAAGAAGGCAATCAGAGTTTGCATCTATCTCAGTGAGCAGAGGGATGACTTTGAATAGAATGGGAGGCAGGTTTGCCCTGAGCAGTTTCCAGCTTGACTTTTCCATTTAGCTTAGTGATTTTGGGCGTGCAAGATATTTTACTTTCGCGATATATACCCAGAAAAGGGACTGCTGGATCATATGGTGGTTCTATTTGTAATTTTCTGAGATACAGCCATACTGCTGTTTTCCGTAAAGGCAGTACTATTTTGCATTCCCACCCACAATATAAAAAGGTTCCCTTCTCCCAAAATTGGATGTCAAGTGGATTAAAAAAAAAAAAAAATTCCCTTTTCTCTACAATGCCAACACTTGTTATTTTTTATATTTTAAAAATGGTTATTCTTACAGGTGTGAGGTGATATCTCATTGTGGATTTGATTTGCATTTCTGTAATGATTAGAGATGTTGAGCATTTTTTCTATTTGCCATTTTTATGTCATCTTTGGGAAAATGTCTGTTCAAGTTCTTTACCTATTTTTTTTTATCAGATTTGGTTTTGAGTTGTATGAGTACCTTACATATTTTAGATATTAACTCCTTATCAGATATATGTTTTACAAATATTTTCTCCTAGCCAATTGTTGCCTTTTCATTTTGCCCATTGTTTTCTTTTCTGTGCAGATTTTTTGTTTGATGTAGTCTCACTTGTTTACTTTTGCTTTTGTTTCCTGAGCTTTTGGTGTCCTTTACAGGAAATCATTACAAAGGCCAGTGTCAGGGAGGTTTTCCCTTGTGTTTTCTTCTAGGAGTTTCACAATTTCAGGTCTTCTGTTTTAAGTCTTTAAACTATTTCGAGTTGAATTTTATGTAAGGTGTAAGACAAGGCTTTAATTTTATTATTTTGAATGTCAGTTCCCAGTTTTCCCAGCACCATTTATTGAAGAGGCTGTCTTTTCCCCACTGTTATTCTTGTCACCCTTGTCAAATGTCAGTTGACTGTAAATATGAGGATTTATTTCTGGGCTCTCTATTTTGTTCCACCAGTCTATGTGTCTGTTCATGTCAGTGCCATGCTGTTTTGATTGCTATAGCTTTGTATAGTATATTTTGAAGTCAGGTAATATGATGCCTCCACCTTTGTTCTTCTTTCTGAAAATTGATTTGGCTATTTAAGGTCTTTTGTGGTTTTATACAAATCTTAGAATGTTTTTATTTCTGTGGAAAATATTGGAATTTTGATATTGTGTTGAATCTGTATATTGCTTTGAGTATTATAGACATTTTAACAATATTAATTATTTTGATCTACAAATCTTTTCATTTACTTTGTCATCTTCAGTTTCTTTTATCAATGTTTTACAGTTTTCAGTTTATAAATCTTTTACCTCCTTGGTTAAATTTATTCCTAAGTATTTAAATTTGTGTACCAATCGTAGTTGATATTTTTAAAAATTTCTTTTTAGACAGATTGTTGTTGGTGTAAAGAAACACAACTGACTTCTGTATATTTGTTTTATATCCTACAACTTTATTGCATTTATTTATTAATTTTAATAGCTTTTTGGGTGGAGTTTTTAGAATTTTCTACATATGGAATTATGCCATCTGCAAACAGTTTTACTTCTTTTCCAATTCAGATGCCTTTTATTTCTTTTTCTTGTCTAATTGATTTTGCTAGTACTTCCAGTGCTATGTTGAATAGAAATGGAGATAATGGTAATCTATGTCTTGCACCAGACCTTAGAGGAAAAGCTTTCAGTTTTTCCCTATTGATTATGATGTTAGTTGTGGAATATTCATAAATGGCCTTCATTGTGTTAAGGTAATTTTCTTCTATACCTATTTTGTTGAGAGTTTTTATCATGAGTGGATGTTGAACTTTGTCAAATGCTTTTTCTGCATCTATGATTATGTGGTTTTTATCTTTCACTCTGTTAATATGATATATCACATTGATTGATTTGGGTATTTTAAACCACCCTTACATCCCAGGGATAAATTCCACTTCATCACAGTGTATAATGTTTTTGATGTGCTGTTAAATTCAGTTTGCTCTTATTTTATTGAGGATTTTTGCATCTATGTTCACCCAGAGATATTGGCCTGTAGTCTAGTTTTCTTGTAGAGTCTTTGTCTAGCTTTGATATCAGAGTGATATTACCTCTATTTCTATTTTTTTGGAAGGATTTAAGAAGGATTGGTATTATTATTATTTTTTTAATATATGGTATAATTCAGCTGTGAAATCATCTGGTCTTGGGCTTCTCTTTTTTGGGAGGTGCTATGGTTTGTATGTGGTTTGTCCCCACCAAAACTCACACTCAAATTTAATTGCCAATGTAATGGTGCTAATAGGTGGGGCTTTAAAAAGGTATTTGGATCATGAAGGGATTAATGCAGTCATGAAGGGATTAATGCAGTCTCACAGGAGTGACATCTCATTCCCTTGGGACTGAATTAGTTATCATGAGAATAAGTTATTATAAAGTGAGGCTGCCTCTTGTGTTTTGTCTCTTTGTACACACCCATTTCCCCTTTGTTCTGCTTTCCACCATGAGTTGAAGCAGCACAAGGCCCTTGCCAGATGGGATGCTTGATTTTGGACTTCCCAGCCTGCCAAACTGAGCTAAATAAAGCTCTTTTTCTGTCTTAAAATAAATTACTCACCCTCAAGTATTTTGTTAAAGCAACACAAAACAGACTATGACAGGAAGTTTTTAAAAATTATTATTACTTCAATCTCCTTATTCGTTATCAAAATGTTTAGGCTTTCTATTCTTGATTCAGTCTCGGCAAGCTATTTATCCTAGGAATTCATCCATTCCTTCTAGGTTATTTAATTTGTTGACATATAATTGTTCATAATAATCCCTTATGATCTTTCCTGTTTCTGAAGTACCTGTTGCAATGCCCTCTTTCATTTTTTATTTTATTTATGAATTTCTCTCTTTTCCCTTAGTTATCTAGCTAAGGGTTTGTTTATATTTAAAAAACTCTTTGTTTATTGTTTTTCTATTGTTTTCTAGTCTCTGATTTATTTATGTACTGATCTTTTTATTATTTTCTTTCTTCTGCTAACTTTGGGTTTAGTTCGTTCTTTCTAGTCTTTTGAAATCTAGTTTATTTATTTAAGAGATTTCTTCTTTTTTAATGTAGGCATTTGTCACTGTAAACTTCCCTGTTAGGATTGCTTTTGCTATATCTGATAAGTTTTGATAAGTTGTATTTTCATTTTTGTTTGTCTGAAGATTTTTGTTTTGATCTCCTACTGAACCAGTGGTTGTTTAAGATTATGTTATTTAGTTTCTATATGTTTGTGAATTTTCCCATGTTCTTGCTGTTAATGATTTCTAGCTTCATTCCACTGTATTTGGAAAAGACACATGTTATGATTTCTGTCTTTTCAAATTTGTTAAGACTTGTTTTGTGACTTCACATATGATCTATCCTGGAGAATGTTCCATGTGTGCTTCTGAAATATTCTCCTGCTATTGAGTGAAAAGTTCTAAATATGTCTGATAGGTCTATTTGGTCTATAGTGCTTTTCAAGTTAGCTGGTTATTGATTTTTCTGTCCACATGCCATGTGTTCTATCCATTATTCAAAGTGGGGTATTGAAATCTATTACTACTGTATTGTCAGTTGGTCAGCTTGATGGTGTCCCATAAGTCCCTTAAGCTATGTTGACTCTTTTTCAATTTTTCTTTTTTCTCTTCTGATTGTATGATTTTTAATGACCTGTCTTCAAGTTCACTGGTCCTTTTCTTCTGCTTGATCTAGTCTGCTGTTGAACCCCGCTATTGAAGTTTTAGTTCAGTTATTGCATACTTAACACTGTGATTTCTGTTTGTTACTATTTAATTTTTTAATCTCTTTGTTGAAATTCTCATTTTGTTCATGAATTTATCTCTTGACCCTAGTGAGCATCTTTTTTTTTTTTTCTTTGAGATAGAGTCTCACTCTGTTGCCCAGGCTGGAATGCAGTGGCCCAATCTCAGCTCACTGCAAGCTCTGCCTCCCAGGTTCAAGCGATTCTCATGCCTCAGCCTCCCGAGTAGCTGGGATTACGGCTGTGTCCCACCATGCCCAGCTAATTTTTTTTTTGTATTTTTAGTAGAGATGGGGTTTCACCATGTTGATCAGGCTGATCTTGAACTCCTGACCTAGGAGATCCACCTGCCTTGGCCTCCCAAAATGCTAGGACTGATTACAGGCCTGAGCCACCACACCCAGCCCAGTGAGCATCTTCATGACCATTATTTTGAATTCTCATATGTGGTAAATCATTTATCTCCATTTCATTACAGTCAGTCTCTGGAGATTTGTCTTTTTCTTTTGTTTAGAACACATTTTTCTATTTCTTCACTTTTCTTGACTCTGTATTGGTTTCTGCACATTAAACAACCACCTTTCCCAGTCTTCACAGACTGGCCTAATATAGAAGATCCTTACCAGTCAGTCCAGCCAGAGATCCTGCCTGGGTCCCCCTCAAATCTTTATGGTTATCTAGACCATCATCTTTGTTCTTAGTGGCCCCCAGAAGACTAGAGTATACCAAGTCCCCTTAGTATCCTGAAACGGGCAAGACAGGAGCCAGTCCCTCGTGTAGCAGCTGGAAAAGTTGGGATGTTAGATGTGTAGTCCAATCCTTTCTCTCCTCAAGCAGAAGCTGTGAGCTGGAGTTTATCATCACTTGCTCAGCACTGAGCCAGGAAGGATAGCTGGGGCAAATGCCTGCACTCTCAAAGTGCACACTTTTCAAACCATTGCTTTGCTGTCTGTCACCTCCAGGGGCTTAGCAAATGCTAGCAGATAACTCTGAGAGACAGGCACTTTACCTGTAGGCTTGTTTCTGTCTCTGGAATGAGCCCCAGAAAGGAGGTGCAGGAGGTGCCCACACACCTATTCGGCCAGGCGACAAAGCGAGACTCCGTCTCAAAGAAAAAAAAATAGACAAAAATCATCCCAATTTCCTAGAGCTTACATTTTGTAAACTTCAATAGAGGTTTTTAGCAACACTCTGCTTTTTCAGCTTATGTTCATTTGCCCACTTATTTGCTAATTCTTTCATCGGAATTATATATCTTAACATCTTTCTGGTAGAGTGCAAATGATGTAGCATATCCCATTGTTCTTTAACACATAACTGGTTTCCACTTACATCTTCCCAGATATTTCCCAGATTATTCTGTGTTCTCTCTCAAGTGTCCTTCATTCTAGTACAGGAATACAGTATTCCTGCCTAGTCAGTATTAGAAATTAGAACTAAGGGCACAAGCTATAGTTTTAAGGGCATGCATGTGCCAAGAGGAACAAAGCCATGCTGGATTGAAGGGTATGGGGGTGACATTTTTAAAACACGGGGAGCAAGGTAGGATCTCACACTTGGGGGATAGAGTTCACATACTTATCATGTCACTAAATTTCCTGCCAGTAGGGGAGAGAGGCAGGGATCACAGGGTTCTACTGTTGAGGAGAAGGCTAGGATGGGCCTCAGTGTAAAAAGGCGCTGTTGAAAACAGAGTGTAAGCAAACAATGAAAGCGGAAGAACATTTCTGGCAGGCAGAAACAGAAAGAAGGCTAAGAGAAGAAATTAAAGAGAAGGTAACCTGGGAACGTAAGCAGTAGAAGTGAAAAAAAAGGCTGTGATTTCAGGGGAGAATTCAGGAGGGGGAATGTTGAGTCTACAGAACATCAGAAAAAATTCTTGCTTCTCTTGACATCACTGAGGAATGTATTTGACATGTGGTGTGGCTTTTTATTTTTCCTTGCTGTTAACAAATACTCACTGAGATCCTGCTACATGTAAAGCACTGTGACAAATGTGGTGGGAAATTAAGAATTCAGGGTGATTGTCCTCTAGGGACTTTAAATCTAGATGGAGAGACAAGATATATGCCCAGGAAAAGCTTAGTAGCAATACAAGGCTCTGTACGATTGCATGCAAGTAAGTGATTCAAATAAGAAGATCAAAGAGAAAGATCTCAGTTCTTGCTGGTGAGGGACACAGGGTCAGTCTGTGACCCCAAGAGGATTTGGTTGGGGTATGAGAAGGAGGGAAAGTCCTGCAAATTAAGTAGGAGTCAAGACAAGGAGACTGGCATTGGTGGGTGTTTAAGAATGGAAGAAATCCCAAAGGGACTGAGAAAATCTAATTCATTTGACTCCTTTTATTTTTTTCACCCAGTGCTTGTTTGTGTGAAGCCTGGGATAATTAGACTTTATGGCATTCTAATCCTCACCTGAACTCTCACTGGTTCTGCCCTTTGGTGATTGGCCTTCAACCTCTTGACCTGGGTGAAGATAGACATCCCAGGCAGTTTCCAAGTCTGCTCACTGCTCTTTGCAATCTGCAGTGGTGAGGTCACATGTTGGATTCTTCTATCAAAATCAAGTAAGTTCTTTTCTTGAAAGGGAGGGTCCAGCTCCAATCCAGTCACTTCCAGAAATTGTCAGCCTCTTTTTCTGCCCTAGTATACCTGAAGGAAACATTCCTACTAGTAGTAGTGGCTCATGTCAAAGCATATCATATCCAGGGGCCCTCTAGGGATACCAGCTCAGGTAGACTCATTATTCTAGATATTTTCACGGCATTCCTCTGCCTCTACTCCTAAGCTTCCCCTGAGCTGCGCTTCGTTCCTGCCTTAAAGCCCCTGAACTGCATCTTTTAGCTCTCTGGGCACTCACTCAGGAGGGAGGTCTAGAGAGCTGTTAGCCTTTCTTCTCTCTCCTTCCCTAATTCAGACGACTTCATATTTGGTCGAATTTTCATGATTAGCGCCCTTCTTCTCTCCTTCCTGAGCTTCATACTCCTGGCCTTCCCTCATTTCTTTCATGATACCTGGAAATGTACCTTATCTGTGCAATCATCTTCATCCTTATCAGTAAGGAATAGGAGGAAGGGGGTTCCATCAATAGTCCTGGTTCTGGGCGGGGTGGCATTCCATTAGACATAGTTTCTTGGAAACTGCTCAGGGACTGCTAAGGAAAAGGAGGATCCAGTTGGGGGGGGGCGGAAAAAAAAGAAACGAGTAGGAGGAGCTAAAATGACAACTTAAGGTTCTGGGAATTAGCCCTTAGGCAGTAGACTAAGCTAACTAGGTGATGGATCATCACATTTTTTCGTTTTTTTTTTTTTTTTTTTTTGAGTAACAGTTATCTCTGTGTGCCTTGCATTACTGCTGCACTCTGCATACTTTGAAGGTAAATAAGTTGCAAAAGAAAGCAAAAATCACCTTTCTCTACCTGTCCTTCATCCTTTTATGCAGTGCCACACTATTTCTCTCATCTGGAAAGTGTTCTTGGGGATTTTTGAGTGGAAGTTGGGATAGGTCCTGAATCTAGGACCATCATATCTATCAATTTCAACTGTTTCCCTTGAGCACTGTTAGTTTCTAGGCACGTATTTGATACAATGGCTTCTCATTTGTTCATCACAGCTGTTCTTACTGTACGTTAGAATTCTGCCTTCATAGAAGGCAAAGAACCTACTTCTCTTACAAATTCTGTTAGAATCACATCTTGGAGGTAAGCTGATTTGTAAAATAAATTGTAGTGGGCCAAGGACTGGGATAAAGAAATGGGAACAATAGAATAACCTGCACTTAATTTTTTATTTTTTAATTTTTATCTTTTTTCCTGATGTCCTAGCACCAGCATAAGCTGTATTTCAGGCTCCTAAACAACATTCTCTTTGTTAAACCTGTTTGAAAATGTAATTTTAAAATAAATATCAAGTGTTGCAGTAATTTTCATCTTCTATGTCATCATTCTTCCATCAGGAATTCTCTGCTTCTTCAGCTCTCTTCCTTGTTGGCTTTGATGTGCACTATTGCAACCAATCCAAGTTTAACCCGTGCAAATACCAGTAACCAACGTGAATCCAGTATCAAACAGAGAGGAAACTGGGTAGAGATGGCTAGGCTGACCTTGGCAGTGGTGACAAGGCTAACTTCTGAAAGTTCATGTCTAGCCTGTCGTTCGAGACTTCATAGCCACACACACACTCGTTTAACTACTATGTAAGACTGAAGACAGTTGGCCTTTTACTAATCATTGTTCAAATATAGATTAGGAGTCTAGGAACCTGGGTTTTCACAGGAGAGAAGACACAGTTGGGTGTGTGAAGGTGAATGAATCTTTGGGTCTTGGAGACTGATGATGAAAAACTTTGTCCTCACCTTGAAGACTCCCTATGCCCATCCCACCCACTCACTGTTATTTGTGGTCCCTGGTAGGATTTTCTAATAGTAACAGAGCTTTTTCTTCATCTATGAAGCCTGAGTTTTGATAAAAATTCTCTGCCTTCTGGGAGTTTCATGACTGGGATCTTTTCACTCCTGTATTATTTAGGATTCTTTTCGTTATGGGAAACAAAACATTATCAAAACCACCTTAAGCAACAACAAAAGAATGAACTGATGGGAAAGATGGAATAGTAGCTCATCATCTCAAAGGAAGTTCTGGTGGGATCAGGTTACTCAGGAAACTTTGGGGACTAGCACCTGGAACTCCTATCTCTCAGAATACTGCTGTCCTCTCACCTCCACTTGTCTTGGAGGCTTCATTCTTTCAGTCAGAGAAAATGTCAAGTGACATGGGCTCTGGCAGTCCTGAGGAAAGGGAAGGGTGGTCTCTCTCCTAACTTCAGTGTATGAAATCTAAGGGGTCTCATGGTCACACATGGGGCATTTCTCAATCTTATGGTCAGAGGCATGAGTCTGTTGCCAGAGAGAGGTAGAGGGGGATCGTGGGAGGGGACATATGCAATAACCTCTGCAGGAAGCACTGCTAGAACAGGAACCAGAAGTGCCCCTGAGTACTGTGTCTTTCTGTTTTGCTGGAGTTTTTCAGCCTTCTGATGTCTGACCTCATGAGAGGATGTTTATGAGGATGGGCAAAAATTGTTTATATCAGTGACATGGAGATAGAGCATGTGGAAGTCCTAGGAGTCAGATTCAACACTTTTAAGCAGACAACTGAAGTCAGAATTATTAACGTAAAATTCTGCCATTCCTACTAGTTGAAACAAAAATTAAAGACATATATTTCAAATTACAAACTGAGGAGAGCATTTTAGGTTTGTTAGGAATTAGACAAGTGGATGTTGGGACTGAATTACAAATCTCCATGGAACATGAAGAAGCAATGGAATTAGGCCAAAATTCTTACAAATTGGGTGAAACATATGTAAACTGATGACTACATATTTTTGTTATGTTTTGAGCCAGGGTCTTGCTCCATCACCCAGGCTAGGTAGAGCACGATGGCATGATCATGGCTCACTACGGCCTCAACCTTCAGGGCTGAGGCAATCTCCTGCCTCAGCCTCCTGAGTGGCTGGGATCACAGGTGCACTCCACCACATCTGGCTAATTATTATTATTTGTAGAGACAGGTTTCCCAGGCTACTCTGAAACTTCTAGGCTCAAACAATCCTCTGGCCTCATTCTCCTAAAATGCCAGATTCTGGTGCAAGCTGCGTCCCGGGCTGCCCAAGGGCTGAAAGACCTAAGAGGGAATGGTGGGGGATAAAGAAAAACACAGAGATAGACATATAGAAAGCTGGGCCAGGCGGTCCGGGAAAGTGAGGATGTCAGTCTCTCTGGCCCTGACCTGCCTCAGGTACTTTATTTTATATGTTTACAAAGCACATAGCAGAGGGAGGGTGCAGTTGCTTAGAACAGCCTGTGGTTGTAATTCTCATACTTCAGCTAATAACTATCTTGCAGCAAGGTCAGTGAGAGCTGGTTATCTTTTTCTAGGCGTCTCTGCTCTTCTCTGAGACATACATATTCCCCTATTATGGTTTTGCTTCTCTGGAGTTCACCCAAAGTTCACAGCAGCCTTGCTGCTGATCCCTCCAGAGGAGGTGAACTACTCTGGCTCTCTACACTGGATTACATACATGAGCCACTGCACCCAGCTTGATGACTACATATTTAAAGGAAAACAGAGCACTGGGCTGTTCATCTTCAAATGTTTTAGTTGACAGAAAAGATTAAAAATTATAATTTCGGAAATTTTTTTAGACCAGCCTGGATAACACAGTGAGACCCTGTCTATATTATATATTTAAGAGAAAAAAGTTTACCCCACAGAGAGATGCTGAAGACCCAGAAAAAAAACTAGCCTTTGTGTACAGAGAGTGTGATAATTGCTTGATAATATGAGGATGCCACAGATATTAGTCATATATATTGTGTAACTAACAGGCTTGGGAAGTGACAGAGAAGCCAACTAAAAATGTAGAAACTTCTATACAATTAGGAAAAAAACAAGAGAGTTTAGACTATGTTAAGGCCAATAACAACATTGATATTATTGCAATTTCGGAAAATTGATATATTCCTTTTCAAACCATTTTTACTGTTCAGCAAGGGTTAATGGAATTTCCTTATCCATAAATGTTAGCATGATCCTAAATTTCCCTTGCTCATTACTTTCAGTGAATCATCAAGGCTTCTCTTTTCCACCTCACCCAGGTCTCAGTTTCCTTTCCTGAGCCCTCCCCACACCTGGCTGACTGGACAAGGCCTTCCTCATTTGTGTCCATACTCAGGGGGCCTCTGCCTGCAGCTTCCCCTGACTTCTGCCTACCTTGCAGTGCTGCCAGACTCAATCTTCCTAAAACGCTGAGCTGAGGATGCTCTTAAAAGCTATTTTGCTTTCTTCTTGCCTGCAGAATAAAACCCTTATCTTGATAGATATGATGTTTGCAAGCTGGCACCAACCCATCTTTTAAAATGTTTAAATATTTTTATTGTGACACATGCCATATATACCAAAAAGCATAAAAATGTATATATACAGCTTGAAGCATAAGAAACAAACAACCAGATCTAGGAAAAATATATATTGACTTTATATTAGAAGCCACTTGCATGTCCCTTCTACCTGCCTTTATTTTTTATTTTTATTTTTATGTATTTATTTTTTGAGGCGGAGTTTCACTCTTGTTGCCCAGGCTGGAGTGCAATGGCATGATGTTGGCTCACTGCAACCTCTGACTCCTGGGTTCAAGTGATTCTCCTGCCTCAGCCTTCCGAGTAGCTGGGATTACAGGCATGGGCCACCACACCTGGCTAATTTTGTATTTTTAGTATAGACAGGTTTCTCCGTGTTGGTCAGAGTGGTCTCAAACTCCCAACCTCAGGTGATCCACCTGCCTCAGCTTCCCAAAGTTCTAGGATTACAGGAGTGAGCCACAGCGCCCAGCTTCTACCTACCTTTACAGCTACTTTTTCCTGCTCTTGTATCCCTCTTCCCCTGGCCAATTCACACTGTAGTTCTACCACATGGAACTGCTTTCCACAAATAGGCCAGGTAAACTTCCAGTCTTTGCACTTCCTGAGCTCTCTGGCTCATCATTCCCTTCTTCACAAAGTCAATTCTATTTCCCTTTTAAAATTCAGCTCAGACTGGGCATGTTGACTCATGCCTGTAATCTCAACACTTTGGGAGCATGAGGCAGAAGGATTGCTTGAGTCCAGGAGTTTGAGACCAGCCTGGGCAACACAGTGAAACCCTGTCTGTATTATATATTTAAGAGAAAAAAAGATTCAGCTCAAATGTGATGTTGATATGGTTTGGCTCTATATCCGCACCCAAATTCACCTTGAATTGTAATAGTCCCACATGTGGTAAGAAGGAACCGGGTGGAGGTAATTGAATCTTGGGGGGGAGGTTTTCCCCATGCTGTTATCATGATAGTGAATAAGTCTGATGAGATCTATGGTTTTATAAAGGCAGGTTCCCTGCACATGCTCTCTTGTCTGCCGCCACGTAAGACGTCGCTTTGCTCTTCCTTTGTCTTCCACCATGATTGTGAGGCCTCCCCAGCCATGTGGAACTTTGAGTACATTAAACCTCTTTCCTTTATAAATTACCCAGCCTTGGGTATGTCTTTATTAGCAGCATGAGAACAGACTGATACAGATGTCATGGAGAACTTTCCTTGACTTCCCCCTCCAGCATGGATTGATCTGCTTCTATGCTGCTAGAGCATTGTCTTCTTGTTTCTGGGATACCAATCCTCCTGTTTTTTTTTAGGTTTTTTGTTTGTTTGTTCGAGACAGAGTCTTGCTCTGTCACCCAGGCTGGAGTGCAGTGGCGCAACTCACTGCAACCTCTACCTTCCGAGTTCAAGCAATTCTCCTACCTCAGCCTCTCGAATAGCTCGGACTACTGGTGCATGCCACCACGCCCAGCTTGTCTTTGTATTTTTAGTAGAGAAGGGGTTTTACCATGTAGGCCAGCATAGTCTCGATCTCTTGACCTCTTATGGGTGGCATGCACCTGTAATACCAGCTACTCGGGAGGCTGAGGCAGGAGAACTGCTTGAACCCAGGAGGCAGAGGTTGCAGTGAGCCAAGATCGCGCCCAAGCTCTCCAGCCCGGGGGTCACAGAGACGCCATCTCAATAAATAAATAAATAATAATTGGTAATTCACTACAACAACAAAAACCACACTGATTAATAAATAAGAACTCACAGCTAAATAGTTTGGTCAAGACCTGGAATATGTTCATAAAAAATATCTCAATTCACTTTATTGACTTATTTTCCTTCCAAATACTTTGTTCCCCTATCCCCTCGATCTTTTTTGTTTGTTTGTTTTGTTTGTTTTGAGACAGTGTCCTGCTCTGTTTCCCAGGCTGGAGTGCAATGGCATGATCACAGCTCACTGCAGCTTAGACCTGCTGGATTTAAGCAACCCTCCCACCTCAGCCACTCTCCCACCATAGCTGAGAGCACAGGCACATGCCATCATGCACAATTAATTTTTGCTTTTAAATTTTTTATAGAAATGAGGTCTCTCTGTTGACTCCTGAGCTCAAGCAATCCTCCGGCCTCAGCCTCCCAGAAAAATAAACTTGCTTTAAATCCCCACACTAGGATCTTCAGATTGAGAAGGAGAGTTCCACCAATTTCCCCCAATCAATCAACATATAGGGTTGTTGCATTCAACTTCAAAACAGAGCTAATTTCTCCTTCCATGTGCCATATACTGTTTTACAGAATGCTATTTCTACATGTAGAGAAACAGTGGTTCCTTGGAATCTCCCATGTAATCCCACATGAGATTACATTTTGAAAGAGCCTCATACTCATGACCCATGGGTCAATGCCATCTAGCAACCATTTAGTGGCTGAATCCTCAGATAGGCACTCAGTGCCCAGAGCACAGGGGCATGCCATACGTCCCCACATAAAGATTTGTTGAATGAATGAAGGGGTCAACCTCATTGCCCTGCCCTATTAAAGATGTATACTTTCTCTGCTTATACCAGTATGCTAATGCCCTGACCTTCCTTACAATCTTTGCACTCAACTCTGAACTCTGTGTCCTATTGGAATGGTACTGAAATGCAAATTCAGCTACAGTCTATTCTAAATTCATTTACCAGCAAACTTTGCTTACAGTACTTAAATATTTTTCCTTGACATTTAAAGCCTTTCATGAGGAAAGCTGGCCTGTCTTCCAGCTTTACTCCTGGAATTCAATCCTATGCTCACTCTCAGAAAACAAAATCATTGTTAATTCTCTTTCAAAACTGTTGTTTTATTCTTCTGAGACTTTGCAAATACCTTTGAGTAAGGCAGCTGGATAGCTCCTCATTTTTAAATGTAACTGCAGATATTGCTGTGAGTGAAGATGGAAAGAATGGGAAGGTGAAGGATGATGGACTATAAAAATTCATGCTTTCTCATTCTTGTCTAGTTTGATAATCAGTGCCTAGAAAGGAGTCAAAGAAGGTTTTCTTTATACATCTTCTAAATAACACAAAGCCTAGCTCCCCGTTAAAGCCTTAGAATTAGTTTCTTGGATTAAAAGAAGAAAGCAATAGATTTCAGACTGTCATGTTCAGATTCCCACAGATGCTGCAGCCAGAATGCAGAGCACTAAACACTATATGACCATGGCAGGCCACTGGGAAAACATGATGACTTCTATTTATCACAAATTTGTCATGCCAGTTGCCTTTTCATCAAACCAGTAAGAGCTCAAAAGGGCATACTGCAAAATCTTCATGGGTAGATTCATCTTTCTTTTTTCACCCATGGCCAATTATCTTGTTCATTCCAGAAAACCAGAGAGGCTCACGGCTTGCCATCTTATCTTGGTTTAAGAATTCTTGGAAGGTCAGGTCATGAGTATGA
This sequence comes from Ateles fusciceps, assembly GCA_036589455.1. Taxonomy (NCBI): domain Eukaryota; kingdom Metazoa; phylum Chordata; class Mammalia; order Primates; family Atelidae; genus Ateles; species Ateles fusciceps. Next base: position 482,767 of record JAZHEH010002049.1, read on the forward strand.
GGCTGTTTCAAAATTTGCACACTAAAATATTTCTATGCCATCACTGTTCTTTCTGTCCTGTGTATCATCTTCATCTTCATTTCTCAGCTATATCCATTTTTATTTCTTCACTTTAATATGGCCTGGCCTCTTAGCCACCTTTCTGTAATACATTTCTGGGTTTTTTGCTATTCACTCATATGGCATGGTTATGTCACCAATATATGAAGTACATTAACGGGGATTGAAATTTAAGTTGTTATCAGCTTAAAATAGCCGGTTATAACTATAAAATGTTTTAGGTAAACCTCACAATAACCACAAGACAAAAACCTATAGTAAATCCACAAAGGATAAAGAGAAAGAAATAAAAGCATGCTACCACAGAAAATATCAAATCACCAATCAAAACAGCAAAAGAGGAAGAAAGAAACAAAAAACCTACAAAACAACCAGAAAATATTTAACAAAATGTCAATAGTAATTCCTTAACTGTCAATCATTGCCTTCATGTAAGTGGATTAAATTCTTCAATAAAAAGACATAGAGTGGCTAACTGGATTTTTAAAACTATATCCCAAAAAAGACACAACTATATGCTGCCTACAAGAAATTTACCTCACCTTTAAGAACACACAAACTAAAAGTGAAAAATGGGAAAAGACATTCTGTGCCAATGGAAACCAAAAGAGAGCAGATACACTTAGAGTAGGCTTTAAGTCAAAAACTTTAAAAAGAGACAAAGGGATTTTTATATTATGATAAAAGGGCCAATTCATCAACAAGATATAACAATTATAAATTTATATGCACCCAACATTGGAGCACCTAAATATATAAAGCAAATATTCATAGATCTAAAGAAAGAGATAGACTGCAATAGAATAATATGAGGGGCCTTCAGCACCCCACTTTCAACAATGAACAGATCATCCAGACACAAAATCAACAGAAAAAATTGAACTTGATATATACTCTAGACCAAATGAACCTAACAGACATAGACAATATTGCACCCAACAGCAGTAGAATGCCACTTCTATTTAACATGATAGTGGAAGTCCTAGACAGAATACACATTCTGGTCAAGTGTGCATGAAACATTCTCCAGGATAGGCCATATATAAGGCCACAAAACAAGTCTTAACAAATTTGAGAAGACTGAAATCATATCAAGTATCCTGTCTGACCACGATGGCATGAAAAAAGAAATCAACAGGAGGAATTTTTGAAAATTCACAACTATGTGGAAATTAAACAACATGCTCCTGAACAACCAATGGGTCAAAAAAGAAATCAAAAGGGACATTTCAAAAATATTTTGGGACAAATGCAAATGGAAATACAATATGCCAAAACTTACAGGATATAACAAAAGCAGTTCTAAGAGAGAAGTTTATAGCAATAAATGCCTACATCAAAAAAGATGAAAGATCACAAATAGACAACCTAGCATTACACCTCAAGGACTGGAAAAACAATCAACTAAGCTAGGTACAAAGTTAGTAGGAAGACAGGAATAATAAAGATCAGAACAGAAATAAATAGAAGATAGAAAAAATAGAAGAGATCAACCAAACTAAGAGTTGGTTTTTTAAAAAAGATAAACAAAATTGACAAACCTTTAACTAGACTGATTAAAAAAAAATATGCAAAGACTCAAAATCGGAAGTGAAAGAGGAGACATTACAACTGATACTACAAAACTACAAAGGATTACTTAAAAACTATTATGAACAAGTACATGCCAACAAATTGGATAACCTCAAAACTGGATAAATTCCTAGACATATGCAACCTGCAGGATTGAATCAGGAACCGGAACAGACCAACATCAAGTAAGGAGATTAAATCAGTGGTAAGTCTACCAGCAGAGAAAAGCCCTGGACATGACAACTTCAGTGCTGAATTTGATGAACATGTAAAGAAGTAATACCAGTTTTTCTCTATCTCTTTCAAAAAACTGAAGTAGAGGAAATACTCCCAAACACATTCACAGTAATGGCCAGCATTACCGTGAACCCACTGCCCGACAAGAGTACTACAAAATAAGAAAAAAAAAAAAATTACAAACCAATATCCCTGATGAACATATATGCAAATATACTCAATACAATACTAGCAAATTGAATTCAACGGCACATTTTAATAAACCGTTTACCATGATCAAGTGGGATTTATCACAGGGATACAAAGATGGTTCAACTTACACAAATCTATAAATGTGTGGTAAACCATATTAACAGAATGAAAGACAAAAACCATCTCATCATCTCAATAGATGCAGAGAAAGCATCTGACAACATTTAACATTCCTTCATGATTAAAAACTCTCAAAAAATAGATATAACATCAACAGATGAGTGGTTAAAGAAAATATTACAACTGCACAATGAAATACTATTTAGTTTTTAAAAACAGAAATTCTGTCCTTTTCGAGGTGGATGAACCTGGAAGGCATTATGTTAAGTGAAATAAGCTAGGAGCAGAAAGACAAACACTGCATGATCTCACATGTGGAATCTAAAAAATGTCGAACTCATAAAATCAGAGAGTAAAATGGTAGTTGTCAGGGGCTTGGGGGAGGAGATGGGAGGTGGGAGTGGAATTAAGAGAGATGTTTGTCAAAGGACACAAAATTTCAGTTAAACAGGAGGAATAAGTTCAGATCTTCCGTATTGTATGGTGACTACAGTTAATAATAAGGTATTGTATAGTTGATAATTGATGAGTGGATTTAAGTGTTCTCCACCACACACACAAATAAGTAATAGATATGCTAATTAGCTCGAGTTAACCATTTCACAATGTGTGCATATATCAAAACATCATGTTGTACATAATATATACCATTTTTATTTTTCAACTAAAAAAATCATTGTAAAAACAAGTGTTTGATGCTTATCTCGAAATATAAAAAGCCTGCAGTGCAAAAGGTTTCTGTGGTGTAGCAGTTACCACGGTGCCTAACACGCGGAAGGTCGCCTGTTTGAAACCCGATGGAAACAACAGATTTCTTTTGTCTCCGAGAATCCGACCGGGAGTGGCCGCCTCTTCCTGGGAGTCCAGAGCTGCAAGGAACAAGTGATAATCTTGCCTCTTTTTTTAAAAAAGATCATCGTCCTGGAATAGCTGTGCCAAATTAGCAGGCCGCTCTGGGACGTGCTCTCTTCTCTCCCTGAAAATCTGGAACGTGAAATCTTACAGCACCAGAGTTTTCCAATGTCCACTTTCTCCTGGTTACGTTTTTTTCCTCTCCCTCGCAGAGGATTAGCCGTCACGATATTGCCCTGGCCATTTTTGAGTAGACTCGCCTTAAGGAGTCCCGGTTTCGTCTTAACAATGGAGACATTTCTTATGTCCTGACCCACCAAAGATGGTGGGTAATCGCGGCACATCTGCTCCTGAATAAAGGAAAGGACAGCGAGCCTCGGGGCAGGTGAGGAATAGCTCAAGTGGTACAGTGCTCGCTTAGCACGTGAGACGTGGTGAGATCAATGCTCACCTTCTCCAGTTTGTTTATAGGTTGTTATTTACAGGTGACTAATGGCTTTAGGTTTAGTGACATGTCGAAAATGTCAACCGCTTGAATGCTTCACTGGTTAAAGACCTGTGGGCGTAAAGAAACAGTGCTAGTAATGACCCCTAAAACGAGCAATACGCAAAACCCATTTTGTAAGTTGTTTTCCCTTTATTAAAAGGAGCAAAGAGATCCCAAGAGGGTCGGACATACCCGATTGTTCATTTTTTCTCCTTTCTACAGCTTAACCCAAAATGCAGCGCAGTCCTGTAAACTGCAGGGCAGAGCAGCATAAATAAAACCCAGCTTTCTTTCTGGTCATGGCACTGTAAAGTGAAGTTCCAAGTAAAGGGAAAGTCCTGCTCAGAGTGTGGAAAGCAAACTCGTAAGTGGTTTGTGAACCCGCCGAGTGCACCCCCTGAGTTTAGAATATGAAGCTGTAAAGAGCAAAACCAAATACAGAAAGCTTATTTTTTCTAAATTAAAAACTCGTTTTGTTATTCTGCTTATATAAGGTATCTTGAATAGGCAAATTCATGTAGACAGAAAGAATAGAGGTTCTTGGGGAAAAGGAAATGTAGAGTTACTGTTTAATGGGTACAGAGTTTCTATTTGATGATGATGAGAAAGTTCTGGAAATGGGTAGTGGGGTGGTGGTTGTTCACTTTGTAAATGTACTTAGTGCCACTAAATTGAACACTTAAAATTTTAAATGTAAAATGTGTTATGTATATTTTACCACAATGAGAAAACACAAACTTGTTCTTTCTTTAATTTTAGCATATAGTCTCATCATCTGTTTTTCTCCACACCAGGTCATCTGTTCATTCTTCTATTCATTTGACAAATACTTATAAATGTCTAGATTTATTGTTCCATTCTATGGGATCGCTCCCAGCCCTCTGACTGTGCCTCCGCCATAATGTGAGCTTGAGCCCAGACATATTTCCCCCTCCTGGAGGCAGTGGAGCTAAGGGAAAGCAGGAACTAAAAGATGGATGATTTTGTGGAAGTTATCTCAGACTCCCTGACACTGACACAATGGCTCGGTGATGGCTGTGTGGTTTTACTAAGACATTGTGTTTTATCTTGGTACCTGTTTTGGGCTAGTTTTATGACTCTGTTTACTAAACATTATCTAAGCCCTGTAACTACTCACATGTCTCTTGGAGATTGTTACCTTTAAGATCTATGAGTTTTGCCTGACCGTTAAAGAATGTGGCTTTTCCTGACCTTAAAGAATGTTACCTTCTCAAATGTAAATCCCTACACAATAGGTAAAAGAAAAATCTCCACCCTCGTGCTTACTTTTATGGTCCCTAGTTATGTACTTCCCTTTTATTGGTATTTTATCTTCTCCTCCAGACTTGTGGTATTGTAACTTTTGTTCCTCTTTATTGTATAGAATTAACAATGTGGGTTGACGTCAGCTACTGAAAGCTGACAGTATATATTGGGACCCTTTGCACAAATAAAATTGCTGTTTAGGCATTGCTGTATGGGCACTGTCTATTCAGACCTCCAGACCCTACTTTTCTGTCCCCTATTTTTCTGCGCACTCTCTCTTCCAGGTATTGGGACCCTCTTGCTGGCCGAGAGCTCCCCCGGCAGACGTGCCGTTCCCGACACCATTCATCAGATATTAATTCAGCACCTCTTCTGTGCCACACAATTTCAAGACTTCTCCCTCAAATGTGTACACCAATGTCTTGACAAATACCATAGATCTTTCCTGCACAACCTCTCCAGAATCTTTCTCTTATTTTTCATTCATATATCTCATGTCCATTCTACCATGTTTATGGATAATGTAGTCTGCACCACAAAGTATGATGGGCACTGGAGCTAAGGAAAGACTCATGTTGTTTACTTCAGAAGCTGACAAAATAAATGTAAAGAAACCTCAATTCTTTCATCTCTTTGTAACTTTTCCATTTTTCTTCAATTGCAGTTTTCAGTTTTCCTATTCCCAAGCTCTTTGACATTCAACACTGAACACCCTTTTCTTAAATGTTAATTTGATTATGTAAACTGACTGGAAATTTTTTCAGGCGTTCTTAAGTCTCAATGTTTTCCCAGTTATTATCTTCATGTGCACAGGCATTTCATCACTACTACCTTTCATGTCTTTCATTTTATAAACAGGCATACACACAAGCAGGCAGATATGTACTTGTGCAGTACACATCCCAAGTGAACAGGCATGTTTCCTTACACAGGAATTTCTACATCCATGCTTGTTCCTTCCAACTCATGTGCATTCTTCCTCATCTGCATCCTTCAAGGTTGATATTTATCCCTCTACTACAAGCTGGTCTTTTAATCCCCATAGTTCTTGTCTGTAATAATTTTGTGATTTTTGCTGCTTTCTTATATGGTGTGAATATTTGAGTTCTACATGATATACCTTAAAAAGAATTGAATATATGTGTATGTGTATGTATGTATATGTATATCTGTATATATATGTATACATATATGTATATGTGTGTACATTTAGATCTGTAGCTTAGGTTTAGGAAGTCTGAGGGTCTCCATAGTATAGGGGTTATCTCGCTTGCCTAACACGAGATGAGGCCTGCAGATATAAAACAGATATTATATAATTATAAAGTGTCTATTCACCGAGGGGATGCAACTGTCCTAAATAAGTCTGTTTCCGGCTGCAGAGCCTCAAAAGTTGTAAACAAAATGGATAAAACAGAAAGAAAATAGAAAAATCCAATCACAGGTGTAGATGTTAACACTCCTCTCTCAGTAATTAATAGATTCAGTAGAAAACAAATAGCAAACAGAGAACTGAACACCACCATCCACCAAAGGATCTAATAGACCTTATAAAGCAAAATCACAGTTTATGTAGAAAGATGAGCCAAAAATTCAAAGAAAAGCAAGATCATATTATAACTAGGAAATCATGAATGGTCAGAGTAGAGAAAAGTGACATTATCGAAACTGACATTTCTGAAACAGTTACTGAAATAAATGACAGGAAGACTGACAGTGGTGAATCTGTAAGTGACTCTTTTCTTGTCCATGTTTATTCTGCCTTTTCTTGAGGTCTGGACTGGCCAAATTTCTTTTGAACTTCCTGGGCCTGTTACAGTGGCTAGCACAGAGCATCTCTTCAGTGAATATCTACTGAATGAGTAGAAAGGAATTGATAGATTCAAAAGAGATGTGCAAGAATATTGTTCAGTATTTGGCAAACCATTGAATGTGGTGTTTGAAGGAGGACAATGAGTCAAAGTTGACTTGGAAGTCTAGACCCAGGAGGAGGGTGAGAATTAGATATTTGGTGTATGAATGGACTACTGTGGAGGAAAACAGGCAGAGAGATCATGAGCAGGAGCAGAAAAAAGACACATTTTGGAATCTAAAAAAAAAATCTGCTTCTCAGTTCAGGCTTTGCCACCTAGCAGCTTTGGCCCCCTTAGAAATAATAACTATCTGAGCCTCTAGTACATCCAGAAAGTGCACATTAGATGGCTGGGCGTGGTGGCTCACACTTGTAATCCCAGCCCTTTGGGAGGCCAAGGCAGGTGGATCACGAGGCAAGGTGTTCAAGACCAGCCTGGCCAACATGGTGAAACACTGTCTCTACTAAAAATACAAAAAATTAGCCGGTCGTGGTGGCAGGCACCTGTAATCCCAGCTACTCGGGAGGCTGACGCAGGAGAATCGTTGAAACCTGGGAGGCAGAGGTTGCAATGAGCCGAGATCGCACCATAGCACTCCAATCCCCGGGTGACAGTACAAGATCTGTCTCTGAGAAAAAAAAAACAAAGAAAGTGCACATTAGGACACATCATTTTGTTAGCGAAATTTAATTGGACTATGTAAACGCAATAAATCTCATAATTAATAGCACACAAGAAAAAACAAGGTAGTTACTATTATAAGTGTTTGTGTTTTTTGTAGGGGCAATGTCTCCAGATATATAGATGCAAGTGCAGATCTAAAGGGAAGACAGTAGTATGGTCTAGAGACATGTTTGATGACTATTTCTTCATTCATTTATTCAGTTCATCAGTGAACTATCATAAACTGAGAACCTCCTGTCTCTTTTCAACAAAGGAGACCAAGGAAGGGGTAAGAGTGACTAAGGTCTCTGAGGGAAGGAAAAGCCGTATCATTGGGCCACAAGAGGGAAAAAGCAGCAAAAGACAGGTAAAGTTGATCCTGGTAATGCAGAACCCAGACAGTCCTTTGAATACTGGAAAGGCGTAGACTTCTCTGTTCTTGGGTGTGAATCTTCCTAGTGCAGCATTGATTGATACGGAGTAATTTCCAAGTAGGATTGATTGTGGGCTTTTGAAAGCTGAAACCATAAAATAGGTGGGAAATAAACTTCAGTAAGGTGGATGTTGGCTAGGGCTAAGCTGGAGCCCTCTTGGTGCAGCCAGCAGCGTGTCAGTCTCATAATCTAAAGATCCTGAGTTCGAACTTCAGAGAGGGTACTGCTTTTGCCATAGAAGTTAGATACACTAAATATCGGATGGGAACATAAATGCTGTCAGATAAGGATTTGGAGACTGACTCAGTATTCCAGAAAATGGAAAAATTATTTAAGTTTTGTTGTTTTTTCGACTTTCCGGTGGTTTGAGTAAAATGAATGGTGAAAACAGAAGAGTAAATTGAGTGGATTACATCAGAAACTACATGCTATGTCGTGTAATTTGTCTTCCTAGGTGACAGAGGAAGCAGGGGAAATTTCTCTTTCAACTTCCTGTTCTCAGGGTCACCCAACAGTAATTACTGGGTGGGTGGGTGAAATAGTTTATTCTTTTAATCATCCAACAAATATTTCTTGAATGCATATCTTGTTAAGAGGCTGTTTTGGGTTAAGAGTGAATACAACGCAAATATTCCTACCTTTGTGAAACTACATCCTAGTTGGGAGGAGTGGGGGACAAACAGGAAACAAACAGAAATATGTAAGAAGTGGTGTGACGATGTCTTCTGTGAGGGAATCGCTAGGCAGTAAAGGGTTTGGGAATGTGGAAGTGGCACATTCTCCTTTCAGGAGGACCATCAGGGACTTTGTCACCTTGACAACTTGAGCCTCACCTTCTTCTAGTCATCTTCCTGGGACCTTTGTGCCCATGTTTTTCTAACACTGTCATAAAGGCACGTTACCTATCAAGGCAACTGGGGGTTATGAGAGCTTTTTGCACAGAAGGCTAGTTGCCTTCGCTGGAACACTGATGATACATGAGGACTGACTGGGGTGGTAAATCCCTCACGTTTCTTCATATGAAAAATGAGGACTGGGATTCTCTGGCTGAATCTCCGCACCTAGAGATGGATGTAGGTGGTAGGAACCCTTCAGTAAGGATTAGCTACTGCTTTGGATGCCTTCTCCCTGTGGAAAGCTGGCCTCTCACGCTGAATTTGTATCATAGTCCCTCGTGAGGGGTTTGACTACATCAATATCTGATGAGAGATTTTAGTGCAGTTCTGTTGTCATGACTGATTTGCTCATTTGGTAGGTAGCATGCAACTTCTTGTGAACATAAAAGTAGAATAAATTATGGAGGAATAGAATACAGATACATAGCAAGGTATTACCAAGGTATTATTATAAAGTATGGATTCGGATAAAAGAATCTAATTAAGAATTTGCACATGATTCTTTTAAAATTCTTTTGAATCTTTGTTTTCTTTTTACCTGGTTTTCAAGTCTCCAGTTTTTGTCACCCTTCTCCCACCAGGTCAGAGGGATAGCTAATGGTCAGAAGAAATCATCCAGCAACTACCACAGCACTATCTCCTGCCTGCAGATGCCTCTTTTTTATTCAGCCTCTGTGGGAAGTAGCAGCACCATCCAGTTCTCAGAGACCAAGGTCTAGACTAACTGAGCTAACCCCGTGTGCTAATCTGAGCTAACCCCAGTTACCCCAGTGGATTTACAGATTGAGGTTAGAATCCAGCAGGGTTCTCTTCCTGCAAAGAATAGGCTTCCCTCTAAGGTTTCACGTAGATACTGGGTGAGGAAAGAGCCCTAAATGGCTTGAAAAATTGAATGTTCTTTGGGCAAAGCAGGAAGCCCTGCTATGGAAGAGCACCATTTGAGCATAAATCAGGGTCTCAGTACCAAGAGCGTGCTCAGGAGGTCAAGATGGTTAAGCAGAGAATCTGACCAGAATATCCGTGGTGGAGAGAAACAATCTTGTTGGGAGAAGGCTGACAGTAATTGAGGACTTAGAATAAAGGCTAAAAATGATGCAAAGAGAATGCAAAAAGAATCAGGCACAAATCCTTTACTGCATTCTGTTGTACGAATTTCACCTTACTATGTGTTTGTATTCTATTCCTCCACAATCTTTATTTTTATTTTATTTTTATGTTCACAGAGACTTGTTGGTGCCAACTAAATGAGCAAAACAGCAGTGACTAAAAAAAAACCATTGCACTAAAAAAACAAAACTAAACTAAAACTGCACTAAAGAAGTCTCTCATCGGCTCTGAGAGCAGGTTCCTTAAAGGCGAACAATATTCCACATACCAGGACTTTTTCAGCACCATGCATTAGAAACTGAACTGGATGTTTACTATTGTTTATGTAAGTTGGTTGATATGGCTTTCCAGCTTCCCTCAGTATCATTATCCAAATTTTGTAGATGACACTGAAGGTCAGAGGAGTTAAACCATTTTCCTCAAATCGTGTAGCTTTAAATAGGAAAACCAGAAATGAAAAGCAGATTTCTTTTTAAATTAAAAAACAAAAACACAAGCTCTTGCTTTATCCTAGCACATAGTCTCGCCCTCTGTTTTCTCCACACCAGGTCATTCATGTCACATTCATTCACAAAACAAATACAGATCAATGAGTGGATTCATTCATCAGATATGAATTCAGAATCTCTTGTGTCTACCACAGTAGGCTCAAGACTTCTCAGTGTCTTTGTCTCCTCTCCGTCAAATCCCTCCACCCAATGTCTTGACAAATACTATAGATCCTTCCTGCACAACATCTCCAGAATTATTTTCTTCCTTTTCACTCACCTCTGTCTTCATCCATGCTACAGTGTTTGTGGAGGATGCATTCTGCACTATGAAGTGTGAAGGACACTGGCGCTGGAGAAAGACTCCTGCTGTCCACCTCAGGAGCTGACACAATAAATATGGATAAACCTCAATCCTTTAATGTCTTTATGACTTCTTTCCCTTTCTCTCCAGTTACTGTTTTCTCATGTTTAAGCTCTGACATTCAAAACTAAACATCTTTCTCTAATATGTTGCTTTAATTATTTAAGCCTTTTGCCTGGGATTTTCTCAATTACTGTTAAGTTTTCATAATACTCTCCCAACTTATCTCCACGTGGCCAGGCTTTTTAATCACTGATTCCTCCATGCGTATTTCACACAACACATAGCCTGGTTTTCTCCACCCCTGTGTCCGTCCACTGCTTCTCTGCGTAGCTCAGTTTTGATTCTTACTTTGATATTTTACATATTCTTACACTCTGATATGATCTTGTCTCTTATTCTTTATGGCTCTACTCTGTAATTTTGTTGTTGTTGTTCTGACATATCAGTTGGACATGTAACTTGTACATGGCACACCTTAGCAAGGAGGCAACCCACATCTCAGATGTTAGTAAAGGAAGCACTCTCCAGGGGTATCCTAGTGTAGTGGTTAGCACACTGGCCTCATTCCTGGAAGGGCCTAGTTGTGAAAACAACAGGAGCTTTTTGCCTTCCAGAAATCTGTACCATCTCCCAACCCCCAGAGAGTCTCAGCTACAAGGAAGAAGTGATAATGCCATCCCAGTTTTATACACACACACACACACACACACACACACACACACACACGAAATCATTTATTCATTTTTAATTATTTAATTTTTTCTTTTAATCTGTGACACGTTAGCCAGGCAGGTCTAGGCACGCTTCCTTTGCTGGGACGTGCCTTTTTCTGTCCCGGAATACCCTAAACATGACATTTTGGCAGCACAAGTTTTCCCTTTGTTTCTCCTTGTTCCCTTTTCTCCTGTTTCCTGGCAGAGAGTGCGCAGCCACTGTGCTCTTACCTTGGGCCATCAATGAGAAGATCTGCCCTTAGAGGAGCCCTGCTTTCACGCTGCAGGCCCTGAAATCACCTGTGTTCTATGCCACCCACTAAGGGCAAACAAAGCTTCTCCCACAAGGGGGAATTAGCTCAAGTGGTAGAGCGCTTGCTTAGCATGCAAGAGGTAGTGGGATCGATGCCCACATTCTCCAGACTTTATTATTTGGACCTCAGCTCTCCAAACCCGAGTCCGTGTCTGAGCGCAGGATGCTCCTCTGGCTCAAGATGTAGGGGCAGCAACAATACAGGGCTGGCGATGGCTCTCTACTGGCATTCAGTATAGCATAGATCTACCGTGTAATTGTATTCTGTTTCTTCAAGGAGCTGTGAAACCAAGGGACACATACAATTGCTCTTTTCTCCCTGTTTCTACCTGCGGCTTTGTCCTAAATGCGAGACATTCATGAAAAGCACAGGGAAGAGCCACCTGGGTAAGTACAGCCCCGGCTTTCTGGTCAGGGGACTGAAACCAGGATGTGTCAAGTAACTAGAATGTGCCTGGACAGATACTGTAGAAAGCAAACCCATCAAGTTGTTTGTGAACTTGTGGATGCACCTGCCAGCTGTGAATAAGTGACTCTAATCCCAACAATTTACCTAAAAAGAGCCTGAGAACTGAACTGAGCAATGGCCCACTTTCCAGTCCTCACTGACCACTGGGTCACGCACACTCCAGAGACCTCTGAACAGCCCTGTAAAGGCTTTGCAAGTAGAGTTATCTTTGTAACAACAACACATAGAAGGCTGGTTGGTACTTGGAACTTGAATACAAGGCAATTGTCTGCCTGGAAAAACAAAAACAGCAATATTATCCTTAAGATTTCAACAAGACACAGTGTCTCATCACATAATATGAAGAAGTCCAGGTTACAGCCCCAAAATATTCAGCATAAGAAACAACAGGGAGATTGTAATTCACTTGGCAAAGAGAACCCTCAAATAACATTACTGAAAGGATGGACACAATGTTAAAATCATCTGACACGTGTTAAAGCAGTTGTTATAACAATGTTCCTAGAATTAGGGGGATGACATTCTTGAAGTGAATGAAAAAGTGGAAAGTCTCAGCGAATATCTGGAATATGTAAATACCAATTTTAAACTTAAGAGTTAAAAAAATGTATTCACCAAAACTATTAGGGCAAATAAAAAGCTTAATTGGATGCTCTCAATAACAGAGTGCAGATGACTAGAAAAAAGGTCAACGAACTTGAAAAAGAAGAATACCTACAAAATCTGATATGGAGAATGGAGTATTTCTGTAAATAAACAGAGCCTCAGGGACAAATAAAAAATAACGAATTTAACATTCACATTATTGTAATCTGGAAAGAAGAGGACAAAGAGGTCTTTGTGAGAGAAAACTTTGAAGAATTATTGGCTGAAAATGTATCAAATTTGTCAAAAGATATGAACCAGATTTTTAAAGTTCAGCAAACCTCAAAGAGGATAAACCCAAAGAAACCCATAGCAAGACATATCATAATCAAAATGCTGAAAACTAAGAAAATACAAAACAATTTTGAAAGCAACCAACAGAAAACGAAAGCGAAACTACCGTATGAATGATTGTAGATTTCTCAGCAGGAATCATAGGGGCCAGAAAAAAATTTCGTAACATTCAGTAAGTACCAACAGAAAAAGACCTATCAACCCAGAATTCTACATGGAGCAAAGTATCTTTCAGACATAAAAGCAAATAAATGTATTCTCATTGGAAGGTAAATAAATACATTCTCATTCCTGGCAAGCCTGCTGGAAAAGAATTAGCAAAGATTTGAGATAAGAAAAGCGATACAAAAAACTTAGAACATTATCAATGAAGGAACAAAAGCAGAAATAGAAAATGTCTGGGTAGACGTAACAGACTATTATTCTTCTCTTGATTTCCTTAAGGTATGTTTGATGATTGAAAGCAAAAATTGTAACTTTATCTGATGCAGTTCTCATTGTACCTAGATGCACTATACTCATAACATCAAAGGGTGAGGGTAAAGGGCCTAACTCTTGATGAAGTTTCTATATTCAACTAGAATGGTAAAATATTGATTCTAAGTATACTATGAAGAGTTACATATGTATATGGTAATCTCTAGACCACTTACTAACCAGATTTTAATAAACCAAAACAAGACAGAAGGAGGAACATAGGAGAATTAAAACAAAGGGAACAAAGGTTAATAAATTATTAAATAGATCTACTGATCTATCTAAAAACTTATGTATAACAACATCACATGTAAATGATCTAAACCCATTAATTAATAACCAGAGATCATAAAAATGTATTAAAAATAAATATGTAGACTATAAGAAAGTCACTTGCAATATACTTATTTATAAGAATCTTTCAGATTGAAAGAAAAGAGTGGGAAAAGATACCTCATGCAAGCATTAATCAAAGAAAGCTGTGCTGTATATATCAAAATCAGACAAAGTGGATTTGAAAGCAGAGACACTTTCCAGGAATAATGAGGGCTGCTACATGATTATGATTTTCAATTTTCCAGGGGAATACTTTCCCAAATGTATATGAGGACACAGAGCTTCAAAACTCATATGAAAAATTAACACTCTCTCTCTCTGTTATTGGTAGTCCTAGTACACAACAAATCAGCAAACATACTGGAGAATTGACAACACCAGCCACCAATGGATCTAATCAACTTCATAACACAAAATAAAAAATTAGGCAGAAAGCAAAGACAGAAAAGAAAGTAAAATCATGTTATAACCAGGAAATTAAGAGTGGTCCAGCATATAGAAGAGTGCTATTATTGAAAGAGTTTGAAAGAGTTATTTAGTTATTTTGAAACATTTTTGAAGGCGTTACTTAGCTGGAAATGACAGAAAGACTGAAAATGGTGACTCTGGAGGTGGATCTTCTCTCGTCCATATTTATCTTGTCTTCTTTTGTGGTCTAGGGTGTCTATACTTCCTCTGAATTACCTGATCCTACTACAGTGTCTGGCACAAAGCATCTCCCTAGTGAATATGTACTAAGTGAGTGGAAAGTAATTGATAGATTCAAAAGAGTTGTACAAGAATAATGTTCATTATCTGGCAAATCATTGAATGTGGTGTTTGAAGGAGGACAATGAGTCAAAGTTGACTTGAAAGGTAAGCCCAAGGCCAGACGTGGTGGCTCACTTCTGTAGTCCCAGCACTTTGAGAGGCCGAGGTGGTAAGATCCCTTGATAGTAGGTGTTTGAGACCAGCCTTGGCAGCATGGTGAAACCCTGTCTCTTAAAAAAAAAAATACAAAAATTGTCTGGGTATATTGTATGCATCTGTAGTCCCAGCTACTCAGGAGGCTGAGGTGGGAGGATCACCTAAACCCGGGATGTGGAGGTTGCAGTGAACAGATATCGTGCCAGTGTCTGGGCAAGAAAGTGAGACCCTGTCTTAAAATAAAATAAAATAAAACAAAACATAAAAGTTAAGCCCAGGCCAGGTGCAGTGGATCACACCTGTAATCTCAGCACTTTGGGAGGTCGAGGCGGGTGGATCACCTGAGGTCAGCAGTTTGAGACCAGCCTGGCCAACATGGTGAAACTCCATCTCTACTAAAAATACAAAAATTAGTGGAGTGTGGTGGCAGGCCCTTGTAGTCCCAGCTACTCGAGTGGCTGAGGCAGGAGAATCACTTGAACCCGGGAGGTGGAGGTTGCAGTGAGCCGAGATCGCACCACTGCACTCCAGCCTAGGTGACAGAGCACGACTTCATTTAAGAAAAAAAAAAAAAAAAAGTTAAGCTCAAATTGCTTCTCAATTTGGGCTTTCTCACTTAGCAGCTTTGGCACCTTAGAAAGAAGACTTAACTTATCTGAGCCTCTATTACTTCCAAAAAGTGCATATATAGTTTTGCTGGCAAAATCAATCAGACTACGTGAAGTAAACTCCCTAAGTCTCCTAGTATAATTTATGGCACAAAAAAATTGAGGAAAAAATAGGGAGAGTATGATTACAAGTTCAGTTTGTGTTTTTTGTAGTGAATGTCTCTAGTCACATAGATGCAAGTAGAGATACACAGTAAGAGGAAAGCTATTTCTTCCTTTATTCATTCAGTTAGTAATCAAGGAACTATTATGAATTGAGGATCTTCTCGTTTTCTTATCAACAAAGGAGACTACAGAAAGAGGAGTGACTAAGATCCTGAAGAAGGGAAAAGCTCGATCATTGGGCCACAAGATGGAAAAAAAGCAGCAAGACCGGTTCAATAGTTTCCGGTCCCTCAGGCCAGAAGGTCCTAACATTATGTGAATACTGCAAACAGGTGGACTCCACCTGTCTGGGGGGGGAGTTCTTCCAGTGCAGTGTTGGCTGATCAGGAGTGATTTCTAAGTAGCATTGACTGTGCTCTTTAAAAGCTAGGAATTGATAAAGCAGCAGTGTCTGGGAAATGAGATTTGATAATCCGGATGTCAGCTCTTGGGAATAGTTGCTCTCTAAGAGCAGCAGGCCGCCTGTCAGTCTCATATTCTGAAGGTCCTGAGTTCCAACATCAGGCAAGGTACAGCTTTTGCCAATATTTCCATTAAGGCAAATGAAATAGGTGCAATAAATAATGGAACACAAATGCTATGAGATAACGATTTCAAGACAGATCAAATATTAGCTTAAAATTTAAAAATGAGCTTGCTTGCTTTCTTCTTTCTTTCTTTCTTTTTCTGTTTTTCTTCTTTGGCTTCTCAGTGGTTTCAGTACAAGGGGTGGTGAAGAGATATAAATGACACAAGAAACTGCAAGCTATGTCATGTGTCTACTGCTCTAGCTGACAGGGAAGCAGGGGAAACTTCTCTTCCAGTTGCCTGCTCTGAAGGTCATTATTACGAAGTGGGGTGGGTAAAGTGTTTCATTCTTTTAATCAGCTAACAAATATTTATCAAGCACATATCTTGTTAAAAGACTGTTTGGAGGCGGGCATAGTGGCTGACACCTGTAATCCCAGCACTTTGGGAGGCTAAGGCAGGCGGATCACAAGGTCAGGAGTTCAAGATCAGCCTGTCCAATATGATGAAACCCCGTCTCAACTAAAAATACAAAAATTAGCCAGGTGTGGAGGTAGGTGCCTGTAGTCTCAGCTACTCAGGAGGCTGAGGCAGAAGAATCACTTGAACCTGGGAGGTGGAGGTTGCATTGAGCGGGGATCGAGCCACTGCACTCCAGCCTGGGCGACAGAGCAAGACTTCATTTCAAAAAAAAAAAAAAAAAAGGCTGCTTTGCGTACAGCAATTTACAGTGAATAAAACACAGATATTCTCACCTTTGTGATACTACATCATAGTTGGGAGGAGTGAGCAGAAACAGACAGGAGGCAAACAAGAAAAGTGAACAAGAAGTTATGTGATGATGTCTACTGCGAGGAAATCGTTAGGCAGTAAGGGACTTGGCAGTGTGAGGGTGGCACATTCAGTTTTCAGGAGAAGAATCAGGGAAGTTGTCATCTTGAAAATACCATTTAGCTTCCCTTTCTTTTAATCTTTCTTTACATGCAAAATGAGGACTGTGGGGTTCTCTGGAAGGATCACAGCACCTAGAGATGGATCTGGGCAGTAGGAACTGCTCAGTAAGCATTAGCCACTGCTCTGGTTGCCTTCTCCCTACAGAAAGCTGGCCTCTCACACTGAACTAGCATCATATCATAGGTGCTCACTAGGAGTCTGCCTGGTGAATTTACAGGTTGAGGTTAGAACTCACCAGGTTTCTCTTCCTGGAAAGAACAAGTTTCCCTCGAAAATGTCACATAGACACTGGGTGAGGAAAGAGCCTCAAATGGCTTGGAATAACTTAGTGCTCCTTGGTCAAAGCAGGAAGCCCTACTTCGGAAGGGCACCGTGGGGGCATATATGAAGGTCTCAGTACAAAGATGAGTGCGCAGGATTTCAAGATGGTTAAGCAGAGAATCTGACCAGAATGTTCATGGTGCAAAGAAACAATCTTGTTGGGGAGAAGGATGACAACAATTGGGGAATTAGAATACAGGCTAAATAAGATGGAAAAATAGTTCAACAAGAATCAGGCACAAATCCTTTACTACTACATTTTTTTGTACAAATCCATTTTGCCTAGAAAATCATGCTTTACTGTGCATCTCTACTGTGCTTCTCCACCATCTATTTTACTTTTTACACTTTATTTCATTTTTATCACCACAGAAGCTTGTTGCTGCAAAATAAATGAGCCAATCAACCAATGGCAACAAAACTGCACTAACATCTCTCCTTAGACCGTGAGAGCATTTTCCTCAAAGGTGAACAAGACTCCACGTTCAGCACCATGTGCCAGAAATTATACTGACTGTTTATTGATTTTTAAGTAAGTGAAAGGATATAGTTTTGCAGCTTCCCCAGGTATTGTCACCCTAGTGTTACAGATGACACTAAAGCTCAGAGTATTGTTAAACCACTTTCCTCGGATCACATGACTTTAAAGAGGAAAACCACATACGAAAAGCAGACTTATTTCTAAATGAAACCATCAGAAGCTCTTGCTTTAACCAAGTACACAGTCCCATCACCTGTTTTCATCACACCAGCTCACTCATGTAACATGAACAGGCATATTTCTTCACGCAGGAATTCCTACAAACGTCACAGCCTATGTCTACCCTAGGTTTTCTCCACCCTGTGTTCACTCGTCCTCTGCATCGCTCAATGTATTTTTTTATTCTTTCACTCTGATATGATCTTGATCTCTTGTTCTTTATGCCTCTTATCTGCTTTATTTTTGTTATTGTTCTGTCACGTCGCTGGATATGTAACGTTTACATGATACATCTTAGCAAGAAGACAACACATATCTCAGATGTAAGTAAAGAAGCATTTTCCAGGGATTCCCTAGTGTACTGCTCAGCACGCTGGCCTCATTCTTAAAAGTGCCTTGGTGCAAAAAAAGTAGGAGATTTTTGCCTTCCAGAAATCTGCACCATCCTATAGCCTCAGCTACAAGAAACAAGTGATAATGCCATCCCTTTTCTTTAAAAAAAAAAAAGTCATTTAAGCATCATAAATATCTGTGACACATTAGCTGGGCAGGGTCCTTCTCTGGGACATGCCTTTTTCTGTCCCAGAATATGGGAAACTTGATAGTTGAGCAGCACCAGAGTTTTCCCTCTGTGACTTTCTCTTTGTTCCCATTTCTCCACCCTCCTTACGGAGAATCAGTAGCCACTGTGCTTTTGCCCTGGGCCATCAATGAGAATATCTGCTCTTAGTGGAGTCCTGCTTTCGGGCTAAAGGCCTTCAAGTCGCCTGTGTTCTAGACTGCCCACTAAGGATGAAAAAGATGCTGTGAGATGGGGAGTTAGCTCAAGTGGTAGAGTGCCCGCTTAGTTTCTGAGAGGTAGTGGGATTGATGCCCACATTCTCCAGATGTTACTACTCGGACCTCAGGTCTCCAGGTTACAGTGAAAAAATACATATATTAGACACCGGTCTCAGTAGTATCCTGGACACTTCTTTGGTTCATTATGCGAAGGCAGCAACAATACAGGGTTGGCCAAGACTCTACTGGTATGCAGTATAGCATAGCTCTATCAATGTGTAGTTAGTTTTCTGTTTCTTTGAGGAGCTGTGATACCAAGGGACATGTCCCAGTGCATTTATTCTCCCCGTTTTCTCCTGCAGCTCGGTCCTAAATGCAGCGCAATTATGGCAAGTTCAGGGCAGAGTCACTCAGGTAAATATAGCCCCAGCTTTCTGATCAGGAGACCAAAACCAGGAGTTGCCAAGTAACCAGAAAAGACACTTGGAAAGCAAACCCATAAAGTTGTTTGTGAACTCCTGGGTGCACCTGTGAACTGTGAATAAGTGGCTCTGATCAAAGCAACTTATCTAAAAAGAATCAGAGAACTGAACTCGGTGATAGCCCACTTTCCAGTCCTCACTGGCCACTGGGTTGCACACACTCCACAGATCTCTAAATAGCAGTGTTAGGGCTTTGAAAACAGAATTGACTTTGAAACTACAACACACAAGGCTGGCTGGTCATTGGAACTTGAACACAAGGCAATCGTATGCCTGCAAAAACAGTAATAATCTTAGCATCCTTAAGATTTCAACAAGACACAGTGTCTCATCACATAATGCAAAGTACAACCCCAAAATATTCAGCATATGAAGAACCAGGACAATCTGAAGTCACTTGGCAAAGAGAATCCTCAAGTAACAATACCTAGAAGACACAGATGTTAGAACCGTCACACACATACCTTAAAACAGGTATATAACAATGCTCCATGAATGAAGGGATAACACTGTTGAAGTGAATGGAAAGTTGGGAAGTCTTAGCAAAATATCTGGAAGCTATAAACACTGATTTTACACTTAAACATTGACAAATGTATTCACCAAAATTATTAGGAGAAAAAAGCTTCAGTGGGTTATTTCAATAAGAAAATTGACACACTCAGAATAAAGTCAGTGAATTTGAAAACAGAACAAAAATACCAATCTAATCCGAGCTACAGAGAAAAAGGAGTATTTTTGGGCAAAGCAGGAAGCCCTCCGATGGAAGGGCATCATTTGGGCATATATCAGGGTCTCAGTACAAAGATGAGTGCTCAGAAGGTCCAGATGGTTAAAAGAAGAATCTGACCAGAATGTTCATGGTGCAGAGAAACATTCTTGCTGGGAGAAGGTTGACAATTGACAACCTGGAATATAAGCTAAATAAGCTTCAAAAGGAATACAAAAAAGGCACAAATCCTTTACGATATTCTTTTGTACAAATCCATTTTTGCCTAGAAAATCATACCTTACTATGCGCGTCTATCGTGATTCTCCACCGTCTTTTTCTTTTTTTTTTTTTTGAGATGGAGCCTGGCCCTGTCGCCAGGCTGCAGTGGCACGATCTCAGCTCACTGCAACCTCTGCCTCCCGGGTTCAAGCGATTCTCCTGCCTCTGCCTGCTGAGTAGCTGGGACTACAGGCACGTGCCACCACGCCCAGCTAATCTTTGTATTTTTTTTAGTAGAGACGAGGTTTCACCATGTTGGCCAGGATGGTCTCGATCCCCTGATCTTTTGATCCGCCCTCATCGGCCTCCCAAAGTGCTGGGATTACAGGCGTCAGCCACTGTACCTGACCCTATTTTACTTTTTTAAACGTTATTTCATTTTTATTTTCACAGAAGCATGTTGCTACAACTAAATGAGCAAAATAGCCAGTGGCTACAGAAATGCGTTAATATCTCTCCTTAGACCTTGAAAGCATTTTCCTTAAAGGTGAGCAATATTCCATATACAAGAACTTTTTCAGCACTATCTGCTAGAAATTAAACTGAATGTTTATTAATTTTTATGTAAGGTGGTCGACAGTTTTTCAGCTTCCCCAAGTGTTAGAAATGCCACTGAAGCTCAGAGCAGTTAAGCCATTTTCTTCAGATCACTTAGCTTTAAAGAGTCTCCATTACATTTGGAAAGTGCAGATTAGCACAAAACCCAGTTTTGTGGCCAAGATTCAACTGGACTATAAGAAGTAAACTTAGCAAGTCTTTTAGTGTAGTCGATGGCATGGAAGACTGAAAACACGGAAAGACTACTATTCTTTCGGTTTGTGTTTTTTGTAGAGGGAATGTCTCTAGTCATGTAAATGAAAGTGGATGTAGAGAGTAAAAGAGAGTAGTAGGAACAGGAAACACATTTGAAGACTACTTCTTCACTCATTATTCAGTGGGTCAGTCAGTGACCTATCATGAGCCGAGCATCTTCTTAATTTCTTTTCAACAAAGGAGACTATGGTAGGTGTAAGAGTGACTAAGCTCTCTCTAGGGCGGGAGAAGCCCGATCATTGTCACTGGGCCACAAGAGGGAAAAGAGCGTCAAGACAGGTACAATTAATTGTGCCTGGTCCCACAGCCCAGACAGTCCTATCATCGGATGAAATTACTACTGGATTCAGTAAATACCTGGCAATTCATACTGGATTGAATGAAGACAGTCCTATCATTGGGTAAATACTGGTAAAGGAAAGAACTCCACCTGTGCTGAGTGTGGAATTCTTCAGGCGCATCACTGGTGGACATGGAGTGATTTCAGAGTAGCATTCATTGCGTTCTTTGAAAGCCTGGGCTTGATAAAGCAGCTGTGCCTAGGGGTTGAGATTTGTTCATCTGCATGTCAACACTTGGGCAGGAGTCGCGCCCTTAGAGCAGCCAGCAGCACATCAGTCTCATACTCTGAAGGTTCTGAGTTTGAGCCTCAGAGAGGGCAAAAGGTATTTTTCACTCCTCCAAGCAGTGGAACATTACCTTAGTTAGTAACATATTAAATAATAATAATAACAATAAAAGGATTAGAAAGGAAACACAGTAACAAACAAAAAGGAATCATTTTCAGTAATCACAGAGAATTATGGGATCAGCAGTTGCAGAGAATGGTGGAATTAGTTCTCAGTGATTTGATGAAATGAATGGTGAAGAAATTTAGATTATCTCAGAAACCACAGGTGTGTTATATAATTATCTTCCTCTCCATCTGACTGAGGAAGCATGGGAAATTTCTCTTGTAACTTGATGCTCTGAAGTTGCCCTGATGCAGTTACGGGGTGGAGGAGTGTAAAATTACCAATCTTCTATTAATCTAATAAAAATTTTTTTGAGCCCATATCTTGTTCAGCGGCTGTTCAGGGTGCAGCGATCCAAGAACAAACAAAACGCAAAAATTCTTGCCCTCGTGAAACTACATCTTGTTTGGGAGAAATGAGGAGAAACAGACAAGAAACGTTTTAAAAATGCATAGTAAACTGGGTGACAATATCTCCTGTGAAGGAATCGTTAAACAGCAAAAACATTGGGAGTGTGTGGAAATGGCAAGGTCAGCTTCCAGGGGAAGAGTCAGGGAAGTTGTCACCTTGAAGGTATCATTTAGCCTCCCCTTCCTCCGCTCATCTTGCTGGGACCCTTGTGCCCAATTTTTCTCATACTAAGAGTAATTCTTACCTAGCAAGGCCAACTGGGGATTGTGAGAGGTTTTGCACATAAGGTAAGTTGGCTTAGTGAGAAAAATGATGGTACAGGAGGACCAGGGTAGCAAATCCTTCATACGTTTCCTCATTTGGAAAATGAGGACTGTGGCACTTTCTGGATGGGATCACAGCACCTAGAGATGGATCTGGGCGATAGGAACTGCTCAGTAAGCATTAGCTACTGCTCTGGTTGCCTTCTCCCCTGTGGAATGCTGGCCTCTCACACTGAGCTTGTACCATATCATAGGTACTCATTAGGGGTTGTCTAGTGAATTTACAGACTGAGGTTAGAACCCACCAGGGTTCTCACCCTGAAAGGATTAGACTTCCCGCTAAGGTTTTACACGGTCTCTGGGTGAGGAAAGAGCCCTAAATGGCTGAAAAATGGAATGTTCTTTGGACAAAGCAGGAAGCACTGCTGTGGAGGGGCTTCATCATTTGAGCATGTGTCAGGGTCTAGTACAAAGATGAGAGCTCAAGAGGTCAAGATGGTTATGCAGAGAATCTGAGCAGACTGGAAGGTCCACGGTGGAGAGAAACCATCTGTAAATTTGTGGGCTTCACATCTACTGCACTTTGAATGGACCAGAGTCCTTGCTTAATGCCCTTAGGAAAAACAGAAAAGAAGGGAACATGCTTTTCTCAGGGTGAAGAAAAGCCTTTTCCCGTTGTTTCTGACTAAATTCACACAGAGAAGCAGCATTGCTATTCAACACCGTGCCAACGGTTCTAGTCAGGGCAGTTGGGCAATAAAGTGAAATAGAAGACATCTTGATTGACAGGGAAGAAGTAAAACTCTTTTTTTTCTTTTTTTTTTTTTTTGCATGTGACATGATTGTGTAGTAGAAAATCCTAATAGATCCACTAGAAAAGATGAGATCTAAGAAATGAGTTCAGCAAGGTTGCCGGATTTGAGATCAATATACAAAATTAGTTGTATTTCTTTAACTAACAGTGTACCATTTGAAAATATAATTAAGACAATTTTGTTTTTCATTATTCAAAAGAATGAAGTACTTGGGAATACGGTTAGGAAAAAATGCACAGAACTTATACTGTTACAACCACACATAATTGTTGAAAGAAATGAAGAAGATCTAAACATTTGGAAAGAGGTGCCGTGGTGAATACTCCCCAAATTTATCTATACTTTAATGTAATTATTATCAAAACACCGCCTGGCATTTATTTCTTTATTTTAGATGTTGATAAGCTGATCCTAATATTCCTGTGGAAGTGCAAGAAATTCAGAGTAGCCAAAACAATTCTGAAAAGAAGAACAAAATTGGAGGAAGCAGTTTCCAAATTTAAAATGTATACTAAAAAACAGTCATCAACACAATATGGTACTGGCATCAGAATACACAAATGAGTCAATGAAATAGAACTGATAGTCCAGAAACAAATCCTTACATTTACAGCCTATTAATTCCAATTTCCAACACAATTCAATTGGAAGACAGTAATCATCAACAAATGATGCTGAAACACAACTGGAAATCCACGTACAAAAGAATGAAGTTGGACCCCTTCCTCACACTTTATACAAAAATTAATTCAAAATTGATCAACAACTTCAATGTAAGAGTTAAAACTATAAAACTTTAAGAAGAAAGCATAGGAGCACATCTTTTGAAAAGTCAATGTTCTTTTTATATATTTTTTCTTAGTAATAATCATTACAGTCAGCTTACAGTATCTGCCAGGTCTATGTCCATGAATTCAGCCAACCACAGATCAAAAATATTAGGAAAAATGCATTTGTATTGAACAGGTACAGACTTTCTCTTGTCATTATTCCCTAAAGAATACGATATAACAACTATCTACATAGCCTTACATTGTATTAGGTATTCTAGGTAATCTAGAGATAATTTGAAGTATATAGGAGGACGTGCCTAAGATATATGCAAATATGATGCCATTTAATTGAAGGGACTTGAGCATCTGAGGATTTTGGTATCTATAGATACTGAAAGATGACTATACATCATTATGCAATGTTCATGTCATCGTTACTCATCACTGCAACTCAATCGGAGTTCTAATTCAAGTTATTTCTGCAATCAGTGGATCCAAGAGACGATGGCCTCAAATGTGTTACTGAAATGAGTAAGGCAATTCACTAAATACTTTTTTTTTAATTTCCCGGATGGGGATAAAATGCAAAACAGCATATACTGTTTGCTCTCCACGCAACAATGACTTCAGTTTATCACGATGTTTTCCATTCTTTTTCTAATATAGAAAGGAAACCTTCCAACATCTTCTGCAGAGTAAGTGGATCCTAACCTCAGAGTCAAGAGTTCAATCTGGTTTTCCCAAATCTCTTGCCACTGCTTGATTTGGGCAAGGCCATGTAACACTTTGCCTCATGATTTAGAGACCAGGAGTTACTGCAGAAGAAGCAGCCGGTGTATCAGGTCCATATGTTAAGGATAGACCCAGTGAGCTAATCAGTTCTGTAGCTTTCCTCTCCCTGTGTATTCATCGTTGGGTACAAGCATAAATACCACTCATGGTAAAGGGCATATCACTCTCTTTCTTCTGTGTATGTGCATCTATTTACAGCTAGGACTTCATAAATTATAGTTCTGTAAACAGTCTAAATCATTCTGATGACTTGAAATTTGAAAATGTCGGAACCGATCACATTAATGTACTAGAAAACATGGGTTTGAGGTGCACTGGCTCACCGTTTTATTTACTATCAATCAGTGGAGTAGAAATTCCCATCCAGGAAGAGGGTTCATTTCTGTCTCTCGGCCTCAGCAAAAGTTAAACATTTCAGATCTTTCCTGACTTTGGATCTACTGGGCATGCTCTGTCCTACACCACTTTCCCATCCTAGGGGCATATAGAGCCACCCAGAGCCTCAGAGATACACTCAGCAAAACGGAACCAATCACCATAACGTGTAGCGTCTTGCTCATCTGACCAAAATGCACTATGTTGAGATAGCCTGGGTTCTACAGACCCGTGAAGTCCATCTGGAGCACAAGACACTCTTCCCATCATGCCTGCACACATGTCCCTCAGTCTTCATTGATTCATGCAGACTTTTAAAAGTGTTTAGCAATAAGCATCCTACCCTCAAGGAGCTTAGAATCTCGTGGAGAAGGGGGCCAGGCAGCAGACATTCACAACATGGTAAATGCCACAAAACAAATGTGTACCTGGATCTCTGTGAGTGCTAGGAGCAACGAAACCCAAGCTCACAAAACTAGGAGAGGTGTCAGGGAAGACATTTTCCGGAAGATGGTTTTGCGTCTAACTAAGCAGTGAGACAAGCAAAGAGGAGGTGAAAGGCTCAGCGTTCTATGGGACAGTTCTTTACCTCCAGTATCTCTAGAGTTAAGCGTGGGAAGCTAAAGAGAGGAAATAGAAATGCAAAATGGAGTTCTTGAGAGGCTTTACTTACCCTGCACAAGCCAAGGACAGGTCTGTGGGAAGCAAGCAGATGCAGAGTTAGGAAAGCCCATATCAGAAGTTAGTCATGGGCGGAGAAAGATTTGTACACGTTGGAAAGCGTAACAGAATGAAAAGCCCAGGTCCTTATTTCTGTGTTTTCGGCCGCTGTTTTTCGCGTTCTTCCGGGATTTCAATTTCCTTCCGGAATCTCCGCTCTCTTCATCGTCTGCTCTTGCAGGGACACTAAGCCCGCAAACCCAAAATGAGGGTTAACGGCACTACGTCCTAGGAAGAGATTACTGTGTACATACACGTTGACTCTCTTGTTCTCTCGGGACTTTGTCTATCACTGCGCGCGATTGTAACAGTAAAATGAGTGCCTCTGGCCCGTACGGGGATCGAACCCGCGACCTTGGCGTTATTAGCACCACGCTCTAACCAACTGAGCTAACCGGCCTCTCTCTGGTTTGTTCCTCCTACCACTCATTACAGGTGCGAAGACGCAACTGATTCCAGTTGCCAAAGGTTTTCTCAACTTCTTGGAGCTCCAAACAACTTACCCAGCTTTGCTAACTTCTTTGCGATGCTCCGGAAATTTCTTCTAACCCTCAAATGTCAGTTAAAATTAAATTCTGCGGAAGGAAACTTCAAACGGCACCTGCTTCAGTGTTTCAGGACGCGGGCTTTTGGTGACCACCTTTTTCAATGCAACGCCCCCCACCTTCCGCCGGTACTGAGGCCTGTCCCTATCACTCCTTGCTACTTTGCTCTCCTAGCTTCTCAGCGACCCTTGAAGAAACTGAAGGAAAACGGAAACAATTACCGCCGGTTCCTCTCCCGCGGGCTGTCAAGGCCAATAGAAGGCCCCACCCAGGCTCCTCTGCTCCTAACTTCTAGCACAATTCCCACCGTGTTCGCCCATTTTCCCCAAAGGGAGTATCTGATCCCTACCCCACCCCATTTTTAGCAAATTCAGGAAACCGCTTTCATATTTCTACTTGAAAAAGACACTGCAGAGAAACACGTTCCATTGCAATCTTTGTGCTCGCATTTTATTCCTTCTCGATTAAGCAGGTATAAGTCGATTGGTATTTCATGCTCAGCAAGTCAACTTTGAAGCCCGACTCAGGACCTTTAGATTAAGAAACATTCTCCGGGGAGCTCTGCTGATCGCTGGGCCTTACGGGGTTGATGCATTCTGTCCCCGACACCACCGTTTCTCTGCGTGTCTCCGCCTGGCTGGCCACTTCTTCAGCAGAGAAACAGCTGTTCCTCGGGTTTCATTTCTGGAAGTGCTTTGGGTCCTGGGTAATGGGGCCGCTTCCTGCAGCGTCGACAAAGTGGCCGAATACGCAGGGACACCTGCAGTTCCCAGGGACGAGCAAATAGCTCAATAGATACGTTTCGAATAATTGAACGAAGGAAGTCTCCACCAGCCGCCTAGCTGTATTACAGACGGTCCACCTCTCTGTCTAGACGATTTTGCTAATGTCCTGCTCCTTCTCCCGGCTTTTGAACTAGATTCTCACTCCCCTCCAATCCGTCTTTCGCCGGCTGGCGTGTTTCCGCCTCACTTCTGAAATTCTGTCCGTTGCCGGCCTCTGTTAAAAACCGACTCTGGTTAGTCCTTCCCTCGGCGCTACTCCCCTCTTCTGCACTTGGCACTGCGGGAAATGCGCTTCCTTGAGGTAGCTGGAGGCCTCCTCCTCCTCCACCTCCTCCTGAGAGCTCAGCTGTGGGACGCAGCCTTGAGTGGAGGCGGAACGGACAGAAGGCTGGGAGATAATCCCGGAAACACACACACTTCGTGTCTGGTTGCAAAAACCAGCGCCCGAAAAGGGGAGCGGAAGGACAAGGAAAAACACACACTCCGGAGATGTGTGAGATTGTTGCGGCCTTAAACAGAGAGCCTTGACCGAGGTGCAGACAGCGGAGCGGGCAGGCTCCACCCCCGGCCTGTGCCCCGGACCTAGGTGAGGACAGGCACTCTGGCCTCCGCGTGCAAATGTTGCGTTTCTCGAGACCACCCTGGCCCGCCACGCCCCCATCCTGTGCCTGTAAAACCCCCGAGTCCCTCGCGGGCACAGACTCGAGCGGCTGGATGGGAAGTGGAACGCACCGGCGAGAGAACACGGAACACCCAGCTCTCTTCAGTTACTCTGGAGGCCTCGCAGAGGCGGTTTTGGTGATCCGTGGAGACACTCTGAGCCTTTTACATCCCGGAGGATGACAAGAGAGTACCTGGGCGACTTTTACTAGCTGGGATTTCGGGAGATGCGGTTTTCGGCACGACAGGCTCCCCGCCTGAGGAACAGGTGGACCGCAGGGATAGGAGCTCTCGCCGCGCCCCACATGCCCCCTGCTCATACCTGGGCTCCTTGATTTTCCTGCCTGGATGGCCGAGCCTCCCGCGGCCGGGCTCTGAGCTCGAAGTGCCAGTGGTTATACTGTTAAGTTGATCTCTTGGGCAGTCCTGTTGCTGACGGAAGAGGACAAATTGAGAAATGATCAGATAGACAAGTTCCACAAACCCCATGACCCACAGCACAGGGCCAGTCTACAAACCATGCCATGCCACACTAAGCTCGAATTGTTTTCACACCAGCTTATTCAGACCCGATGATCCACGAGAAGACCAAAGCCAAACTGATCCGGCAACTCTAGACAGATCTTCACGTTCCAGCAGCTAAGTGCCGCTGATTAAACCTGAGGATTCTCCTAGCTTGGAAATTCTGTCCAGCCCCCTGCTGACAAGGACCTTACTAACTGTCCCTCTCAACCATCCAATGAAAAACTCCAGTCCCCAAACCCTCTCAAGTCCTGCTCTCACTCACCCTTGTTCTAGGCAGTACTGGGACTCGGCAGAGGTGGGGCTCTTTGCTCAGCAAGTTTAATTCATCCAAGGTAGTAGAATCCGTTTGTTTCCTTGGTTGTCTTTTTTGAGGGAGTGGGTCTTGTAAATGTCCATTCTGATCCCTGCCTATGGGTATTTATAAATAAATTGATAATTGCACTCCATCATTATGGGGACTTAAAAAGTGTTCAATTTAACTATCTAATTATCTCTGAAATAACCACTAGATTCAACTGTCTGGAACTTATCTAGTTAGTTCCACATTCCGGAATGAAGGGACGTAATAGGTAATAACAGGTCTCAGTCCCACTCCCTAATGGAGAAATAATCACACAGACACCAGATGAAAGATGAGTAAAGTGAAAGGCAATAGGTGGGAAAATAATTCAACTTTATGCTCAGATTTTTGGAGTGAAGCAAGAAAATTAATCAAGGAAACAAAGAAGAAATTCAAGATGTAGTAGTGTTGGATATGCATTTTTGTCACAGGACACTATTTCTATTCTGCAGGATTCGCCTGGTCTCCATCTGCCCTCCTGAGAGGACACTGCTCTTCCCCAATCACTCCTGCAATCACTCTAGGATATTTGTGGTCCGAAAAGTAAGGGGAGGAGTTTAAATTTAAAACTTGTAAGCAGACCTGCATGATGCCATTACTAAGGGCAGGGTAGCTGAACAAACTCAGCTCTGAGTCCTTGAAGCAGAGGTGTTAATGACTGACACTCTATTTAATCAGATTCTGAACATGACGTGCCGCTTTTCCTTCTGGGTCTGAGGTGACACCAGCCATTTTCACAGTTCATTCCACTAGGAGGTCCTGGGAGAAAAGTGATAAAGGTAGATTCAAGAATGATTAGTTTGATAAGAGAAATATAAAGGCAAATATATTCTTCACTCGGTTCACCCTGGTTCCAAGAGTGGGTCTATATAAAGAAATGGAATATGCTTCTGCTAATTAACATTCAGGCAGAAAACGTCATTAATTCCACTACAATCCCATGTCCCTTCTTCCTCGTGACAAATTGATGAGAGTATTCTTTCTTCTGCAGGTGAAATGAAGTATGGGATATAGATTGCAATATTAGCAGTGCCATAGTGCAGAATTTCTCTTAATTAACGCGATTTACTTCAATACATAAGAAAATGGTAATTCACCCAAATGCCCATCGATGATAGACTGGACAGGGAAAATGTGGCACATATACACCATGGAATATTATGCAGCCATCAAAAACGGTGAGTTCGTGTCCTTTGTAGGGACATGGATGAACCTGGAAACCATCATTCTCAGCAAACTCACACAAGAACAGAAAATCAAACACCGCATGTTCTCACTCATAGGCGGGTGTTGAACAATGCGAACACATGGACACAGGGAGGGGAGTATCACACACTGGAGTCTGTCGGGGGAAAAAGGGGAGGGATAGTGGGGGGTGGGGAGTTGGGGAGGGATAGCATGGGGAGAAATGCCAGATATAGGTGATGGGGAGGAGGCAGCAAATCACACTGCCATGTGTGTACCTATGCAACAATCTTCCATGTTCTTCACATGTACCCCCAAACCTAAAATGCAATAAAAAAAAAAAAGAAAATATAATTGGAAGGTAAAGTTAATCAACTAATCAGGTTATAAACAATATGAACATAGAAACAAAAACCATATGGTCTTCGGCATGCAGTCTTTGATTTGGAAACGCATTCTTTTCTACTATTATCAGTAAGGAGGAACAGGAACAGTTGATAGACACAGGGAAGAGACAAAAGTATGCATTTATGCTCTTGTTCCAGAGGTGTATCAAGTCCCCAATTTTTCATAATCTAGTCCAAAGAGAGTTGAACTGTCTGCACCATCAGCAAAACATTGGTACACTGTATTGATAGTATCATTGAAATCTCCAATGAGCAAGAGTGTCCATTAAATTACTAGATTTTGTTAAGCCCTGCATGCTCCAGAGGGTGGAGGAGAACACATAACCATCCATCGACCTGGTCCACGAAGGAAAGTTTTCAGGATCTCTGAAATTCTGAGACATTTCCTCCAAAGTAGAGAAGACATTGTTGCATCTCCGAAGCTCCCATCACTTAGAAGGGAGCACTGAGCTCACCATGATTCTTTGGGCTGCGAAAGCTGCATGTTCCGCACTTGCAGACCCTCCTCTGACAGTTTGCCAACAGATATTCAATTCAAATATTAACTAAGTGAATCCAGCATTATCTATAAAGCATAATGCACCATGCGTTAGGGAAGATTGCCTAGGAAGAAAAAATTAGTTAAGCATTGAACAGTCAATACGATGTAATATACTACATTTACCAAAAAAAATGTAATATACTACATTTGCCTCTAGGAATAGAAGCAAAATTCCTCAGAAGAGTATTGGGCATTCAGGAAATTTCTACACCTAACAACGCAGTCATAGAGTGAAAGAATAAATATGTACCTTTTAATATTGAAGAAAAGTGCAAAATACCTGTTCTTAGTACTTCCACATTTTACTGAAAGTCCTAGTTAGTGCAAAAGAGTAAGAAAGGCATGCGTGAATGAATAAATGGCATAACCATTTTAGAACAGGAAAAGTATATCCTTTTTGCAAACAACATGCACGGGTCCACAGAAAATCCCTAACGATCTCCAAAATAAGCATTATGTGTAAATTTAGCTATGTCAGTGGTTACAATATACAAAAATTAATTGCATTTCTGTGTACTAGCATCAACATAAATGGAAAATTAAATGACGATTTTCAATAGGATTGAACCAGACGAAAAATTTAGAGAGAAACTGTCAAGGTACAATGACCTGCTCATAAAAATCTACCAAAGATTGCTGAGAAAAACTCAGGAACCTCAATAATTGGGTGTAATCTGTCATATTCACAGATTGAAATTTAATATTATTATCATTTCTTTCTCTGAGTCATCTATAGATTGACTACAATCCCAATAAATATCCCAGCAGGAGTTTTTTGTTTTTTTTTTTTCACAGAAATCGAAAAGCTTATTCTAAAGGACCTACTAAGTAACCAAAATAATTAGGAAAAGAAAAACAAAGTAGAGGACTTATACCAAATTTTGTCAAGACTATTCTAAAGCTAACGTAATCAAAATAATGCGGCGATGTCTCAAGTATACGTACATAGATTAATTGAACAGAATAGATAGTCCAGAAATAGACCAACTTATGTGGTTAACTAAATCATGGCAAAAGTAAAATGTAACTTAATGAGTTTTTTTAAACAAATCGTCTCAGGCAACTGAGTATGGAAAAACCATTTCCTACCCTTACTTCACAACCTATACAAAAATTAAATCAAAATGACTTATATACATAAAGCTTAACCTCAAAGATATCCAACTTGTGGAAGAAAAGAAGAAAAAAATAAGTCTGCATATGTTTGATGTAGGCAAAGCTTTTTCCAAAGGGACCAGAAAAGCATGAGTCATTACAAAAAAAATATACACTGGTTTTCATAAAATATTAAAATGTTTGTTGTTTGAAAGACAATATTAAGAAAATAAAAAGACAAGACATAGACTTGAAAAGAAAAATTAATGTATTTTATATACACACATATTGCTTATAATACACATATAACAAAGGACTGGTATTGAGAATAGAAAACACATTTTAGAAGTCAGTGATACAAACAGTAAGGATAAGGGCAAAAAGCTTGAGCAGGCGTTTCAGAAAATAAGATGCTTATGTGGGCCAACAGGCACATTAAAAGATGTTCAGCAACACTGATCAGTACAAAAATGCAAATTAAATCGATCAAGGATTAATAGGCAACACAGCAGATCTCACTCCCCTAAATGGAGTAACACAGTCATTAAAGATAAGTCACTGAGGGATCGGTCGATAAAAAAGATACTCGAGTTTATTTCCAGGTTTGTGTTATTAAGAAGTGACGCGTTGAACAGAGTCATTTGAGGTAACTGGCTAATTAGGGACCATACTTCCTTGTCTTTCGAGCTAAGGGAGGGTGAAATCAGATTAGAATTAGAGCTTTCCTAATGAGATCTTTCTTTCTTCTGTCTAAGGATAGCTGACTCAGGTTGAAAAAGCAGAGGAGGGTCACTTGCCTTCCAGGTCTGAGGATGTTCTCCCGGAAGATTCACTCCCAACTTCACCTGGGTGGGAAATTTGCAGAGGTGTTTGAAAAACCTGAAAATTTAAGTGGGACATGGACGTATTCGTGTCCTGGTTATAAAAATAGGAAGAAAAGACATAACGTGTATGGGGGAATTAGCTCAAGTGGTAGAGCGCTTGCTTAGCATGCAAGAGGTAGCAGGATCGACGCCTGCATTCTCCAGGCTTAATTTAAATCCTAGGCTATACCAGTGGTATCTTGGGAAACACTTTCAGGGCAGAACTGATCGCTCTCTACTAAGGGAATGTCGTCCTCTTCTGTACCTCTTTTTTTTTTAAAGGAAATGATATATAGTATTACATGCTACAGTAAAAGGAGAAGATTAGTGAAAAATGAGCTTTGCCAATACAGGTTTTGGGCCTTAAGCTCTAAGGTAATAAAATGTATTTTTATCGGAAAACCAAACTTTCTCAAGTCTTTGGGTACAAAGTATGAGAAACAGCCTGGTAGAGTGTCCGCAGGCAAAAGCAAGAGACTTGAATGTGCCAACCTTTTGCTTTTTATTTACATTAGACAACACACTGTTAGGTAGAGGACAAAAACCTCTCGTGTCAGACTGTCTGAGCCTTGGCCAGGTATTAA